>VXBH01007435.1:0-171716 GCA_013400035.1 Rynchops niger
GCCCTTCCCTGTTGGTGAGAATGTTGTCCAGCATAGCACCTTTTCTTGTTGGTTCCTCAACCATTTGGAGGAGGAAGTTGTCATCTATGCATTTCAGGGACATCCTGGATTGCTGGTGACTTGCTGTGTTGTCCCTCCAGCAGATGTCAGGGTGGTTGAAATCCCCCACGAGGACCAGGGCCTGTGAACGTGAAGCCACTTCTATCTGCCTATGGNGCCTTAGGGCAACAAGTTGAGAGCCCTTACTAGGACTCCATCCCACTGCGCCCCTCATGTGCTGCCCCACTGTTTGTTACAGGCAAGCATGAAATTATTGACCCCTTCCCCCTTCAAATCTAGTTTAAAGCCCTGTCAATGAGGCCTGACAACTCCTGCCCCAGAATCCTTTTTCCCCTCTGGGATAAATGCATCCCATTAGCTGCTTGCAGCTCTGGTGCGTCATATACCAAGCCGTGATCATAAAACCCAAAGCCCTGTCTACGACACCAGTCCCGGAGCCATGAATTGATCTGTTGACTCCTCCCATATATTCCCTCGTCCATCACTGATGTCAGAGGGATGGAGGAGAACACAACCTGAGCTCCTGATCCCTTTAGCAGTTGCCCTAAGGCCCTGAAATCTTTTTTTAAATGATTCTGAGCCTCTCATTGCTACCTCATCACTTCCCACCTGAAAGACCAGAAGTGGGTAATAATCTGAAGGGCTTACAAGGGTGGGGAATTTACCTACGATGTCCTTTACCCGGGCACCAGGGAGACAGCAGACCTCTCTGTGAAGCGGGTTTGGTCTGCAAATCGGGCCCTCTGCTCGCCTCAGCAGGGAGTCACCTACAACAATGACCCTTCGATTTTTCTTTTCAGGGTCAAGTTTTGATGGCCGGCCTGAGGCGAGTTGGCCTTTGTGGCTCTTCAGGCCTTCGAGAGCCCTCTTCCTTGCTTGCAAGGAATATTGACTGAAGACAGATAAATACTTAACTGGTGCAATTTAGTCAGTACAATGGATATGTTCTTTAAAGGCAGGTTGGGTTTAGATTGGTTCTTCTTAATTTCTAACAACTTTATATGGGAATGATTACTTAATAAATATAACCATGACAATTAAAGAACTTGCACTCATTACCTGACGTGTTTGGCATTCCTAGGACATGATCTTGGGCCAGTCAGATGCTGGTAACCCCGAGTTGTGCAGCATCAAATGAGTCTCTGATCAGAGTGCAGCGCTCAATGCAGATCATTCGAGCTATTACTGGATTTTCTTACAAGAAAACAATAATTTCTAGAGCTGCCCTGCTCCTGACGGGTGATGAGACAGGCCCTGGCTGCCACACCCTGTCCTGCCACCCCAGGGAGCCCCTGTGGCTCTTGACACCCCAGCCTTGAGGGGGCAGCTGGCCCACACACTGTCCTGACAGGTCAAGTTCAGAATGTAACACTTGGTCTACTTTGTCCTAGTTGCAGCAATGAGATCAAGGCTCCAGTACGTCTTCCCATGAGGCATTGTAAGTTAGACGTACTGGTGGTGGCTCCTCTAGGGTCTTCTGAGAATCTTTTCTCCCACCGAAGTTTTGCATAGTACCATGGTGGGCTTACATAAGCAGTCTCCTGGTCTGAGCATTATAGAATCATAGAATGGTTCAGGTTAGAAGGGACCTTAAAGATCATCTACTTCTAACCCCCCTGCTCTCAGTCAAGTATTAATTTCAGTGCTTTCCTCCAGTCATCCCTTTCATCTCCCATTGCTGGTTCCTTCCTCATGTTAGTTTCAGTACTAGTCTCCAGACAAAGTTATTTACTTTTTCATGTTACTTTTGTGTCACTGCTATAGCTAATCTCCATTCAAACATGGTTGAATTCTCCCCACCAATCATATTTAGTGACCCACTTCCTTACAACTAATAGCCACAAACACTTTTGCAGAGCATTTGTCTCTGACAAGTTTGTGGTTACCAGAGAGGACCATCCAGACTCCCTCACACAGCAAGATACAAAAAAAGATCCAGCTCATATGAATAATCTGTTTAAAAAGATTTAGGATTATCTTTGATTATTTTGTAATTAACTGTTAAATGATCTCAAACTTAACAGTTTCAGCAGTTACTGGACCTGTCTTCTATGTGAATATTTTTCTCCCTGTGATATTTGTCTATTATGAGCTGTTCTCATATATAGATGCTGGAGAACTCAACACTTCTTATGTTTCGGTACGCAAAGGTAAAGTTTGTGATATGCATTGTTATGACAAACATGTTATTTTGTATGTTTATGAACATACAAACGGTCATTTCTTTTGTAGTTCCCCAAAACTTCCTAATGTGTTTTTTACCGGAAAGAGAGGCAGTCCAAACATGTTCACGTTCTTAATTTTTCACTGAAGGTGTGATTTTCTACTAAATAG
Organism: Rynchops niger; assembly: GCA_013400035.1. Lineage (NCBI taxonomy): Eukaryota > Metazoa > Chordata > Aves > Charadriiformes > Laridae > Rynchops > Rynchops niger. The sequence goes on from VXBH01007435.1 coordinate 2,395, forward strand.
ATCAATTTAATGGTAAGATCAAACCAAATGGGATTTATTCCTGCTGTGGGAACAAATCTGAATGAATTCACACTTCTAGGTTGGAACTTTGTGATTTCACTTTATTTAATAGGATAGTTAAATTGACTGTGATTTAATTTGTGCATATAATCCACAGTGTTGCAAATCAGAGACAGCTTAATCTGAAATGATTTTTTGTCAGTTAGAAATGTTTATTCTGATAAACTGGAACTATATTCAGTGCTTGAATTTTTACCTGAAGTATCTACATGGTTAATAGCACTGAGCATCCCTTTGAAATGAAAGAGTTAATCTCAGTTTGTTTCTTATAGTGAAGTATTTTCTAATATTTCCAAATTCAATATGTGTGTAATTGCATTCATAATATTTAAGTGAAAAAGTGGACATCAAAATGAAGAAACAAAGCACCTCATCTTTAAGGAAAACCAGATTCTGCATACACAGTGACAGTCATTGTGGTGTTTGTTTACACTTCCATAATTTCCTTAATGACTTGCATCCATAACATATAATCTTGTTAAAAGGCTACTGCCCTACATCAGATTTTATCTACCCATGAAGAAATGTAGCACATTTCACATCATACAAGATTGCCTTTTTCCATTAATATCTCATACTTGCTATTCCTAAAATCTGATGAAAGTAATCTATCTTGTTTAAAAAACAGAAAACTTAATAAAGGGTGGCCTATGAATACACATTTACTCATACAAGCTAAATGTATTATATTTACCTTGGTTTTTTTTTTTTGTTTTTTTTTGGTTTTTTTTTTTTTTGCAGTTAATATTCATGAATCTTGTGCAGTATTTATTTTCCAAATAATACACTTCAGCTCAAGTATATATCACTAATCAAAGTGACTGAAAAAAATAGGCGGGTCATTTGTAATACTTTATAAAATGTACATCTGACTATTTAAGTAGTCTCTCTTGAAGCACATCCAAATGAATTTGTAATCTATATTTTACCTTTTTATATTCAAATAGGGAATAAGTATTATGATCCTGTACTTTCATATATGTTATAGAGTACCTTTGAAGAAGATTGCAGATAAAATATGTATAAACGTATTACCATAAAGCAGTCTCAGGTTGTTTTTTTTTAATAGTTGGTTGTAGTTTAGCAAAATGTTTTTAGCTGCTCATATTGGATGCTGTGATTTAGACAGCTTCAAGTGCAAAGTACACATGAAAATATTACGAGAATCTTAATTTCTTTGACATATTTCTAAAGCTCATACTTTTTTGGTGTTAGGGAAAAACCTAGCATGTGTTAACATAAGCAGACTGCAACAAAATAGCTAATGACTCTGGTCCGGATAAAGGTAAGCAGACCCCGTTAATCAGTTTAGATGACAACAGTAAACTTCAGGTTCTGTGCAGCTCTGTATGTACGTATTCTGAAAGCACACATACACTCCGTTCTGCTCCTGTGCGTGTTCAAAGAAATAAGTATCAGTCATTAAACACTTTTTAAAAAATGCAATTAACATTGGCTGACAGTTAGGCTTCACAAATCAATAAGTCCTAAGTGTAGTAAGTGGACGTGTCATTTAACATTTCTGCCTTGTATTTTTGACTTCAGGTGAGTTGTTTATGCTTTGTGAAAGCAGATTTTTAATATGACCAGCACTTTTAGTAGCACTGGTACCCCTCATTTACCCAAAATCAGAGTTGTTCTTTATACATGTTGAAGAGGGCCTGAAGGGATTGTGGTGACGAGGACTTACCTTCTTTCTTACTGATGGTGTCAGCACAAGAGACAAAATGTTGGTGGGGGTTGGAGACATAGATGTGACTCTCTTAAATGGTGTTACAGCTTACTAAGAAAGATCAATTATTCATTCCCACTTTCATCTGGGCTACAAATAGCATATTATTTTTCTGCTGTATACTCTGCAAGTCTGATTGACTCTCTGTTTATGACAGCATAAGAAGTAATGCTTACCACAAATAAAATGCCAGTGATAATTCTTGTCATACATGAAAAACTATTCTTTAGCAATAACATATATTTGCACCTTCACTGAGGCTAAAATGATAATTTGCCAAATTAAGCAGAACAGCGAAGAACTCAACATCCTATTTAAAGAGGCTGTCGTGGGCTCTGTATACCCTGACTCACATTCTCTTGCCATATTTTCAGTTGATCCTAATGTAGTTCAACTGAATTAGGCATTCTTAGACCTTTATAGAAGAGTTGAGTTGGGGATATAGGTGCTTCAGCAGCTGCTCATGAATTATAACAGAGATTAGGTGTCTACCTTTTTTTTTTTTTTTTCTGCCTAGGATGCTTCTGAGAATGTGAAGAAGCAAATTACTCGAATGTCATCAGCAGAACCCAAGAACAGGCTGTCTGAATATTACTATGAGAAGCAGGCACATCAAGTTTGCCTAAGTCTCAATTAGGGCAATGTGAGAGTAGCTCCAAAGACAAGGTTACAAAGGATTAGAAGACATGATCCTTAAAGACTCTGAAACCAAAATACCAATAATTATTTTTTTAATAGATACTTAAATGTGTAAAACTGAAATACCAGCAGGATGTCTCTTGGTGATGAGTATTAGCAAAGATGCCAGCCTTAACATCAGGGTTTGCACTATTTGGCAATAGAAGGATTTTATTCTTTAGAGTCTGCCCAGAATTTCCAGTATAAGTATATAAATTGTTCCTTCTCCTGGAATTTAAGCTCAAGAGTCATTTTTTCATTAACCACATTGCTTAACGTATTTTTCTCTTAGTTTTCCCATATAGAGGGGAGGTAGCAGTTCATTTTAGACCATCAGAGTATGCAAAGGAACATTAATTAGTGATGCCTGGTAGAGCAACATATGTTACTCATTATTGTATTTCTTCTGTCTGTAATAGGTAAGAAAATAGAAGATTCTGAGTTGGAGGACACTGCAATATTGCACTGTTATCCGTACACCATTGCATTGATACATCTTTATTCATGTGTCAGGTGGCTTCCTAATTTTCATTCATAGGATCAGATTTATGTGAGACACTAAATGGAAGACTATATCTGAAGATGGCTCAACATAATCATTCATTCCTATATTCTAGTGCGATACTAAGCCCCTGCTAACTCCAGAAGAGTCTCTATGCTGCTGGGAGTGACAGCCCTCCTCAGGGGAGGGGAGACATAATTGGTAGGAGATTACCTACTGTATGTCTCTTTGTGAGCACACTTCCAACTCTTTTTTGGGATGTTTTGTTGATGAGGTGTTAGGACAATTCAACCCTCAACACTTGTTTAGATTTACCTTTTTCATTACTGTCTTAGGTGGAATTTTTCCCCTAAAATTAAGATATTTTGGATATGTTATTCTTTTCCTTTATTTTTTTCTTAGTTCTATTTTAAACATTTGAACAAGCACAATTTATTTATACACAGAAAAATCCTTACCGCTGTAAGCAAATTTTTATTTCAACCACATTGTAGGTAAACATTGGTTGTTGTCAGAAATACAGGTATGCATGTATTTTCTTCAGACTTTATATGTCATAGCCATTTCACATGAGACCATTGCTTTTACACATACATACACCGATTTCTTATTTTTCTTTATTTTCACCAGTACTTTCATATGCATGAGATTCACTTAGCTAGTAGGTAGATACATGGTTTAACAAAGAGTTTTAAGACATGATGTCACAGTCAGCAATGCAACAATGTGGGCAGTATCCAAATTGTTTTTGAAATTTGAGGTTTTACCAAGTGCTCTTAGAACAACACTAATTTGCTCACTGTTTAATAATATTAAACAGATAAAGAGATAATACTGAATGTTACGTATATAGAGTTATAGTCTGCTTCTATTGATATTAATGTTTTTTTTTTTAAATGGAAACATGATCATAGACTCATAGAATGGTTTTGGTTACAAGGGACCTTAAAGATCATCTAGTTCCAACCCCCCTGCCTACAACTGATTTTGTACTGAAAGAGAATGATAATGCTGATAATGGACAGATAGTCATGTTTCTCTTGAGCGTAAATGATCTCTGACTCAGTAAAGTCTTGTATTTTTGTTGAGTATTCTTCTTGTAAAGATAGTGTTCAGCTGCTCCATGCAATGAAATTTAAGCTTCAATTCATTCATTGTTTAGCAGGATTCTCCCAACTTGCCCTTCATCAATAGAATGTTGCATTGTTGCATTTGATTACTATCCTGACTTTTTCTAAATTAACAAAATCACCTAATTTAGTTCCTGTAGAGGAAAGCATATGACTTTTGAGTTAATAGATCAGTGTTAAGGAGCTTGTTTATCATTTTGTTTGCAGAAATGATTTCATCTGCACTTAAGGGAAGAACAGGTCAACACCTATTATGCAGTGACTTTTTATATAAAGCGTTTCACTTTTTTCATGTCTCAGTGAAGGTTATAGTTGAATTTCCCTCATTTTTTTCCATGTGTCTTCCACACTTTTTATTAGGTGTTGCTTAGACTAACTGGAGGCCTTTAACTGAAGGAGGAAGCACACTTTCCTTTCTGTCGTTTTATAATTTTTAATAAAATGGCTTGAATGCAATTACATCTATATTAAAAATCAGTGAATGAGACAACCCGGATTAGTGGGTAAAAAAGAGCTGTACAAAAGACTGCAAGCACTTTCCCTGAGGAATGTTGATTTCTGGAGCTCCAAAGAGTAGAAGTCTTTCTCTTTGGTATAATGTAGGCTCAAAGAAAAGTTAAAGGTAGCCATAATGAAAATTAAAATAGCCATGTTCAGGTGCAGCAAATACCCAGTTGGTAAATGAACCTGAGGCAACGCTGTCAGAAACAAGAGAAAGCAGCAGTATTCAGTCTTGAAGGTGGATTACTGGGTTTAAAAACACAGGCTTTTATCAGCTGTAAAAACTGCTTCCATGAATTCATCTAGCCCACAAAACTACACAAAGAAGCTTATGATTATGATCGAACAGAGAACAGTCAGTACATAAGCACGAGCACAGTACGTGTTCTCCATCCTTCTAAGTAAGAACAGGTTGTGCTGAAACATAAGGTTTTTTTAGGATTTGGTGCCTACTGTCAGGATGAATTTTATAACAATATATTCTTCCAATACTATCATGGTCATGAAAAATGATAACAATAACTACCATAATGACGATGGTAACAACTATTAAATTTTATTGTAGCTTCAAAACTCTGCATAAATGTTAATGCTAATTCTTCCAGTATTCTTGTGAAATGGAGATGTCACAATCTATCAGTCTGTTGTCACAGGGCTCTGAAGTATTGTGTTTACACCAGTGCAGTCCCTGTGAAGCCAGTGGAATTGCAGGAATATGATTAAGAGCAGAATTTACACTTTTCTGTTAGGAGGCAGACTGAAAACAGGTATCTTTAAAGTCATGATTCAAAAAATATATATGTTGAAGAAAAGCATTCCACTGAAGTAAATGATCCTTGGGTGCATGCTGCCTGTAGTATGTTCGGTGATACATGCAGTATAGAAAGAGTCCCATTAACCAGTGTACCATAGGATCATATCCATGACTGTTGGACTGGCTGAGCTGTAGTAAGCGAGGCATAAAGCAAGCTAAGTAGAACCTAGCATAAACAGTATCTGTTTCACCAAAAGCAGATATTACCATTTTCAGCTACTTTTGCCTATATGCAAACGTGAATTTCTTGGGTATTTTTAGATTTCATATAACATGTGAAAAACTATGCCAACATTAAGTAAAGAAATTGCATCTTCTATGCAAGGTAGACAATATTAGGCAAGATAAAGTGGATTTGTTTTCCTTACACTATCCAATTCTACCAGTACCTCCACTGCAAAAGAGAAAAGATACAGTTTGAAGGTGAACAAAAGCATTTTCCTTTCTTGCCTTTTATTTAGCACTCTCTAGAAAGACATTTATTCTTAAATAGGTAACATTAGATTTGTGTGTAATAGAATCTATTCCTATATAAATTCAGACACACTGACCATTGCAGTCATCTCTGTTGTAGTCTTGTTGTTTGTCTATTATGAGACCTGTTCCACTCTTTCTTTACTTTGTAGATGGGCTCAATTATCTAAAAGACTGGAAATATCATATTAATTTTAAGATCATTTTTTTACCAAATCTGAGACAAATTTGTCAGTGTTAACATTCATTCACTGAATCATATGTAATTCTTCTGGTAGAAGTGTTAGAATTATAGAATTGTAGGGCTACAAGCCATCTGAGGTGATCACCTACTCTACAGCACTGCCTTAGTAGGTCACACGTATACCATATTCATCATACCTGTAAATTAAATGCTTATGGCATTTCTGACAGATGTCTGTCTCCTTGAAAGTCTCCAGTGAGGGAGCCTGTACAAACTGTGCAAACTACCTCAGTATCTGTACTGTTAGAGAGATTTTTTTGTGATGTCTGACATGGAGACAAAGAAAGATTGCTTACTTCCTCTTTGTAGCAGCCTTCTATGTGCTTGGAGATTATATAGTATGTCTGATTTGGCTTGTCTTCTTCAGCTTTTTTTTTTTTGCCTGAGTGTTGTATTGTATTATCAATATCAGATATCCACTGCAAAGATGCTAACAACCAAGGGTTATATCTTGGATTTGATGAAACCTGGATTTAAACTTACCTTACAGGTTACTTTTCCAGATCTCCAAAGGTTCTTGAAGCACTTTTCTAGTCTTGATTCTCTTGGCCCGTGTATTCTTCAACGCGATGCACCATTTGAAGGCTGTTAGCATGCCTTATGTAGCAGCAACAACAGAAATGAGGGAATGCAGGTACCAGATATGTTGATGACGGTAAGGGAACAAAAGATCAGAGATTAGTGAAAATGGATTGAGTAAAACTCCTGGGGATTAATAAAATGGGTCATTAAGAAATATAACATCTTTCATTGTCCTTACCTTGGAAGAAAGCAAAAAAATGCTTTACATGTCTGCTGCCTATATACCTGTCTATATATCCCATTATTGTGCTTACCTTTTCTGTAACAGGATGACATTGTTGACTTATTTTCAGCTTGTCTTCTACTCTTAAGGATCTTTACTGTGGAATTGTTTCCAAGATCTGGGAGCTTTTAAAATCCACTGTGAAGTGCCCAGTAAAATAATGGGAAAAAGTCAGTGTCAGATTGACTAATCTTTTCTTACTAAAACTGGGTTGTATGGAAGGACAAATATGGTAAACATGTTGGAAATTTAGCAGGTTGGCTTTAACGGTATTTAAAATATGTTCACACGACAATAATGGAAAGCCAAGTTGTTCTCTTACGGATGCTTCATTTCCTATTGTTTGATATAGGTATTACTAGAGAAGGCTCAGCAACTTTAATATGAGAGCCGTGTAAGGATGCTGTTATTCTTCCTGGATTAATCCGAACTGAGGAAGAGCTGGCCATATTTTTCTTTCATATGTTAATGCGATTCCTTTGACATGTGTTACACCTGGGTAGAATTTGGTCTGTTCTCAGAATGCCCAGCAAGTACTGTGAAGGCAGTTTCAAAGTCAGAATTTTGACAAATGGCATTCTCCAAATGTACAGCATATTATGCCAGTTGAAAGTCTACTAAGAAACAAAAGGCAAATAGTACCTTTTTAATGTCAAACTTCATATTATCTTCAGAAGAAAGTGTATAAAATGTCTCTAAGAAAGATTAGAGATGTTAACATAGCACCAGTTTTATTAGTATGCTAAGGCAAATTATGACGTCCTGGAATATGCAAAATCACATGGGGAAGAACTGTAAGGTTTTTTCTGCTTCTTGTTGCTTTTCTCATTCAGACATGTAAATTTGAAGATTTTTTAAAAGACCTATCTGGAAAAATGAGGGAAAAGGAGGCATTTAGTACAAAAATTCTGGTATTGCTGTGCAAATCACTCTATGTATTACATAGGAGTTCTAGTGTGTATGTCATATGTACTGTTCAGTTCAAACTTCCTCATACGTTTTTGAGGCATTGACTGAAATGTTTGTTATTTACCACAGGTAAATCCAAGAGTCTGGCAGAAAATCAAGTATGTTCTGTGGATAAAACAACCCTGCCAATAAATCTGTAATCAAATGCAAATAAGAAACATTTAATTTCAAAGGAAATTGATGTTGAAAGTCGTGCCTAAGAGTGATATTTCCATAAAACTGTGTATCGGTGTTCAAACAGCTAGATATTTCCTTTTTATGGTTTCTTGGTTGCAACCACAATGAAGCATGAGAAAATGGAGGGTTTGGAAGAGTTTCAAAGTCAAAATATAATGTAACTGGATTGGTGCTCTAAAAACTCACTTTTCATTTTTTTAGGTGGTCCTTTTTGCAACTCTTTTAATTGAAACCAATAAGTAGTATTTTGCAACAGTGCAATATGGAGCACTTAGGAACAAACTGAGCTAAAGACAGACCGCTATGTATAAAAGTAGGAAAAAAACTCCAGTTCAGTTTGAAATATTTTTCCTTTTCTGTAGTAGCCAGTAACAGGACGTCTAATATCCTTTTGAATCAAGAATTAATGCAATATTGCAGGACCCCCTGTGCCATACAAACACACCAAACTGTGTAAGGCATAGAATTAGATGAGCAATGTCATTTGTATCCTAGCTATAGTACCCTTATTATTGTATTGGGTACAAATATATCAGAGAAACTACTTATAAGTCAGGCTAGACCCCCCAAAATATTCATGTGCATTACCATGTCCACTCTTATGTATGCTAATTGGCTGTCATTAAGTGCTCACTCTCTCAAATTTGTTCACCTTTGTGTATTTTTCTAGGTAGTTCTTTCCTACATATTCTAGTAAACTGATTAAGGAATAAGGGAGGAATTTAACTACAAATAGCAGAATCTATTTTTTAGCATTGTTAGGAGGAACAGCCTTCAGTGTGTGGGTATGAGGAAGGTGTCAGCAATAACAGGGAATGTGTTGTTCAGTGTAATGCTGCCAAAGACTGTTAACTGTTTTTATTCACATAGTGAGGAACAACTCTTGAATCTTACATAAATTAAGAAAACACTGTCAGATTTTCTGCCCGATCAGAAGAGTCTTTAATAGCCAGGGCTTCTTTTCTCCTCCAAACCCAGACCTCTGACAACTAATCATAGAATCACAGAATCATAGAATATCTCAAGTTGGAAGAGACCCATAAGGATCATAGAATCCAACCTCCTGCTCCTCACAGGACTACCAAAAACTAAACCATATGACTAAGAGTGTTGTCCAGACTCTCCTTTAACTCTGACAGCCTTGGTGACATGACCGCTTCCCTGGGGAGTCTGTTCCAGTGACTGACTGCCCTCTTGGTGAAGAACCTTTTCCTAATGTCCAATCTGAATTTCCCCTGATGCAGCTTCATTCAATTTCCTTGTGTCCTATCACTGGTCACCAGAAAGAGGAGATCAGCACCTCTGCCTCCACTGCCTCCCTTGAGGAAGTTGTAGACTGCAGTGAGGTCCCCCCTCACCCTTCTCTTCTCCAAGCTGAAAAAAAGCAAGAGACCACAGCTGCTGCTCATAAGTCTCCCCCTCAACATCTTTCACCGTCTTGGTTGCCCTCCTCTGGACACACTGTAATAGTCTGATGTCCCTCTCATATTGAGGCGCCCAAAACTGAACACAGTACTCTAGGTGGGGCCATAGAAGTCTATTGTAGAGTGGGACAATCACCTCCCTCGACCGAGTACCTATGCTGTGCTTGATGCACCCCAGGACGCAGTTGGCACTTTTGGCTACCACGACACACTGATAACTCATATGCAACTTGCCATCAACCCAAATCCCCAGATCTCTTTCCACAGGGCTGGTCTTCAGCCTCTCAACCCCCAACTTGTATGTATAACTAGGAGTGCCCCATCCCAGGCAGAGAATCTGACACTTGCTCCTGTTAAATTTCATGTGGTTGGTGACTGTCCGGCTCTCTAGTCTGTCCAGATCTCTCTCTAAGGCCTCACTACCCTCGAGGGAGTCCACAGCTCCTCCTAGTTTAGTATCATCAGCAAACTTACTGTACATTCGACTTCTGCATCCAGTTCATTTTTTAAAACATGGAAGAGAATTGGCCCTAAAATTGAGCGCAGAGAAACCCCACTGGTGACTGGTCACCAGCCTGATGCAGCCCCATTTACTGTAACTCTTTGATCCTGATCTGTCAGCCATCGTATTCTGGACTTGTCTAGCTGCGTGCTGGACATTTTATCCAGAAGGATACCATGAGAGACAGTGTCAAAAGCTTTGCTAAAATCCAAACGCATCATGTTTACTGGCTTCCCCCTTGGTCATCTATATGGGTGACCTTGTTGTAAAAGGAAATTAAGTTGGTTAAGCAGGACTTTCCGCTTGTGAAGCTGTGCTGGCTATGACCAACGACTGCATTTCTCTGAAGTGTTTTTCACTAACTCCCAGAATAATCTTCTTCATAATTTTACCAGGCGCTCAAGTGAGACTAACAGGCCTGTAATTACCAGGGTCTTCTTTTCTTTGCCTTCTTGAAAATTGGGAAAACATTCGCCAGCTTCCAGTCAACTGGGACCTCTCCAGACTCCTAAGACCGTAGAAAAATAATGAAGAGAGTTCCCGCAATGACATCGGCCAGCTCTTTCAGTACCCGGGGATGAATCCCTTTGGGCCCTGTAGATTTATGCACATCCAGCGGGACCTGCAAGTCTCAAACAATTTCAGGGTCAGCTGGGAGTTTTATCATCCCCTAATGCATTCCAGAATTTCACACATCTCTTTTTTTTTTCTTTTTTTTNTCAAGGGATTACTGCAAGACACTGTTAGGAGTCAAAGTCATTTGGGATTTTTCATCTTCCATGCTTTTCTCTACCCCCTTCCCTTTCTCTTTCTCTCTCCTCCTCTCCCCTGCTGGTATGCTTTTACTGTTCTGTCAACTCATAGAAACTAGGAAACCTGAAATTTGGTGTTGAATGACTGGAGGTTATGATGGATGTTTCATTGATTTCAAATAAAATGTCGGACATAACATGAAGCGTTCATTTTCATAATTATCACTAGTGATGTAATTGAAAGTAGTAATAAATACCAAAATTTGACCTTGTTGAAATAGAAGAGGGTAAAGAGACATGTGAACATTTCCATGGAAGCAGTATGTTGAAACTAATTTTGGGAAGAGAAGGGGTGTTCTAAATAACAAAATTTTAAAAACATATTTTTAAGGAAATAAAAAAAAAGTAAGTGCAAGAATTTTGGAAAGAAGTACCAAGAGATTATTAAAACTGTAAGATGCAGTACGGATTTTCACACTTGTGAATTGAATGTGCTCAGTCAAAAGTAAAATCACTGTTCTTGAAAAATCTCCTGTTTTGCTTGACAGCTGCTTAGATGTTCCCTTGACAACTGCTCTGGTTAATCAAGGGTGTAAATGAAGCCGCTGTTCCAGTGTTTTGCAAGAGTAATTTTAGATTGTGCCTTTAATATCAACACTTTTTCAGTAAAGAGGATTTTTAGGGGGTGGAGGGGTTTCTATGATGGACTAATGTTTGTCAGCTTGTTTGTCAGCTTGTTTGTTAAGTTGGACTAATGTTTGTCAGCTTGTAGGGAGAAAAATAGCGAATAGTTCTAAACGTAGTCCTCCAATTGTGGCATTAGAAAATGGACAGTAGTGTAACTACTTTGCAATTATTTTTTCAGAAGACCAGAAACCCTGGTCTGCTAGCAGTGCGAGATCTTTGTTCAGAAAAAAACTTAACATGATAATTTAGCTTGTATAAGAAGAGACTCTGGCTCTCTTTATAATGCTTGGGGTTTTTTTTATACCTGATGATCTGACATTTTAATTTTGTTATGCATCTCCTTAATCTGTTAGAAATATGGCTGTACCTTCAGCACTGTATAGAAAACATAATTGCTATAAACTAAATTTTCTTAAGTATGTTTACACAACCATGAATGCACCATTTTTACATGATTACATTAGGTAATTATAATGCATGAATGCAGTTAAGTGTCTTCCAGAAGTTCCAGTCTGCGGACCTATTCGCATCCCTATTGTCAAATATGTAATCAGTTTAAGATACTTTACTGTGTTTCCCTTGATATAAACTGGAAGCTGAAGCAATCATGCTATCAATTAGGGCATAAGTCAGTCTTTCCAATGATTAGCAGAGACATTAGTATGAATTTTGCGTTCGTGCTTTCTACTGTGCTCCTCTAGTGCCACCTGGTGACTAGCTTGAAAGAAAATAAAGGTATGATTGCATTTCTCATTTGGAGAAGTAGCTGTGATAATTTAAGCTAAAACATTTGCTTGAGCAAGATTATACCAGGCAACGTTTGATTTAAAAGTGCCTCAACGTTAGCTAGTTTAAGGGGATTCCTTTCAATATAATTTCCAGGCCTAAATTAATCGAATACTTAATATCTGCAATTGTGTCATAGCTACGAGTGTGTTAGGTAAACAGTGCGTGCTGCTAGAAATTCACTGTTTAGGCACATAATTAATCAAGATGTAACTAGCAATGGCATTAATCACTGTATATAACTTCTGTTTTGCATCTGTTGAGGTCCACGAGACTTTTGTAAAGAACCAGACCCTGTAGTAAAACCTTTGTTACTTTTTGTTCTTAGCAAGCTTATATAAAATCCACAGCAGCTATGAAAAAATCATGGTTTTTCTAAGCCAAACGCAGAAAAGAAGGCTGAACCTCTTCTTATTTCAAATCTGTGGAAACAAATGTTTGACTACACCAGGTCTGTACTTTAGCATCTACAGGAACAGGTTGGGCTCCACATGGCTCCAGACCTATTTAGATTATTGTGCGTAACATTCTCATACATCCTCCCCACACACCCGTTTCCCATACCTACTCCCCACACACCCGATTCTCTACTGCTCTGTGAATCCTTTTTATATCATTATGAGTGTGAATGCGCATGAATCACAATTTGGTGCCTGACAAAATAATCCTGCAATAGGAATCATATTGCATTCTCTTCTGTCACTGTCTCTGGAGGGAAAAATACACTGGCTTTGAGTGCAACTGAAATATGCTGCTGAGATGCGAGGCAGATGGACTGAAATGCTTTCAGCATCTAAACGAGTGAAAAAGCACAACTGAGCTAAAAATACTTCAAAATTCAAAGATGTCAGTGATTAGCCACTTTCATTTCAGGTGTTCTTAATGTGAGGTCAGTATCTTATAATATGAGGTTAATTAGAAAAATAAAGAAAAAATGTCAAGAGAATAAAACATCAGTTCCATTTTAACTTTTCTAATGTGGATAATGGATTTCAATCCTCTATGAGATGTGTGCAGTAATACAACTGCATTTATACAGTTGCAAGATTAAGACAGATTTAATCTTACGTTATAAGAAAAATATTATCAAGTTATAGAGCTACATTAAGTGGTATTTTAGTTCAGGTTATTTCTACCACAGAATTTTTCAAGCGCATTCTTTTTTCTGTCATTGTTTTTAAAAACTGATATAATTATGCCTTACATATGTCCATACTGAAGCACTTTGTGGTTTTAAATGCTATAGTAAAGATAGAGACAGCATTTCTATTTTAATTGCCATTCTTCATTCTTTTCATAATTTTCTCAGAAAACTGTCTTTTGGGCTGTAATTTTCCATGCTCTGTCTCTTTCTAAAAGCTATTCTAAGCATATTTGAGTAATCTAGCAAATTCAAACAGTCCTAATTTTGTGGTAATGTAAGCATGAAAAATATTCATTTTGTTCACATTTCAAATGACAGTTTTTCCTTTCTATGACATAACACAGAGAAAAATTTCAAGTATTATGAGCTTGGAAATCTTGCAGAGAAAGGAGCAAATGCTGAAGAAAGTAGAAGTAGTGTTCCTAATCTGCGCTCCAGAATACAGGGCAGTAGGTTGCTGCTCTAGCCTATGGGGTTTTTGCTCACAACTCAGATACTAATCAACTGGCTGACATCAAACAATTCAGTCCCTTTCTTTGAGATTTCATTGCTAAATCTTAAAAAAAAAAATAATAGCTTCATGTCCTTAGTGAAGTTGACACCTAATGATCAAAATCACTATAAATATTTGGTCTTCTTTTTTTTTTCCTTTTGAATTTATTTTTTTCATTTTTTTTCTGACCCATTTCTTTAAAGGTAGTAAGGATCACCAGATATGTCTGTGTAGGGATGACTGTGTTAGTATCTATGTGAATTTAGGATACTTGGGCTTGTCTACATAAAGATACCTCAGTAAAGACCATGTCAGCATCAAGTAATCTTTAAGGCTTATTTTAATTGCACCTATTTTTAATCTTTCTTTTTTTTTTTCCCTAGTAAAGAATCAAAACAAGAGAAATTAGGTATAGATAACAGTGAGGATTTGTGAATACCAGACATTTGCAATGAAAGTTTACTATGCTGAATTTGGCTTGGATGGCTAATTGCTTGAAGATGATCAAACTGACATAGACCATATTGTTCTTTTCCATGAGATGAACATTCTCCTTTATTGACTTTGTCACATCACTTAAACATTTGTCCTTTGTAGGCTGGACTATTAAAATATGTGATACAAGGAGTTAAACCTTGAACTGATTTAGACACTGCAGTAGATTCAGACTTCAGAAAACTTCCTGAGAAGCAGGGACGAGGCAGGGGCAGAGGGTAGACTTTGCCATGAGTACATTAGGCCTGTACTATGATACCCACTCAAAGTAGAAAGCTTCAAGGAAAGATTATGAGTTGGTTTTCCCCAAGAGAATGCTAAACAAGGTGATTTTCTTTTATCTGAAAAAGTTATCTTTATACACTGTGATTTACCTGTTTGAAGATTCTCAGCAGCTGAAATATGAGTAGGAATAATAAATAAAATTCAAAGTATATTTTATATGTCAAGAATTGGTTAGAAATCACAGTAGGTGGAAATACCTTCTCCAAAATTGCCCTTATTCCAAGTATCTAAAAAGGAGATCACAAAACTGTCTGTCAATATACCCATTATTTATTAAGAAGGAACTTCTGTTTACTCAGTTCTCATTTTATAATGAAATTGTGAAAATTAGCTGATCTTCAGAGCAGCAGATATTGCTTCTGACTCCCTACCTTCAAAATCAAAATATTATGCTAACTTTAGACTACGTAAGAAAGAACTTAACTTAAAATATACTGAAAAACAACATGAATTTTTTTAACCAAAAATAAGGAAGGAAAATAAACACTTTTCAAACCCATTTGAATAGTCTAGGAGTCTAGATCACATTTCAGAAGATGATAATAGAAGACGCCATTCAAATATCTCAGTCTTTTTAAAAAATTTTAAAACATTGTTGTTTCTGGTTCAAAAATGGGAAAAGTCTTGCATACCTACAAAGGTGAAATAATTTAGCACATTTCAACCCCATGGAGCAGAGCACAGTGAAAAGTCAATGAGTTAGTATTGACTGAATTAGATCTGGAACCAGAAGCAATATAACCATTGGAAAGGCAGGATTTATTAATATGGGTGCATCACCTGCTGATATAGATATACTGCCTATGAGACTTGTGTTAGTAGATGCACTATTTTTTTGCTGCTCACTCAGAAATCACTGCACTGCAGTGAATGTTATAAATATTCATTAGGGGCCTAATACTATATCCATTTATGTCAATACAATGTTCCCAGTAACTTCAGAGGTGAAAACTCAGGCTCTAAATTTCATACTGAATCTACAGACAGGAGAACAAAATAGTAAGACTGTAAACACAGGAGTAGAAAAGCAAAGCTCAAGGCGTAACGGGGGATAAGTCATACCACAGTAGCTGCACGCAACCAGCCAGGTGGTGGTATATGTAAAGGTGGGCATTTGAGAGCATGGTAGGTCTTGATGTGATTCATCCAGGAGTAAATTTGTCCTTGGCAGTGCTGAGGTCATTTCGAAGATTAGTAATATATGCTTCTAGTGTTCAGGACATAATGGGCTTTAAAATGTGTTAACTACTTCGTATGTCTATGGCCTAACATAAAAATTCATCCATCCCAACACAAAATAGTTTGTGGCATTCTTGTTGTTGTTCTTCAGCATTTCTTCGGCTAAAAAAATGGAAAATTTGTCAGTCCATATAAATGTATGCATTTTTTCAGAATCTTTCGTAAAATCTGTTGTGTAACATTTCTGAAATATTACACAAAAATGAAACATTGTTCTTGTTAAAGGCTTATACTCTGGGAACCTGATTATATGGATTTGACTGAGCAGAGTTTCATGGGCAGAGTGCGTGTAATCAGTAAACCTTAGAATGCTTCCCAAAAGGAGGCCCGTCACGTTCGCTTTTAAGCATGTGAAGATTGAAACTGAGGTAAAGTGGAATTGGGAAGCGCTTCTACAGAAAAAAGCAGAACTCAGTTTTAAAGAATCTATCAACTACTATTTTCCTATTCTGCCGTTGCTGTGATAATGTTTATGCAAATTTCCTTTCTCAGTACGAAACCGGTATATTTGAAGATCACCTTGTTGGATGGAACTTTTATTGCTGATAATATTAATAGCATTTCATCAGATCTCATCATAGAAAGAACCTGAAGAATTCTCAGTGTTCTATTGAATGCTCGCTAGCATTTACTTTACAAATTCCCTTATCCTTATATTCTCCTTTATCTCTGAAGCTCAGTACCAGAGTTTACATTAACAGCACGCTTCCCAAGTAGTGATAACTGTATCACAGTGTAATCTTGCTGCTCAGAGGTATGCAGCCTTTCATTTCTTATTCCATTTCTGTTTCCCCTGTTGGGCAGGAAAAGGAAATTTCCACCTAGGGAGTTCAACATCATTCAACATTGATGTTACTTGTCCAACAATCCTCTATACTAGGGAGACCACGTCAGCCGCAGTTAGCACTTAGAATTTATCAATACCCACTTATGCATGTAAAGATCTCTTTCTTCTTTGTCTCTGTATACATTTCAAATACTAGAGTCAAGAACAGTAGGAGAACAAATAGAAGAGGGACATTAGTAAAAGAAACTTAAATCTTTTTTCTCATGGGTAGTCCAAGCAGACATGAAACTGGAATTATTAGTGTCCAAAGATTTTCATCCTTTATGGAGACAGAAGCATCTTTTTCACCTTGCCTTTGCTGTGTCAGGTTTGAATACTCTGCTGTCAACAGCATAAAGAGTAATGAGATCTTCTGTTTCCTTCCAGCTATATGTTGCCTGTGAGCAGTCCTGAAGGTTACTGTATGATTGAAATGGCTGCAGGTGGAAATCCTCCTGTACAACACAGACTTTCTCTCTCATATCGAGCATCTCAGGTGAGTCTGCAAAATGTCAAAAAATAGCTATTTATTTGCTTTGAGTATTTCATCAGCTTATGCGCTTTAGTTTTTCTCAAAGGAGAATAGGCATTCCAACTTTTTCTGAAGGAGGAAATGTAATTCCTCCTCAGATATCATTAGATGTTCTTACTTTCCTTTAATATGTCTTTTCACATCAAGCATCTATATTATTTTCATTAATTTCAGGTTACCTGACTCTGAAGCTTCTATTTCAACTGCCTAAGGTCCATGAAAAGGACGCTGAAACCGCAAGAGGGAAAATAATATATTATCAATGTCATTTAACCAGGCTGTGGTGTTACTAGAAGCAATTCAGATATTGTTAAACAGGAATTCTGGTTACTTTTTATTTGCGAGACACACTGTCTAATGGAGGGCAGTTATGAATCTTCAATGACTCAACCTGATGTCAGTATTGTTGCTAGGACTTCACTTCTGAATAGTATTGTAAAAAAGACTGTCTCCATTTTGAAACTGGTATCAGAAGTCTCATTCTAAACGGGCAGTAGGCCAGCTTTCCCAAGTCTTGAGTTGTTCTGTTATGCTTTGTCTCCGTGTTATCACCTGTCTTTGTTATGCATTCTCTTACCACAAGATTATTTCTGCAGGATATTTTTTTAAGTGTTTTTAGACTTGAGAATTGAACTGTGGCTGACGGCTCATTTTATAAGTTTGTTCACTGGAAGGCAGGACAGTTAGCTGTAGAGATGCTATCATAATGTGCATATTGCTGCCAGTTAGTGGTAGAATTTCTTCCCTGTTTCTTCCCTGAATCGGTATCTAGGTGTTTGTTCAATTCAATATAAAGATTAACTTGTATTAGATATTGCTATTAGCCTGAGAAGTTGTCTGTTCATAGCTTTCAGACGATCAACCTGACATTCTGCTGCAGAAGGTTCCTTTGTGTCTCCCTTTATGTCCCAGGTTCATAAGTCTTGCAGAACGTAAAGCTAACACTACTGGCAGCTTCTGCATAGAGAATCTGGGGAAAGAACTTACCCATCGGTACCTAATTATATAGAGAAGCCAGCATTACCTTACTCATAGAAAAACTTATAGGTAGCCACCTTTGATGTCAGGCACCAAGATAGTACATCAGAATATTTCTGCCCCAAACTCTAAGCAGAGTGTTAAAAACCCTTCTCCTAATCATAGACACTTTACATTCCAGTCCAATGCTTTGCTCAATTTTTGTAACAGGTTCACAAGCAGAGAGAAAATGTCTGTCTGCAAACATTACTTACAAATCTTGTCCGTAGCTATGCTAGTTTATAGCTTTGTTTGAAAGGGGATAAAGTCAAATGATATGAAATTAATTCAACAAGTGCTGAACTGATGTCTTTAAATTCCTTCCACATGAAAAAATCTGATATAATTTTATCCATGCTCTGAAAGCAGTAGGGTTTTTTTTTTTTCTTTCCCTTCTAAATGAAAAGCATTGTAAGCAGAGGAATATCTGGAGGTATTCATGTTCATTGTGTCTCCAAATTTCACTTAAAATTGTCAGCAACAGAGCTCCAGGACTGATAAAAGCAAGTCAGGAAACAGCAAAGCAAAATCATATGGATGTGTGAATTTCAGATAAGTCAATGTCATGTTTTCCTCCTGTTCCTAGTTCTTTATAGTTGATATCTGAATATGATAGTGAAGGGTCCCTTCGCTATAAATTATCTCCTCACATAAATTATCTTAATTTTACACATGCTGTCATATATTTTTTATTCCATTGGTTTATTCCTACTCGGCTTGAATTGGCTAGGTTTCACCCACTTTCTGGATTGATGATATTGTACAGATAATACATCACAGTGTGTGATACACTTATGAAAAAAATATGTTTTTATCAATCTTAGTGAGAGGCATTTAGCAAAGGAACTTAGGAATGGTGAAAACCCATGTCAGAACTCCAGAAAGTCAGACATCAGCTTGAGGAGTTGAATTCACAGTGCTAAGTGAGTTGCAGATCCTTTTTATGTGGTGGTCAAGGGTTTGATTCCGAGGTATGGTAACACAGGAAATACCATACTGAGTGGTAATATGATTTCGTCAGTCCTAGTATGAAGCAGTTTTGGATGTTTCTTTGGCACCATTATAAGAAGTTCTAGGCATTTGTAGCCCTAGGATTTACTGTCTGAAACTTTCCCTTTTCCCCTTGGCTTCAGTACAGTGGTCTGTTTTCTGTCACTCATCCAAAAAAAGAAAAATCTTGTTTCTGTTTTCCCCTTATCTTGGCATCCTGTAGGTCCCAGATCCTAAAGAAAAGTTTTATCTTCAAGTCTACAGCTTCTCCTGTGTTCCTGCACCATCCCTCAATCATGAATGCAAAGCTCATAGTATAGAAATGAGGGAAGCAATGAGACAATCTTACCATGATCACTGTGGTTAAGGCTGGGAATTTCAGTTTGTGTTTCATGGAATGTCTGTTGTCTTACATGTTTGAAAATATGCAAACACATTAAACCACTCTCTTTGTATGATTTTTTATTTTTTTTTTAAAGAGAACCACATTTAAGAACGGAATCACTTCATCAGGTATCATAGTTTTTGGCCAACTTCAAGTAATGGCTATTTCCTTGATCTCTAATTATTATTCATTCTTTGCTTACAGTAACATCACAAATCACATTATTTTTTGATGATTCTCTTCTTGTTTTTGCAGATCACCTTTGGATCAATCTTTCTTGGAAATGTTCCTGTTCATGAAGACGTTCATCGATGTGCTGGGCAGATATATGGCTACAAAGGATGTGTCAGGGATTTTCAAGTTAACAACAAGGAGCTGTTCATCATAGATGAGGCTCTTGGAGGGAGGAATGTTGAGAACTGCAATGTTCCAATATGTGATTATCATCCATGTCTCAACGGTGGGACCTGCACTAGGTAAGAGTTAACTCTTTAATCATTTTATCACCTGTTTACGCTCTGTGGCTGGTAGGTTCATCCTTAAATGAGAAATTACTGTAATTTTCTGTGTAATGAAGTAATCACCAATCTTTTGTCCTGATAATATTAAATAGAAAATGTGACATCTTCATGCCTAACCAGAGAGATTTTATACCTTATTTGCTTACATGAAAAGAGATATAAAATGTACTTACATTTCCCCCAGTGCATACATATCGGGTTGCTGCCAGAATTCCTTTTTGATCAACAAGATCAGTTTCACTACAAGGCTCAGTGACTAAATCAGACTCTTTGAATAGATAGTTTGGACAGAAAAACATAAGGTTGCATTCTTCTGTCTGACAACTCTTTATCTTAGTAGGCCTTGTACCCCTACCCATCTCCATGGTGTGCTTCTGGGCACGCAGTATAGGCCTTCATCATCATGCTATATGTAAACAGTAAGTCGACACATTCAGCATGTGTGAAGTATTGTCAAAGAACCTTTGAAAGTTAAAGTGCATCATGCTGAAAGAGGAAATGGGTTTCAAAACAGACATGGGCTAAAAGCACAGAGGATGATGGTTCAGTTGAATGATGGTTCAATTAGAGCACAGTAACTCTGTAAGCTGTGGTAACTTGGTCATTGTCTAAGGCACTCAGCATTTAGAAACCATGTTTCTGTTTAAAATTGATAGAACTTGTGAAGTAGCTGCCATGTCTGTTTTAAAAATTGTGCTTCAGCTTCAAGGCAAACGCTGAACAGAACATAGTCTAAAGTTCTTTTAAAGCTCTGAACCACTGTGTGTTTCTTTGGTTAAGGAGACCTGGAATCAAAGCTTTGAGGTGCTTCTCTGCCTGTCTTGATTGATGTGAGCACATAAAGAACACCAAACAGGTTTTTGATCTCTAAACCTTGTTTGACTAGAGCACAAATGAGAACAAGGCAACTTATGAAAACATATACAATTTGCCTACCAGACTGGAGAAACTGAGCGTGTACTTGGGAGTAATGAGCCTATTTTTCCTCTGTTGTTCCTTGCTATATCTCTGCCATTCTACTGATTGGCCTTACCACTATGGAATACTGGTTCGTTTAAAGCTTGGGTTCTGAATAATTCATGACCATTGGATTTGTTTCCTGCCTTTCTGCTTTCCAGCTGCTGGCCTCAGCCCCTTTCAGAAATGCTTTTGTTCTGAAATGGGCCACTGCTCTTCTGTCCAGAGGAGTCATGGAAGACTGCATGTGCAAACTGGGGATAAGCAGCTCTCTAGAGGCATGATTTTCATTATTTTCTACAGCAGGCAACTGATTTTCAGGGATCACCTCCTCCAAGCCCAAGAATGATCCATTCCAATGAGCAGGAAATCAAGTGGCAGGAAGCCTGCATGGATGAACAAGATGCTTCTGACAAAACTCAAACGTCAAAAGGAAGCATACAAGAGGTAGAAGCATGGCCAGGTGACCCAGGAGGAATATAGACAAAATGTCCAAATAAGCAGATACGGGGTTAGGAAAGCTGAAGTCCATCTGGAGATTACTCTGGCAGGGGACATACAGGGCCAAAACAAATGCTTCTACAAGTACATCAGCAGCAAAAGGAAGACTTGGGAAAATGTGGACTTGCTGATGAATGGGGCAGGTGTTCCAGTGACAAAGGATCCGGAAAAAAAAATGAAATACTCAGTGCCTTCTTTGCCTCAGTCTTTATTGATGAGATTGACCTTCAGGAATCCTAGTCCGTTCAGACCTGTGGAAGAAAGTCCAGAGCAAGGAATACTTACCCTTGATGGAGGAGGGTTGGATGAGGGAACACTTAAGCAAACTGGACACATGTAAATCCAGGGGACCTGATGGGATTCACACAAGTGCTGAGGGAGCTATCTGATGTCATAGCAAGATCAATCCTGATAATCTCTGAAAAATCAAGCTGCTTGGGAGAAGTTCCTGAGGACTAGAAGACTACCTTCAGGAAGAGCAAGAAGAGGGATCTGAGGAACTACAGAATGTTTAGCCTCACCTTGATCTATGGGAAGCTGATGGAGCAAATTGTTCTGGAAACTGTTTCCAAACACATGAAGGACAAGAAAGTGGTTGAGAGTGGTCACCATGTATTTATGACAGGGAAATTGTGCTTAACCAACCTGATTGCCTTCCACAATAAGGTGACTGGCTTGATGGATGAGGGGAGAGCACTGGGTGTTGTTTACTCTACTTTAGTAAGGCTTCAACACTACCTCCCATAACATCTTTAGTGACAAACTGATTAAGTACTGGCTAGGTAAGTGCACAGCAAGGTGAACTGAAAACTGGCTGAAGAGCAGGCTCAAAAAGTAGAAAGGATCAACGAAACAAATTCCAGATGGAGGCCAATCACCAGCAGATTATGCCAGGGTGGACCACAGAAACAAGAGTGAGGCAAGGAGGAGTGTTTGATGCACCCGATGTGTCTGCTACCATTCAGAGGGACCTCCACAGGCTGGACAAATGAGCCAGTAGGAATCTCATGTTATTCAACAACGGGAAATGCAAAGTCATGCACCTGGGGTGGAATAACCCCAGGCACCAGTACAGATTAGGGACTGACTGGCTGGAAAGTAGCTTTGCAGAAAAAGACTTGCCAGTTCTGGTGGCCAACTAGTTGACCATGAGTCAGCAATGTGCCCTAGTAACAAAGCAAGCCAACAGCTTACTGGGCTGCATTAGAAAGAGAGAGTGGGTCAAGAGAGGTCATTCTTTCCCTCTCTTCTCACCTGGTTTTCTGGTTTTCGTATGTATGTATGAAATTGTATGTGTATTCTTCAGTCAGTTCACAAACTGTCCATATTCAGTAAGCTTCACCTTGCTAGGAAGCTGTGTTTCACATCCAAGTTCTGCAGCTCTGGTTTCATACTGTTCACTTGGCAGAATAGAATTTGCTTTTTCAGTAACTGATCATTCCTCTTAGCTCTCAAGACTGCCAACAAAAATTATCACAATAGATTGTCTCTCAGGATCTGGAGGTCTCACTTGGATAGGTTACTAGGTAGTGGTCTTTAAAGGAGCAATTACTGCATCCCAAAGTGCTGAAGCTTCATTTTGTCCACAGTGTGTGCAACATTCTCTTTCCTGGAGAGTTAAATGTATGTGTGAGAACAGACTGCTCCATCACTGTATAGTGTGCCATCAACAAAATCACTTCTGCTTTGCTGAGAAGTGTGACAGATCTAAAGGATTCACTTCTTGATAAGTTGTCTACCTATCTGCACCAATTTCTTTGTAGAGAATGTAAACAGTATGGCACGTTGGGATGCAAATTTTCCTGTGCTAGCAGCCATTTTTCAGGAATACTGGCGGGCATTTGCATTTTACACAGACTCTGCCTGACAGAATGCCAGGGTCAGAAACCCTTTTGGGCAATGCTTTAGCTTGCTGTATATCAATTCCATTTTCCACAGATTTTAACAGATTGAGGAAATAGGAGAAAACAATGACTTGTATACCTCCTTATCAGCCTTGGCAAGACTGGCTCCAGAACCTCTTTCATCTGGACCTGAACACTCTGAATCTGTTGTCTTAAGACCCAAGTCCAGTGCTTCAGTGAGTGAAGCATCTCCTGAAAGGAACGATGATAGATTCTTTCCTATAGACTCTTCCCGTACTTCTTTCCAGGCTGTGCCTACTAATACTAGGTATCTATTTAGCAAATATGCATAAGGTAAAAAACTCTATTCAGTAAATGGACCATTTTTAAGCGTGTTGGGCTTGTTGTCACCTTCTTCCTTCAGTGATTTGGTTACAAACATCCTTTGGTACCTATTATGGCTGAAAGATAGGAGTTTCTCCCCTCACTCCAGTTTCATTTATTCCTTACTTTGTCTTAGCAACTATTTGATTCATTATTTGGTCATCAACCTGTCACATCAACTTGGTTCACACCATGTCATGTGTGAAGCAGGAGAATTGGAAAACCAGAGGTGGATGTTTTGTGTATAGTTCATGGGAAAAGCTTCCAGGCTTCAGTCCCAGTGTTCAAGCAGTGCGTGTGGACTATACACCTGAGTTATCTGAAAATAATGAGTTTATATTCACAAGACTGCAGACAAAGAGAGACATAAATAATCTATGGTGTTAAAAATATTCACATCTACACCACTAATTGCCCATTTGTGTATTTATTACTGTAAAAAAGCTTAGTTGTATTTAAAAAAAAAATTCAGATGAAGCAAGCAACAAATTGACAATTCATATAAAACTATTATAGACTTGTTCAAGATTTTTGCCAGTTGTTTCAATTACACTGTTAAGTGGCAAAAAGAAAGATTTTTCATAGCATGTTATTCTTCAAGTGCTTGGCAACTAATTAGAACTTTTGCTTCTGAAAGGCCATGAAGTATTACATAGCGAATATCTCAGCCATGTTTTATAATGAACACTGGAGCTTGTCAACACATACTGCTGGGCATAGGCAGGCGTGTTTCATAAGAAACATTTTTTTACAATTGTTCTTAAAAGAAAGTTACTTGTCTTTCCTCATCATCAAGAGTACAAAAATACTATTGTAGTGTTCATCCCATTAATTACAATAATTATGCAGAAGAAAATCGTTTGACAGAAAACATGTTTTCTCTCTGTTTTTGGTAGCAAGAGACAGGGATTAGTATGTGCCTAGTTTTCAGGTACAAAAGTTCAGGATGCAGGGGGTCCATCAGCTCCCTGTGGTGTGGTCACGGGTTGCATCGGGGATTCCCTAGGGGTCTGTCAGGGCAGGGCCTGGCAGCCAGGGCCCGTCCCACCACCCCAGCCAGGAGCAGGGCAGCCAGGGGACATCAGGGCAGACCCAGCCCCACACATCGGGCACATCCCTGGGGATAGTGGCGGTCTGAGGACAGGCTGGAACATCAGTCCACTGCTGGGGAAAGACAGGTCAGAACCAAGATCCGCTCTACTTCCATTTAGAAACAAGTGTTATCTACATTCCATTTACATTTTGACTAAAAAATCTGACTGTGTGTAGGTGTTGTGCATTAACTCCAGCTGGCAACTGAGCACCACACAGCCACTCACTCACTTCCCTGTGGTTGGGATGGCAGAGAGAATCGGAAGGGTGAAAGCGAGAAAGCTCGTTCCTTCAGACTAGGACAGTTTAATAGATAAAACAAAAGCTGCATGTGCAAGGAAAGCGAAATAAGGAATTCATTCACTGCTTCCCAGCTATCTCCAGGAAAGCAAGGCTCCATCACCGGTAACGTTTACTTGTGAAGATAAACACCATAACTCCCAGCATCCCCCTCTTCCTTCTTCTTCCCCCAGCTTTTTATTACAGAGCATGACATCAGATGGTATGGAATATGCCTTTGGTCAGTTGGGGTCAGCTGCGCCAGCTGTGTCCCCTCCCAACTTCTTGTGCACGCCCAGCCTACTCGCTGGTGGGGTGGGGTGAGAAGCAGAAAAGGCCTTGACTCTGTGTAAGCACCTCTCAGCAATAATGAAAACATCCCAGTATTATCAACACTGTTTTCAGCACAAATCCAAAACATAGCCCCATACCAGTTACTATGAAGAAAATTAACTCTATGCCAGACAAAACCAGCGCAATAGGGCATAAGCCATTCTGTTTCACAAGTATTTAAACATATGCTGTATTAGATGAGTGGTTCAGTAAAAACCTAAATTTTTCATAGCCATTATTTTATTAGTTTTTAAAATTAAAGTACTCTCCTATGTAAATGCTCTATTACTTTTCGAAGCACTTTTGCAAGTTCACTAGCTCTTTTACTGCACATTTAATCCAATTTTAATGTAGAATTCAAAAGACTGGTGAATTTCAGAGGAAAAAAAATGACAACTATTCAGTAAATTTAGGATTTGAGTGTCATACAGTTCTATGACTAATTTTGTGAATTCAAAGGTGATTGGATTTGAAAGTATGTTTGAAAAGGGCATGGAAAGATTAACCTAGGAAGCTCTTAATATTCTGTGTGGCCCACTGATCATATGAGCCAGATGTTGCAAACCAAGCTCAGTGTTAATTAAGAAGACACATCTGTGTGGGGGACATAAACTCATAAAATGACTTCACCAATGGTTTGACAATTATGTCAGCCACTACACTAGTAGTAGTTGATTAATACATTTGTTTTAAATTGCATAAAGACTCAAGAAAACGTAAACATAGAGAAGTTTAGGTTTTATAGTGCAGCGTACAATCTCAAAGTTAATTGCCCCCACAAACAGTCATGTTTCCAGTGTCTCAAACTATTCTCACAGTGATTATTCTTACTGTTGTTGTTCCCCATGTATTGGTGCAGCAGATGGGTCCATTAATGTTAATCAATTAACCAAAATGGAAAAATCAACCTCAATTAGCAATAAATTTCAATAGAGAGACACTTCTCTTCAGATTTCAATCACCATGAGTGCTATAATCACCAAAAATACACAAGGAATGTAATTCTTCAATTTTTATTCCCTGGTAATGTAAAATATACCTTCCTAGATATGTAGGTCTCATTTGGATGGTACCTTTTCAGCTATAAAAAGGAAACGTCATATTTTAAATCATATTTCAGAAACTGTCTGTTTTCTGCATGCTGGGGCATCACACAATTCTTCTTCAGCCTTAAAGATCTGATCACCAAAAAATACATCCAAACTGTTTCACAGAACCACCGAATGGTAGGGTTGGAAGGCACCTCTGGAGATCATCTAGTCCAACCCCCCTGCCAGAGCAGATTCACCCAGAGCAGGTTGCACAGGAAAGTGTCCAGGTGGGTTTTGAATGTCTCCAGAGTTGGAGACTCCACCACCTCTCTGGGCAGCCTGTGCCAGGGCTCTGCCACCCTCAAAGTAAAGAAGTTCCTTCTCATGTTTAGGTGGAACTTCTTATGTTCAAGTTTGTGCCCATTACCTCTTGTCCTGAAGTTCTTTTCCTAAAGATAATCTGATAAAGTTTTGAATGCCTTTTTTTTAAAGATATATAAATGAGTTCTAGGTTAGCTTTCTTGTAAATTAAAGGAGATGTTAGAGTTGAACTTGGTTAAGAGGTAGATATAGAATTCCATATGTTGCAGCTACTGAGGAGAACAGGTGAAGTGGCTTAACAAATGTTTTGTTCTCTCTTGTTTGAATCTTTAAAAGATCACATGCCAGAATTACTTCTCTGTGCTTCCTTGTGCCCACAAACCCAAAATACATGTTATGTCAGGTTTTGGCTGAAGGTATTATTCTAAGAATAGCCTTTTATTCCATTATTAGTGCTTTCCTTTCATTTCTAGCATAGAGCTTCAGTTCGATTCCAGCTCACAAAATCTGATTTGTGTGTTTGTTGAACTAAAGATACTAAAGATAAAATTGTTACATGAGAATGAGTAAGTGCCCATTTTCAAACCAAGGAGTACTGAAGCACTTCCCAAAACGGCTAACAGCATTGCAGGCCAAATTTTTTCCCACTTTATCGTACTTTCTTTCTTAGGCATTATATTCCTCAGATTATAGTAGTATGGAGAAGAGGTTTGACAGAGAAATTAAAGCTCTGTTCCATTAAGCTGGCAGTGTTAAGAGCTGATGTTTTAGATTTTCAACAAAACATCTGTAAATCTCCAGGCAATTGTGCGATGATAATGTATGAGGAAATAGCAAAATACAAACTCATAAATATTACTGGACATACTAGTACTCAACTGTTGTTCTTTTTAATTAAGCATTTAAAATATGCAACTTCTTTACTAATTAAAATGTGGTACACTCTTCAGAATTTTTTTGCTTCAGAACATTGTTTTATCATAGAAGTATTGTTGAAATAACAAATTCTGGCAATTGAAAAATAATCCAAGCAAACAAGTTAGAAAAAGTGATGTTTGAAGAGTAAACCTTTCTCTGTTTTTAATTTAGGCAGTATGGTGGTGGTGGTTCTATTACAGATGTCTGTGGAAAAATCAATTTTTTATGTTCTCAGATCCAGAGATTTAATACTCGACTAGTGTGAAAAGTAACACACTGAAAACAGAGCATGCAGGAAAATCAAGGATCCAAATATAAATAGGACTTCAGATTCCTGACTGTTTAGCTAATGTGCAAGCTGTGCACAAAATTTGTTAAACGTGATGTTTGTACATCATGTCAATTCAACTGTACTTAAATCAGAGAAGCTTCCATGGCTAAAATTTTAGTGTGGGTATTGAAATACCAGTAAGTGCCATTTTAATGCCAGTCACTTTAGAATATTTTGACTCAATTCCCAGAAATACTATGTAACATTATTTTTGAGAGTTATAGCACAACCAAATCAGCATTTCTGATAGCTTAGATTCCAGAAGGAGTATCTTATTTCGAGTAGCTTTAAAACACAACAAATCAGTAAAATGAATTGAATACTATCTTTTTCCAAGGCCAGTGAGATGTTTAAGTGTATATAGAAATAGTCAAAACACTGTTCATATATATTTGTCCAACTGGCGAAGTAGTGCATGGATTCTTAGTAAGAATTTCACTCAGCTATATATCCCAAAAAATGGTATAGCTGGTACTGTTTGTTATAAGTTGTATCATATGTTGTATGCGTATGAAAAATTATAAATATGCCATATTCTTTGTAATAATGGTTTTCCAAAGTTCCACAGAGATAATCCTTTCAGTGAAATATGAAAGTTTCCCGCAAGGACCGATTATATGCTCTAGCTGTTTACTGTAAGTTATCACAATAAAATTACAAGATTGGTACTGCAGAAGATGAATAATGCACTATCTGTAATATATGTTAGAACATTTATTCCTTTGCTGCTAACCTAATATATAAACTTAGCTACTAGTGACAGATTTCTATACTTCAAGCAAAGAAAATTACATACAGGAGAAAAAATTACAAAATTTCAGTCCTGACTAGCATGCTTGACTGGAAATTGAATGGGTGACAACATCATTGTTCTGAAACCCTGTTTTGGGGAGCTTATCATTGAAAGGAAGACTGAAGTTTATCTGAGGTTACATAACAGAACAGATTTTGATTATGGTTTAGGGAAACCTTCTTCACCTTTGTTATCTTGCTGAATTCAAGAACATGCTTAATATTCAAATGGAATTTGGGAAGTCTGGATATAAGGTATCATCCTGATACAGAAGGTCACCATGTCAACAAATTTGTTCTTGTTACTTTATTTCTTTCTCAGTAACAGCATTTATTTAAGTTTGCTTTTTAGAAAGATATGAAATGAGATTTTTTTTTTTTTTTTTTTACTGGTAACCCTTGTTTTTTAGGTTTAGTGAAACCAGCCAACTCTGTGATCCTGTGTACAGATAAATATAAAGAGCAGCACCCACATAGTCCTGGGAATTTCATGCTGTGTGTGCATTCATAGAATGCATTTAGATTAGGCTTCTTTTAGCTATCCAAAGCTAGCTAAAAGATAGATTCAGGGAGGAGAAAGACAGAAACAGAGGAGATGTTTTACCTGTACCCAGAGTATCTGCATGTGTCCAGCTGACTATTCAAAGGCAAAGGTAGCCTGACTAGTCCCTCACTATTTTCTCACTGCCCATTGTCATGGATCAATACACGTGGTGCTTGTACAGTCTTCCTCACAACTGGCGCAGTTATTTCTGATTAAATATCACTCTCGCATGTTGTAAAGGAGGGAAGCGGGTTTTTTTAACTAGGGAAGACCTATTGGAAGTTGTGTATTACTCTTAAGTGAAGGGGCGCATGGTTCAGTATGTTATTCACAAAGAATCCAGAGATTTAAGAATTACCTGGTGTCCTGCTAGAGAATTAGTGCATCCCTCTTCAAAAAAGACTATCTTGGACAAAAATATTTAAGAAACAACTGCTCCTGAAGACTGATTCTCTGTAACCTATATTAGGAGATATGAAGATAAAAGGACACTAGAACCACAAAAATCCATTTGTCCTTCACCAGTACCCTCCTCAGATTACCTCAAATCATAGTAGAAGAGGTGAGCACAAGGCCTAATGTGGGTCCATTGGCATCTTCCATAATCCGTGAAGCCACCTAGCCATGTAGCGTTGCTGTAGACTAGTTGTGGAACAATAAAAATAATTTCACAGCAGCACCTTGAAAGCTGATGTAATTATTTTCAGTAAGAGTTATCTACTGTCTGTCTCATTTATCAATTATTCGGTATCAGTACTGTTCAATTACCTATCTGGAATACTGTATTACTAAATAAAAAGTCCTGCATAGCTTTTAAAGGCTTAATGTTTCCTTTAGGGACATGCTACTCTTTTTAATAGTTGTGTTTGCATCGTTACCAGACTTATTAGTCATATCTAGTTGAAGTATGCTTTTTGTGTGCTTTTAAGAATAAAGCCAATATTGGTTTTTTTTCTGCTTCAAAATCTGATAGTGCTTACGAGTCGTGAGTCAGAGGATCAGGGGATTCAAGACATGATTTGTATTACTCCATGAGGCATGCAAGTTTAGTAAGGGGTGCTGTGTTCTCTTGAATTCAGGTCACCACCTCAGTATGCCCGTCAATTTAGCTTTATTACATGCTTTAGAAAATTCAGTTGGCTTGGGGGTCAGGATGTGCACTGGATTTCTTCTCACATTGCCTCACTAAGAAGTTCTACAGATGGCTAAGAAAACATTTCATTCCTCTGAAGAGAAGATTGACCATGCTGGTTCTTCTTAGCATCTTCTAATGTGGTTGTGACATTTGAAGTGGGACGTATGAAATAGTCATATGAGGTTTTAGACATTCTACTCATTTCTTTACCTGCACCACTTCAATATATGTTAACATACAAGTTATGTTAACGGATACTTTACTGTGGTGTGTACATAAAAGAACACAGAAGTGCTATCAGTTTTTCACACTCATGTCTGTATAGGTTGTAACAGAAATGAGATCAAGCTCTGAAAAACACCAGTGGGAGAGAGCACCTCGGGAATCCCCCAAGGTGAAATGTCCCAGATAGAAAACAGTTACTCAGCAGCAGGAGTGGTTTTTTAACCAGTTATTGAAACTGCCAGTTATAAAGGCTCCTCTGTGCAGCACTGTAATTTACATTAGAGATCTCTCTCTACATTCCCCTGCAAATTTTCTCAAGATTACAGAGGGATATATAAGCCTTCAGTTCCAGAAGGTCTGGTCATGACATCTCTTTTCTGTTTCCAAACAGCCTTTGAAGCTGCTAATAGGATGTGAAGTTTCATAACTTAGTTACCATGTCATCATCTTTGCTGCAATCATCAGGAATTAGTGAAGTGTGAGTTAAATATCTGCATGGAAACACAGATATAAACACGTGTATGCATATACACTCAAACAATTTAATTATATTGTGGCTGTAGTTGTCCTGTATGTATTATTCCTTTGTTCATAATTGTCTTCGATAGTATGGAGTTTTATAATATATTGTTGGTGAGGATGCTAAGGGCAATTGGGTTTATTTTGTATCTCCCCCCGGTTGGATGAGGACACTGATAAAATAGGTAAAATCCTCAACAGACAGGCTAACTGGAGTACATTGGGAGTGAATTGTATTAATGAAATATAAATGAACAGCGTTTGTTCAAGATGCATGATTGTTGTCCTGTAAATAACCATTTCTTTCTATTTTTCTTGATCACTGTCTTAGCCCTGCAACTATTCACAGCTTATTTATTTTCTTCAGAATTATTCAGATCAGGGGTCTGGAAAAGCTAAAGAAAAGTCACTGTAAAATATACAAAAATATGCTAGAAAATGATATGGCATCAATAACAGAGATATTCAACCTAACACAATTCTTCTCAACAACACGGGCTTTTGACTTATAAACAGTTAGCATTTTGAACACAAATCTTCAAGCAAAACATGAAGACTGTTACTATCTGTAGGCTGAAGAAAATACAGGAATTATTCTTTTTTGTAGTAGGATATAATGTGAGAGTACAGTATCATTATATTTCAGTTGTCAGACTCACCCAATTATTCATCCACTTTTCTGGTCTGTAAACCATTTTCAGAAACAGTGCAGTATATTTCTAGGCTGGACACCAAGCACAGTAGTTCATTAGCCCAGATTTAAGCTCTTTCCTGGATACCTTCAGGGATTAATTGCGGACTTCATACGTTACAGAAATATTCAGACATTGATTTACATCCCAAAATTCCAGCTAAGCTTGTTTTCATCACGTTATCATTTTATGTAATCCAGATTTTTTTCTTGGCATTCATTAGTATTCATGATATTGTTACATGGATGAGAGTCACTACCTGGATAAATATACGAAGGTAATGGAGAGAATAAACTATTTAGGAGTATCTAGGTTAAATTGGACTGAAAACCATTTGGAGTTAAGAAACATTATCAAATTAAATTGTTTACTGTAAAGGTGGGTAGCTATTTTAACCTTTTTCTAGCTTTTCCCAAAGCAGATTTCATGGAGAAGTTAAGGTGAAAGTTTGCCAAAGGGTTGGAATCTCCCCTTCTGCTCCCCTGGACACATCACCTATAAGGTGCTTTTACTCCAAGTTATATGATACGCTTACAGCTGATAATTTGATGAAACTTCTTTTACCTCAGCTGATGCCTGGTACGGCCCTATTCTCCTTTTATTGAAAAGAAAGTATCCTAAAAAAATCTTCCTGGTGACTAATACTAAACCTGTCAATTAGGCAGAAGGTATAAATGTCACCTTCTAGCCTAGAGACTACACAGAAACAGAGTTATAAACCATTTCCTTTTCCTGATGCTTTCTCTCAGTTTCTAATTCTGTCAGTACTATTCTTATACCCTCGCCTTCCCTGGGGTGAAATTTGCCTACTTAAGATTTACTTAAACACCAGAAGCAGAGTTGAAGTGGGGCACAGGCTTTGCACTGCCCCTTGGAAACAGCTCCTTGTTTTGTCACTGTTGCAGGGACAGTGGAGGGAGAATGCAATGTATAAATGTGCATCTGGTTTCACAGTAAGTTAAATATAGCCACTCACATTTTGAAAAATGATGCAGTCCTTACTATTTTCCCTGCTTTGAAAAACACCGAGGTAGACCAACGGTATTTGTTTCACTCGTGGCAGATACATATTTAGGCACTGAAATTCTTTGAGTGGACAAACACAAGATTTTTTTAACATTGAAATCTAGCTTTAGTATATATGCTTAAACTGCAATGAAAAAGACAAAGCAATCAGGTGTTTGTTTTATTTCCAAGTGTTGAGACTCAGCATACAGATTTATAATGTGATAGTTATGCCAGTTCAAGATTCAAGGCTAAATTATAAAGTCGGTTTTCAGCTTCAGCAAATGCTCTCTGCGTCCTGCTGTGTTTCACTTAATAGCAAGGACAAGTGGATTCTATCTGTAAGAGAGCATGTTTTGCATATGAACTACTGCAAGGCAAGCCAATATTGGGATGGAGGATTCAATATCAGAACACTCCTTTTATTTATGGGCAGTTGCTTGTTTGTTTTCAAGCAGGTCTTTAAATCTGGGTTGATGATTTAGGAGCAGATGTGGAGTTATAATACCTAGTTTTAAAATGAGAGGATGTTTGTCCTGTTCTTTGATGGTAAAATGCTGTGATTTAATATGAACAAGGTGGCATTTGTGGGTATGAACTAATCTTGCTAGATGCAGAATGTGTACAAAATGCTAATTGAAATGAACGTATTTTTTTTCTGCCTAGAACTCATGTAGTTAAAACTTCAGTTTGATCCATTTTTTACAGATAAATATTTGTGCAGTAGCAAAAAGTCATGCATTATTATATAAGTGTGTGCATAGATAAATTGGTATGTATGAATATATAATGATTTTGTTTATCAGTTTGGTTTTCTCCACATTTTGGGGTGTGGTTTTTACAATATGAATTGGGCAGTTCATAACTCACAGAGGTTTAAATTTGCAACCATTTGCAAATTTAAACCATCAAGGCTAATCTTGATAATATGCATTTTTAGTAACTTTGTTAACATACATGTATTTCTCTAGTCCTTGACACAGATCACTTATTCTATCATTTTACTCTAAGTAGCTAGGTACATGTACCATTAGCTTTCCTTAGACAAGAATACTGCAACCTCAGTCTCAAACCCAAAAGTATACCCAGAGCATCCTGAGTTCACGCACCACAGATTACCCCAGTTTACAAAAGTAAAATTGGAGACAAAATGACAAAGGTTGATGTTATGTCAAATTTCATCTTTTTACTCTGCAGACTTCCGATTATACATTATTCAAGAGCCCGTGTATGCAAAATAGCCCTTTTCTCCAAAAAAGCCCTCCAAACTGAGGTAAAGAAAAATACTTGATTTGTACAATTTATTAAAAAAAAAAAAANATGGGTGCTTCAAAATCTCCTTTTCTTTGCCAGGAAAACCCTGTGATCCTTGGCTGGGAAAAATCCTTTTTCATATTTTGTTCTGCTGCATCTGAGTGAAACACTGTTCTGTGTGCCTGGTCTGGTTTTAATCTTCCGCTTGGTTCTGAAATGGAAGAGCTGTGGGTTACTGCCACCTACAGCTGGAATACCACCCACTCCCAGCTAGAGAAATGGACCTTGCACTAAAGCCCCTCTGGACAAAATGCAGTAGATCTTAGAGGTGAGCTAAAGGAGGACTTTGCAGAGCTGCTGGTAATTGGGTTTTGCCAGCTTTTTATGACATTTAAATAAAACTAGGGCTACAGAGAAAGTAAATCCCCCTGTAGCATATTCAAGCAATTTTCTTCTCATAAAAGCTCCTTCCTACTGGCAGTAGCTTGTCAGAAATGTTGCAGAGTTTAAATTTCATAGAAAGGAGAACGAAACAGAGCTTCTGACAATCCTTATGTCAGCTAACATTTGAAACGCTGAGATTTACCAGAAATAAAAAAAAAAAAAAACCAAACCCCAGAAGACTGTACTGTGTTGGGGCCTATTTACTCATTGTGGGTTTGTGTATTGCAAGTATTTTAAGATCCTTACAATCTTCTTTGTCTCCTATAACCTCAGTCCCTCCTCCCCACTGCATTTTTTTCTCTGCAGGTTGTTTTTTTTTTTTTTTTTTAAAAAAAAGCAGCATGCTCTAAATTAAGACCTCAGGAGAACAGCAATAATAATGCCCAGCAGTGGTGTGCCATTTTC
This sequence comes from Rynchops niger, assembly GCA_013400035.1. Lineage (NCBI taxonomy): Eukaryota > Metazoa > Chordata > Aves > Charadriiformes > Laridae > Rynchops > Rynchops niger. Next base: position 37,565 of record VXBH01007435.1, read on the forward strand.
TGCAACTGCTCCCACCTTTTTCGTTCTGCGCTTCATTGCAGTATCTTTTTCACTAAGGAAAAATCAGGGTCACTTACATCTAATAATTGTTCTGTGCTACTTAACCTAGTAAATATTGGCATGAAAAATTCTGTGTGCATGGGAAGGAAGGGAAATTGTTGTTGTTTGTTTCCATTCAAGTGTATCCTCTTTTTTCACTACTACTGTGGTATTTGAGAGTTTTTTCCTATGCTCTTCCTTACTTCATTTCCCTTTCTATGCTACACTGAAGAAGTGTTCTCTGTGTGGGCTGATCAAGCTATTTCACTCCCAAAAGGATTTCTTATGTAAGTAGATCCAGTGAGATTTAGCGAATGATGTACTTTAGTAGAAATGCTGTGTTTGTGAAGGTATCCTTGCGCAGTGAAGTGTGTAAGCACATAGGCAAGAGGCTGCATAGCATTGCTACCTTATTTTCATTCACACTACAGAAAATATATTTTTTTTATCCTGCATTTACAATATAGGAATTAAGCTAGAGATTTTTTTTTTTCCTTTTTTGAAAGCAGAATGAGCATAAGAAAAAACCCAGGAATACATTATGCTATTAAAGAAATAAAATCAACATATTCCAGCCATCCACCAGAACTGCCTTTTGTTTGAGCTAACTTACGCCTGTAACCAGCATTTCTTCAAAACGCTTGCCTTTCTTCAAACAGGAATTACGGACTGACTTCTGAGTCACAGAGGCAGATTCTTTCAGGCAGCATCTCCAATTATCTTTCTTGCCAGCAGATGTTAGGGGCATATTCCTCTCTGCCCAAATGTTGTAATCATTAATAATTAGTAACTGTACAATTCAGTGTTTACATGTAAAGGAGCTACATCCTCTGATGCAGGATTTGGAGCTAACACTGACAGTGAAAAAAGAAAGAAAACAGAACTTGGTTCTCCTTTTACGTCTGAGATTACACCATTTTGGAGTGGTGAGATTCCCTCACCTTATGTGGAGTTACTCTGATTTATACCCGTGAAGTGAAAATCTAATCAAGCCCACAGCTGGATACATTCCACAACTTTTTGTTCACCCAGGATAACTCTGGATTGTATTGATCTGCATTATAGAACTGAACAGAAAACAACAGGAGGGAAATCTGAGAAACAGCATCTCATTTAGAACCTAATAAAAGTTCTTAAGGTGCTTGTTTCGTTTCCGTACTCGGCTGGATCATCCTTAGAAATCAATGAAAGACCTGCAGTCAGAAGCATGCATAAAAATGTCTTGAACTTATTAAGTGGTTTCTATAGATAGAAGGTAAAGTCTGGGTGCAGGGAGGATACCATCAAAACTGCTGCAGTCCTGTTGATTACAAATTTCTGCACCTTTGATTTGATTATTCTTTTCAGAGAAGTGTAGCCAGCTAGAATGGGCAAGACAGGGCGGTGTAACAAGAGACAGAAAACAGAGCAATAAAGTGCTGTTTGAGCCATTTCAGACTGCTGGATGAATGACTCTGTAGGAGAGAAATTGCTGTGCTGTCTCTGGCGTGCTGCTACCAGCGTGTGGCACTACGGATGTCAGCGTACAGTGAAACTGGGAAAAAGAGAAATCCAGTTGCCTCTCACTTCTGAGACAAAGAAAGGGGCAAAACCTGTTCTGCCTCTAGTGATAGCAGTCACAGATAAGTGTCTGTGTTGCTGAGAAGTCTGAGAATTTCATCTTGAGATGACTTTGCAACCTTTACCATAGAGTAACTAAGTGATCCTCACAGGCCTGATTAGTAAGAGCAGGGATAGACTGTAAGCTCTGAACTAATATAAAGTCAATTCTGTCACATTTGTCTTTCAATATTTTAGGCATTAGTATGTATTTAATGTTGCTGAAATACAATGACTTGATGTGTTCCTTAGAGCCCGCTGTTAGCTGAATGCATACCAGCGCATGATTAAGCAGTACGGCATTTTCGTAGTCCAGCTTAAAAATGGCTTCTGAATAAGTGCAGTGCAAACAAAAAGGGCAATTGCAAATAAATACTTTCAGATCTCCCTGTTTCGGAATGAACACATAGAGGAATATAAATCTGGCCTGTTTTCTCAACACTGATTTAATAGAAAAGGATGATTAAATCAATATTGTGTCCCAGAACCACATCAATATGAACAAGAATCCAACATCTCAAGGATATGTTACAGCCAGGAGACTTACTTGATTCAATTATTTATAATGATAGTGTGCCAATAATCCTGACTATTGCGTGAACTATTAACATTTTCCCTCCTCGCTATCATCTTGCTTTCTGGAGGGAGATAATTATTAAAAAGCTGTTAGCTATTACAGAGATCTTGAGCACAGAAAGATGATATAATGATATTGCATCGAATTCCTGAAATCTTTGCAACATCCTTCCTAGAACAATTTTCCAATTAATGCCTTGAACTGTAGGAAGTTATTTCCCTTCCCACTCTGCTGGCTTTCAGAAAGAAATATATATTAACAAATGAACAGGTTTGGTTTGACTTGGTTTTACTCTAAGGAGGAGACAGTGAGGGATTTTTCTTTCCTTTGTGAACATATTACCCTGCCCTACAAGCAGTCACCATAGCTACTGGTAAACAACATTATGTTTGCCTTATTCTTTCTGGTTTGACTATAATTCTTTCTCAAGAAAAAAAGGGCTGATTTTTTTTTTTTTTTCCAATAATCAGAAAGAGAATAGAAATCTTAAGTAATAACCAATTAGTTCTGTCTGAAAAGTGGGAGTCTAATTCAGGGCTCTCCTTTATCCTACAGAGAACATGACCGTGAACCTTTTCATCTGCTTTTAGCCAACTGAATGTTTCAAAGATTTTGTCCATTAAGGGCTTTCATCTGTGTTTGAAACAAATCTGCCACAGTGCGATACGGATAATTATTTGGTTGTTCACTTCTGCATTTTTTTCTGTCTACACCTAGTTTCTCAATTTAGACAAACTTTGTTTTCTCTCAGACAGTAATTCGGATTGTTTGCTTTCGAGCACTTCCTAGTTCAAATAGGTGTGTAAAATTAGCTAGTACTTGCATTTTGACTTAGAGTTTCCTAAATACGTAAGCACAACAGCCTGTTCTTCTTCAGGATTACATAGTCTACGAAGCTAGATGAAGCCTGTGCTGGCAGTTCTTTTCCTATCTTAAATTTTATACGGATATTTGTCGCAGGGAATAGCTGCTTAATTCATGTGGTTTAAACCGGGAATGAAGTAATTTGTTGATTTATTAATGACATGGCAATAAGCGAAGTAAATATTCCGGGTCAGTATTATCAATGCCACAGATACACCACAGTATTAGACACTGCAGAATGTTAATAAACACCTACAAATTTCTAAGCAACTTCCGTTAACTGACCTCCATAGGTATACACGGGGTGTGCACGCCCAGCCCCTCACAGGCCGTGTGGATTTCACAAACACTGAAAAGTGTGGGTCCCCCACATGCAGACCGTGTGGAGAGGTGGGCACTCCAGCTGAGCGTCCACCCCTGCTGCTGCTGAGATCGGGTCCTCCTGTCCACCCCCCGCACACTGTGGGTCCCTGGCTGGGTGCAGGGAGCTCCTGTGCCCCACACGGAGCTGCTGGGCCTTATCCAGGCAGGGCTGGGGATACTACCAGGTGATGCCCTGAGGTGCTCAACTGTGGTCACTGCTTCTGACCCTGCCTCCCCCCGCACCTTTTACAAATTTCTGTCCTTCTACACTGCATATCAAGCTGACTCCTTTGTTTCAAAAGTCTCCTTGTAATTCCCTGGTTAGAGCTTTGTCCGGCTGATGGTGTTGGGGAGTTCCTCCTTAACATTAGCAGTTTGGGACAAACACTCAGGTGGGTTTCAGTGTCCCATCACACACGGTTACACACTCATGTCCCTTTGTTATCAGCTGTTGGTCTTGAGGACATTTTGCTGAAGGTGGGCCAGGTGGGCACACCCTCACCCAATATTATTGTACGCTTTAGCAATTTCAAACGTATCATCAAGTAAGTTACTGAGGTCCAGATTTTTTATGGCTATTGAACATTATGGGAGGATCATCCTTTTTTTTTTTCCTGAGAAAGAGTTCTAGTCTACTGTAACACCTTTGTGCAATGCTACCCCCACTCCCTGCTTTTTTTCAGAATACCTTCCTTTGAAAACCTCTGTTACAATGTATTTGCTATTCTACCATTTTTCTAATATTTCTATTACGTGAGATTTTATGATCTGCCTACACAGTTGTTTTTTTCCTCTGTAATGCTTAAATTCTTCACATTTTAATACTGAAATATCTAGGGGCTACTATTTTCCCCACTGCCAGTATCCACTCTCCTAGTTCAAACACAGTCATTTTGCTGACTAAATTGCTTGATTATTGTTCTTGTTAATAATTATATTTTCTTCTTGCTGTTTGCCCTCTTATTGCTGGTATTAGATTATGATTGGAGTATCTTTGCATCCTACTTTTGCTTTCTTTGTATGCAAATAGGATACAAACGCTATATGTATTATTTGTTTGTTTGTTTGTTAGTTTTGAGTTTGCCAGATGAAGTCCAAAAATCCATCATTCCAGGTACTCGGGTGCAATTACCTGAGAAAATTATTTCTGTGGGTATTTCCCAACAACCACATGTCCCCAAAACTGTGCTGGAACCATGGAATTCTAGTGACTACATCACACCTTTAACTTCCTTCTCCTGAAGTCTAGCTGTCTAACTTTCAGACCACTCAAGTTAAAAGAGAAAATTCCCACCCTTTTTGATTATGTAGTGAATCAGTGTCTTCGCAGTTAGTATGCACCATACAAAACATTGGGAGCAAGACGTCTTGATAACATCTGATTCAGTTTTGGAGTGATATCTTGCTGATTGGAGAATTATTGAAAAACAACAACAAAAAGGAATTGCACTTTAAAATCAGTAGAGGAACTGCAAGAATTGTTTATAGTACATAAAAATGAGTGTGTACAATGTTATTTGATATGCGAGTCTGATCATCGATCCATTGTTTAAAAATAACTTCGAAGGAGATTTTCAAAAGTGAATTCTATAACCTCTTATATAGCATAACAGTGCAAAGTTATAACGAGAAGGACCAGAGGAACATACTATGAGATATCAATTAATGTATATATAGCAGCAGAGAGTATGCAGAAGATGATAATTTAACATTTGTAACCCAAACTGTAGGAAAGCATACTGGCATGACCATTATTTGGCTATTACAGGTAGCCTGTCATCTTTGTTTTCCAAATTAGATACACCCATATAGTCCAAAAATGAAAGGTGTCACATAAACTTGCCCTTGTCCAGTATAAATTTCCAGTTCTAGATGAACTCATTCAGAGCTCTGACAGATAATGCTGGCAGTGCCTGTTCGAGCTGTCTGCTCCACTTCTGTGTCAGATGAAGAAATGTATGCCTGCATCTCATCACCCAGTTTGGCATTTTAGTGTAAGCCAGGTGGATTTGTATTAAGGTACTGATCTGTGAAGAGGAGCAACTGAACCATGGTTTATACATTCTGTCCTACTGATTGTCCTGCGGTGGTGTTGCCTCCAACAGGGAATGGTACTGGCAACTGAGGGGTTGAGACTCTTAGGCAATCTTACTGCTTATGAAGTATGTGAAAGCCAGAGATTAGAGAATCTTATATGTAGGACAGTAATTTACCTCCTCTTCTTTTTTTTTTCTTTTCTTTTTTGTTTTGCTAGGTTTGTTGGTTTTGCTAGCTTTTTTTAAGATCATAAATTATTAATTGGGGCAACCCAGACTGCATTCCCTTCATATCCTGAATAACCAAAGTACTTTATCATATTTGTAAGACCACTGAAACCATGGATTTAATGGCAAGTGGATCATTGCAACTGTCTAGCTTGAGAAACTCCGTAACAGAGACAACAGAGTTTCATCGCAATCTGTTGATACACCTCTTTATTTTTGCTTTAGCTGTAGCATATCCCTTAAAATACATTCAGGCCTTTTTACTGTTCCAACATCATTTTTGCTTTCTGCCACTTCAACAGCAAAAATTGTTTACTGGTAATATTTGCAGTCAGGGGAACTCACTAATGTATTGCCTCTATTTTTCCTTTCCAGTGCTGCTCTTCACTTGAGGCCTATGGTATAGTCAAGGGTTTAACCACATGACGATACATCACATACAATTCTTCTTTCAAACTTTTTTTCAGCAAATACAATTCAGCATTGTATTTAAAAGCTGAGGTTTTGTTCTCTGCTAAAAAAGATTGCATCCGCCTTGATATATTTTCTCCCTTTTGACAACCATTTTTAATTATTTTCCATGTAGAATGTCAAGTGTGTCATATGGGTGCCGTCAGGTATTGTTTCATATAATGCAAAATATGGAGAGTAGCTGATTTGAAATTAAATACTCTTCTAATCTACACGTCATGATTTTGCTGCCACATTGTGGTGAGTTGACCCTGGCTGGACACCAGGTGCCCACTAAAGCCACCCTATCTCTCCCCGACTCAGCTGGACAGGGGAGAGAAAATATAACAAAAGGCTCGTGGGCTGAGTTAAGGACAGGGAGATTGCTCAGCAATTACCGCACAGGCAAAACAGACTCTACTTGGGGAAAAAAAGCAATTTAATTTATTACCAATCAAATCAGAGTAGGCTAATAAGAAAACAACCCCTAAATCTTAAAACACCTTCCCACTACTACTGTCTTCATCCCAGGCTCAACTTCACTCCCAGTACCTCTCTACCTTGTCCCCCCAAGTGGTGCAGGGGGATGGGGAATGGGTGTTGTGGTCAGTTCATCACACGTTGTTTCTGCTCTTCTTCCTCATCAAGGAGAAGACTCCTCACACTTTTCACCTGCTCCAGTGTGGGGTCCCTCCACAGGAGACAGTCCTCCATGAACTGCTCCAGCGTGGGTCCTTTCCACAGGGTGCAGTCCTTGAGGAACAGACTGCTCCAGCATGGGTCCCCCAGGGTGTCGCAAGTCCTGCAGGCAAACCTGCTCCAGCATGGTCTGCTCTCTCCACAGGGTCACAGGTCCTGCCAGGAGCCTGCTCCAGTGAGGGCTTCCCATGGGGTCACAGCCTCTTTCAAGCATCCACCTACTCCAGCATGGGGTCATGAAGGGGGATATCTGCTCCACCGTTAACCGCCATGAGCTGCAGGGGGACAGCCTGCCTCACCATGTTCTTCACAGTGGGCTGCAGGGGAATCTATGCTGTGGTGCCTGGAGCACCTCCTCCCCTTCCTTCTTCACTGACCTTGGTGCCTGCAGAGCTGTTTCTATCACTCCTCTCCTCTGGTTGCTGTTGCACAGTTTGTAGTTTTTTTCCCTTATTAAATATGTTATCACAGAGGTGCTACCACCGTCGCTGATGGGCTCAGCCTTGGCCAGAGGCAGGTCTGTCTTGGAGCATTGGCTCCATCAGACATAGGGGAAGTTTCTAGCAGCTTCTCACAGAAGCCACCCCTTTAGCCCCCTGCTACCAAAGCCTTGCCATGCAAACCTAGTACAAGGCAAGATGGCAATAGGTGTTTTGATCTCTTCTGCTTCATTCCCGTGACCCATATATTAAAGATTGTACTGCAGAAGAGTTTGAACAAGTGATCATTTTCAGACTGATAGTAATTTGACAGACTATAAAATACAGAGAAGCTGTCAGTTGATCTTACATGCTCCTTTGATTTCTGCTTTTTCATGCAATGAGATATAGATTCTCATGGTCACTCCCTTTTTCCTAAACGTTTGTGAGCTAGTCAGGGACCTGAGAACATCTCAAAGTGAAAAGCGACACTAACATCTCAAGAGAAGTGTTCAAGGCAGAGGCCATAGCAAGCTCTCTGCTGGACTCAGAAAGTGACATATGTCCTCACCAGGCTACACGGGAATCTGCTCTGGCACCTGCTGCACCTCCTCCCCCTCCTTCTTCACTGACCTTGGTGGCTGCAGGGTTGTTACTCTGACGTATTCTCACTCCTCTTTCCAGCTGCAGTCGCTGTTGTGCAGGTTTATCCCCTTCTTAAATACATGATCACAGAGGTGCTACCACCGTCGCTGATGCGCTTGGCCTTGGCCAGCAGTGGGTCTGTCTTGGAGCCAGCTGGCATTGGATATATCAGACATGAGGGAAGCTTCTCACAGAAGCCACCCCTGTAGCCCTCCCACTACCAAAATGTTGACATGCAAACACGATATACACATTCATACTCTCAGTGCGGCTAAAATTCTTGTCTGAAGGCCAGAACAGTATTCAATTTCAGATTCAATGTATTTGCTTATATGTAAAAAACTAAATCCAAATATTATTATTTCTCATATATTAATAAAAATATTTGTGCATACATTTCTATTTATGGAGTTCTAATTAAGAACTAATTCATACGTGTCTTACTAAAAGCTTAGGAAGATTGGGTGAAGGGATATCAGAGAAAACAGGATCTTTACGTAGTGGGTTTAGTAAATTTATTATCAGGAATATTTATTTTTTTAAGAATTTGAAAACATTGGCTATTTTTTAGATTTTAGATTTATGTGCCAGTAAAGATTAACTTAGATTCAGTTAATGTTCAGTAACTTAAAGCTGTAATACTTGATGTCTCCATTAATTCTATTTTATTATTTGTTGGTTATATTTTATAAAGCGATTTACTAAGTACACTAATAAGAGGTTAATGTGTCACAGATTAAACATCCAAGGAAGATTACAGACCTTCCTTTTCTCATGGACATTCAAAAACACCATGTAGGACAAATCTATAAACCATATGAAATGTTTCTTTGCTACATATTTGACTGAAGAAAATTTCTCCTTTTGTGCTGAAGGAGGAGTGTCAGAGCCAGGCCAACAATGTTGTGTTTGATAGTTATTGACTCTTACTTTTCTGGCTCATAAATTATAATTAATGAGTGTTCCATCTCGTAAGTGTAGGAGAGCATTGGTTTTCAGAGGTCAGTGTGTGGCTGGAGAGGATTTTGGGGTTTTAGTTATGATGAAGTCCCTTCTTCCACCATCTTTGTATATTTTAAAACATTCTGATGAATTCTTGTTCTTCTTTTCCTTGAAAGTGCTACATTGTCATGCTGAGTTGCTAACGCTAAAAGTTGGGCAAATTGGTGACCCAACAAAGTGCTCACAATTCCATTTTCTTAATATGTTGCAGACTCCTTCCTCTATCTTCATTGCTCAGCCTTACTGTTTCGTTAAGTAAGACCTGAATTTACCTTCATGGATTTTGCATTTTACACTTAGGTTTTTAGACTTCGTAATAGTGACACCTCTCCATAAGTGGACACTTCTCTATAACTTATCATAAGCTGGAAGAATTTATTGCTGCATTCCTAACCATTATTTAGTATTTATACCTTAATGGAATAGATTTAGTTTATGAAATCAATGAAAGTTTGGGTAATTAATTTTTTTTTATTTTCATTCATACACGCTGACGTTCTGTTAGTGGTTTGTTCCTTTTCTTGATCATCAAAACCCAAGGTAATTATCACACAGGATTTCTGACTTGTTTTCTGGTGGTTTTGGTCCAAGTACCCATGTACAGAGCCTCTCCAATGCACACAATTATGTTGGCGTATTTCAGAAAATAATTTTCTGAATTGGACTCATAACTGCTGAAAGTCTGCATGCAAATGGAAATGTCCCCTGGAAACTCTATTCTTAAATCTCACTTAGTATTCTTGGAAGCTATGGATACCACAGCTATAAGCCTAAATAATTACTGACATTGTTGTGAAACATAAGTAAGACCTTTTTTTTTTTTTTTTACATGGTCATCAAGGATTCATGGCACTGCATCTGCTATGCATCTATAAATATGTAGAACAAGGTCAAACTTGAGTTTATGACCCATCAAGAAAATTAATAAAATAAAAATCAAGTTGGACATTCAAGTTTTAACTGGCATGTCTGAGTTTATAGAAAGAAGTGCCATACCCTGACTGTAGAAGCAGCAATATGGTAAGAATAGTAATTTCTTGGCAGTTGCAGCTATGCAGTAAATGTCTTCCTCAGCTCCTTGTGGAGAATATTTTTCCTAAAAGAAGCCCAGAGGGAAAGACATATCATATAGCAGAATCGTGTCAAGGAGGAATTGTCTGGAAACTATTAGAAAGGCTGGGCTGCAGTGCTGGAAGAAGAGCAATGTTACAGAAATAATATTTTTTCAAGCATGGTGCAGAGTTAAAAGGGCTAAAAATGCCTTTAAAAACTTAGAATCTAATTAGTGAGAGGTAAGATAGACATGGGTTGTTGTCATATCCATTTGCATAAAAATAATTGGAACTGAACGTTACAAGCTGCAATATTTAAAAGAGCGCACTGCTAACATATGAAGGTCTGAATCAGCCTCTCTGAGGCTGATGGGAGAAGATACTGAAATATGACAAGCCAGCATAATAGGTAAGAAGCAAAGGTTAGAGACAAATTATGATTAATTAGTGCAAAATATAGACTGAAGCCCTTGGGAAACTGAAAGAAGTTTTGTTTCCTTCATAATTTAGAAACAGTCTGAATATAGTTCCTAAGACTAGATAAGGCACTAGAAGTGGGAAATACCCATACCATTTACGTAGTTTTTACCAACTTTAATAAGAAAGGTTTCACTATTAAGAATTGATAAATGAAACGTTGCAAGGAAAGAAGCCACCAGTATATATTTCTCACCAATCAAGGTCAGTGGCAGTGCAAGCAAAATCTTTCTGAGTTGGCCAGTCTGTGAAGTCACTAGGTCAAGTAAAGTCAAAGTGTTCCTTTATCTTGGCTGAAATTAACCTGAGGTTGCAAAGGTAAATGATTTATTATGCAAGTGCCGGTTTATCAGTCCCTGCATGCTGTAGTTGCATTCTTGAGACTATTTTTTGAAGCACTAAGTATTTTTAGTAGAAATATTGATGCAGTTTTCTGGATCAACTGGCTGTTACAAAAAATTTCAATGTTATTAATTCACGGTCTTCCAGAGCCCCAGAGGAGTTTGTTGGAGGAGAGAAGCAGTAACAGAGTGTGAGATGGTCTGGAGAGCGTTACATAGCTTAGCCTTTTTATTCTCCTTGAAAGACCTCGAGCCTGTTGAAACAATTTCACATCATTACTTGCACAACTAAAATTGTGGCACTTGACCTTGCATTCAGTTTGTTAATTACAGATGAGAAGTGCCGGTTTTGAGGGAGTATTTGATGGTGAGGAGAAGAAACTAATACTGTATATTCGGCTTGAGAAATCCTAACTAGGGGTTGTAATTGTAGGGAACTGAGGTTGTTTTGTCTGGAGAAAAGGAGGCTGAGGGGAGACATTATCACTCTCTACAACTACCTGAAAGGAGGCTGTAGAGAGGTGGGGGTTGGTCTCTTCTCCTGAGTAACAGGCGATAGGACTAGAGGAAACAACCTCAAGTTGTGCCAGGGGAGGTTTAGATTAGATATTTGCAAAAATTTTTGCAGTGAGAGGGTTATTAAGCATTGGAACAGGCTGCCCAGGGAAGTGATGGAATCGCCATCCCTGGAGGTATTTAAAAGATGCGTAGATGTGGTGCCGAACGACTCGGTTTAGTGATGGCTTCGGCAGTGTTAGGCTGGTGGTTGGACTCGATGATAGTCCTTTCCAACATAGATGATTCTATGATTCTAATTCTTGACAGTCCTTGGTGGAGAAAAGTGGCATTTTTTATCAATTGCTAATTTCTCTTGAAAGTATAAGTCTTTTGGCAAGTTGGCAATCAACTAATAACATAAAGTTAGTGCTTGACTCTAGGCCCTGCAGACTGAAGTTTTTTACACTCACTCTGCTGATCACTGCTTATTTATTTTTCTTTAGATTTCATGGGATTTATTATCACAGAGCGGGTTTAGCCTGATACAGTGAAAATCAGATTAGAAACAGTTCACTTCATCTGATTCAGTTTTCATTAAAATCCTTTAAATAATACATTAGTACACATTACTTCTGACATACCCAAAGGTATGACACTGATCCTGTTCGGACCTGCTCAACTTATCTGTGCACTTGGTAATTCCAAGTCATGCATTCACTTTAGCTCATGCATTCACTTTAGTAAATTGGACTTCTGCTGCAGCAATCATAAATGTTCTAATGCTTTCTTGAGTTTATATGAAGCCTGCATGCTACTAGTGTTGCTTTAAATGATTTCTGCCTCAAGGATGATTATAAAATCTTTCCTAACAGTTGCCTTTCAATTTATTTTCTATATTAGAAAAATAAATTTTCTTCAATGCAGATTTATATACTTACCTTCCAAGGAAGCTTCTGAAAGATGGCAAAAATTTGACAGCATTTTAAACCTGCAGGTATAAATGTGTTTACTCGAGCAGACCTTGTGGTTTGCAATGCTATATCAGTAAAGGAGCTCCACAAGGTCCACCTGACCCAAAAGGGGAAGCAGAGGAACAAATAAATAATTGTCTTTCGGAAAGAAAAGTTGTAGAACAGTATGAGAGGTGCAGATACTTTGTAGGCCTATTGTATTTTGCAGTGAAACTGTCAGAGCTGTTAAGCTGTGTGATGCTGGTTCGGTGCTCAGATAGAAAACCCAGGTGGGAAAGAATCATCGTTGTTGATTCAGCAAGGGACACTTATCCCTTTAAACCAGTTCTGGTTAAATGCCTTAGTCTGATTTTAAGGAGCACAGGAATTCTCTTCCATATGAGACCTTAGGCATGAGTCTTACTTGCTTTCAAATGCTAAAGGTTTTCTGATACTTCAAAAATACATATGGCAGATTTATACAGGAGTAACCTACTGGCTGGAAAACAAGATGGATTTGTTCAATTATGCTTGCACACCCAAATAAATGGTATTTTCTGCCCAGATGTTCAGTTGTCATTAAGCTACTATTGTTTCCCTTTCTAAAGAAAGCTGCACTCAAGTGCGACACAAAAGGATCCTTTAGGTATATTTTTCATTTTGATTTATTAACTTCAGAAATTGTTGTTTGGTGTTCCATAGCTTAAGCCACGATGAGCTTCACAAATTAGTAAGGCACTTAGTGGTTTTATTATACAGTCAGAATAAAATTTATCATGAAAGTTATATCCCTACCTTGATTAAAAAGTGAAAGTTTTTTTGTAAATTAAACATATTAATTAAAGTAATTTTAAAATGTGTACTTTGAGAAGTATCATTTGTGGTATTGGAACATTTTTTCCACCTACAGTAAAACCTCTTAGCTAGATAAAACTTGCAGAAATCTTCTGTATTGACTGTATTTGAACAGTTATTTTTCCTTAGAGGTGGTAGTAAAACCATTATTATTTTTTTTAATTCTTTGTAACTGGGATTCGATTGCTTTTAGCAGGAGCTGAAGAAAATATTCTTTTGCAAAAGTCCACAAAGAATTTCTCTAGTATCATCTGCTGTGTACAGTGATTCTGAATTCATGACAGCCTTTAGCAGGAAAGGTAATCCTCATCTCTCCAGAGGATGGCATAACTTCATCCAAATAGACATAACAACCATTTCAGAACAGGAAAACTTCCTATGGAACTCCCTGTACAAAGATTTTTAGGTTTTCGCTCTCGTTGAAAAACTAGATTTCCAAAATGAAAAATTAAACAATGCTGCTTTGTATTGCACAAAATTCATGAAAATTAATTAAAAGCCATTTAGAAACAGTATGGATGTGGGATTGTGTGTGAACTTACTTCAAAAGAAGTATCCTTTCAGCTAGTTGAACTTGGTGAAAATTACACCAGCAAGAAACTCTTAGGGAAATGGAGAAGAGCAAGCTCTATACACGGGGAACGGTATAGAAGGCTTGGGAAGAAATAGAGAACATAGGTCTGTATGCACATGCACGGAAACAGCGACACCAGAAACCATCTGATTCTGTTCAGATTAGGAGAGTTACCATATTGTAGGAAAGTTTCATCAGCCTTTCTGAAAACAAAAATGGATAACCTCAGTATTCAGAGTGGGAATATTTTGATGGAAAATGCTTTTGAGTACAACAGAGTATCTTTGGATATGAAATGATACCCTTATTAGTACAATGGGCGTTTCAAAATTATGCTCTTTAATATTAAAAGTGATGTGTAAAATCAGTTATCGATTTACTTACACACTTGGACTGAAGTTTCTTTCTTACAGTGTTGTTACTTCCTGCCACAACACTCGTCAGGCTCCGTAGTTTAAATTTACATTCTATAGGTTATTTGGGGGATTTCGGCTGATGGGCAAAAAAGCACATTTTGACACAGTTGTTGTGTTCTTACGCATGATGAAGTTGCCAAATAATACAAGTTTGCAACGAAGTTCTATCATGTCTCATCCTGAATTATTCAATAGATTATTTAATGTCTGTTTCAGAGTATACTGAAGCGACTGAAATTTAAGAAGTCACTCCTGTGATCTTTAAGCAAAGTCTGGGCTGTTTTCTTTTTCCCTATTGCTCCTTTCCTAGTCAAAGCAATCCCTGCGGGAGATGGGTACGCAGGAGACCATGTTGGGATGTAAAGTGTGAGCTTCTGAAAATGGTTCATTGTCTGTAGTACTGTGACAGAAGGAAAGCTAGGAAGAAATAAAAATATAAAAAGTATTATAAATAGCAGAGCAACATTTATAAGGGATTTCTTCTCGTGAGATAATAAGAATTCTATTAATCTTTTCTTGGTTGTAACTTTTTGTGTCTCCTGTATATGCAAGCAAACAGTTAGATAGATATACGTAATTAACTTTAATGGGGGCCATGGTAAGTACTATGCAACAGCTTCTAAATGTTTTTTAGAATATAATGTCATTACAGCTGTCCTCTGTATTATACCTAATGTGCTGGCAGCCATTTCAGATAAGATTTTAGTGGTACAGCTTTACATAGCTTTTTTTTTCTAGGGAAGAGATCCACTTTTAATCAGACTATACCGGTCAAACCATAAATCTTCTGGGAATCTTTTGCATGACGGCAGTTTGAAATCCTAATTATAGAAACTAAAATATATTGAAGAGGAGGCAGCAGTACAAATCAGTGGGAAAACAGAGCCTTATTTTGACATATATTCTCAGCATTTTGTTACATTTAAGTATGGCGTATCATTTTAACTAAAATATTTGACCCGAAGTGTTGAGAACATGGCGTAGTCACTTGTGCACCTATTAGCGGCACCATTAGGTTTGTTACTGACTTTCTTTGCACTGAGCCCGGTATGGACTCTGCACTGCATCCTCCTCGAAAGACCCCGGTGAACGTCTCAGCTTTGCTATAGAGTAATAAATAGTGCAGTGGACAACTTGCTTAGGCATTGCGCTACTTAATGGGAAATACCTAAGCAAAAGAAAACTAGAATTTCCATCCTTTCACCTTCATTCCCTGTTGAAATCATGCAGATTTTCTGTACTAAATCTCGGTATGTACCTTAATGTTACGGATTTGTTAGCTTACTTTTTGCTGCCACCTAGTGTATTTTATAGTATATAGACAAGCTGAATTTGAAGTTTTTGTAAAAGGGGCCGTCATTAAAAGTGATTAGATTTGTATTTATGATATAAAATGGTAAAACAAAAACCCAACAGGCTATATTTTTCTAACAGTAAAGATTTTCTCCCTGTGTAACATATCACTCTATATGTTCTCTATATTCTGCTGGACATTGCTCAGCTCTTTTGACCCTGCATCTTTATTCAGCAACATTTGTCTCATCTAAAGAAATTCTTCTAATTCTTTACAGTCATTCGATTCATCTGTGATCTGTGCAACCTTTTAATTGTTAGATATGCATTTATTAATACTCTTTTAATCTTCCTATTTCCTGTAGAATATGAAATACTACAACCGGAACTGTTGGATAAACCTATGATGGAAAACTGGAACATTCTGAAATTGCAAGCATTCAGTTCAATAGCTGGGTCTTACAGTTTAAAAAAAAAAATCTGTCTGCCTTGGCATTTGCTTGCAAGGCACAGCGAGTCTGAAAATTTGATTATACATGCATGCTAGCCAACTGACAAGTAAGCATTTTCAGCACTGAAAATGCTCAAAATCCAGTGAACATTCTTCACTGTCTATTTGGACTGCTCAAATGTTATTTCACCTGTGTAAGCAACTTCCGTTTGACTGACTGGTGTAATTACTAATAGCTAAAATCTATCTTTAAATTAAAGTGATTGTCAGGTTGCCAGTGTCTCTATTTCTTGGTTTTTCCTTATAACTATCTTGATAAGGAGTGAAATGAGCAAAAAAAGGTGTTCTGAAGTTTTTATAATTTGCTTTGTACTACATTATTAGCTAAATATATGTTGATACACATTGCCCAGGGATGTTGTAGAGTCTCCATCCTTGGACATATTTGAAAGCCGTCTGGACATGGTCCTGGGCAACTGGCTGTAGGTGCCTTGCTTGAGCAGAGGGTTTGGACCAGGTGACCTCAGGACATCCCTTCCAACCGCAACCATTCTGTGATTCTGTGATCTTTGAAAAAGAAATTCTGCTTCTGGCACAGTATTAATTCCTCTATTTTTTAAGGAATCTGCATCTGACATCTGTTATTGTTCAGTGGCTTGTTCCGGTTTAGTAGCAGTCTAATAATTTTAAACATTCAGTAATGTCGGGTACTTCTGTTAAAGGATTTCATAAAAGAGCCTTTTTCATATTTTAAAAAATATAGGCTATCATACTGCATATAAGCTTTGTATGGCTGAGTCACAAATGCCCGTGGATATTTCTGAAAAGGAACAAGTGCAGGGCAGAGGAAAATAGGATGAAGAGAATTGTTTTTAATCTTGTTTCCTTGATATTGCTAAGCAACAGGATTGTACTGCTTTAGGGTCCCCTTGTGACAGAAATTTGTTGTACACTTAGGACGATGCCTGCCTGCTTCAGGAGTTGAAGAGGCAAGGGTATTCCTTTCTGGTAAACTATGTGAGCACTGTCTTCTGTAATATCTTTATGTTGACAAAAACAGACTTCTAGACTGGAAGACAGTCTTTAGTTTCTGTGAACATAGCTTTTTGCATCTAAGGGTATCTGAAGGACAATAACATTATGCATAAGGTTACCGTGACCCATGAATCACTCCCTTGATTTTATAAGGTCTGAAATAGCATTCAGCAAAGTAAACATGGTGGTTCCTTCAGCTTTTTCCGAACGTGTGCAAATGAAGCAAAGAAAATGGGAAAGCAGGGGCAAAAGGATCTCCTTTATACTTTAACTCCTTCTTATAATGTGTTATAGATTGGTAGGAAAAATACAACAGTAGCGTGCTGTAAAATGATACTTCTTTGCACTGAGATCAGTAAAGGAGGGTGAAGTAGCACAGTGTTGAAGAGAACATCTGAGACACTAAGAAGAAAAAAAGGACAATTTACAGTACAAAAATGGCATAATTCTAACATCTCATGCATTATTAAATAACCTATGATTTTTGGGTTACATTATGTCTCTTCTATTTTAAGAAATGTGTAAAAATGCTGTGCAGTATTATTTCAATAAAGCTTTTTATGTAACTGTATAAAATTGCAGTATATTACCGCAAATGTACAAAGCCTTATTGCAGCGGAGTACATTAAGATAATGCTAAACCAAGGGCATCATAATATGTGTAATAAATTCTATATAGTAGCTTTGATTTATCATATTAGTATAAAAGCATTATTTTATCCTGATGACCACAGAGTTTACATTACAGACAGTTGCCAGAATCATAAACATTACAAATTGTCGTAAAGCAATTCTGAAACCTGACTGATGAAGGCTCTCAATTGTGCCAGCTGGTACTTAAGCCTACTGCTCGGGATACCAAAGCTAGAAGCAGCCAGTTATACTCTGATAACAAATTGCAAATACACAAAACATTTGCAACCTGCTGGGCAGACTTTCATTTGCTAAAATGGTTCATTCCCCAATTGTACCTGCAATGAAATTACCAGACTGTTGTTTAACTTTTCAACCATTTAAGCATAACAAAATAATCTTACAAATTGTGGTCTAGTTATACAATTCTTGTTCTCAGGCTTTTGGGACATGGAGAACCCCTAGCACATACAAAAATGCTCAGCAGTATGAACTGTGTTAAGCAATGTGTGGGTGAAGTTTGTCACTCCTGCTTACAGATAGATTTGAGAAGTGGGGCAGCAGTGAGATATGAGCCCCCTGATCTTTACAGCCTACGGAGAAAGGAGCACAGGAATTGTAAAAGCTATCAAGCTATTGACATCTTCAGGCTTTCTGTTTATATCATTGTTGTCTTCATAGTATTTGAGCAACCGCATGAACAGATAGATCTGTTACCATGGTGTTTAAATATTATACTGACAGATCTGATTCTTTCTGTGTGTTAAATATCTGTTATACTAGGACCCAATCCTCAACAGTGCCTCAACTGCCCGAGTGATTGTTAACGTATAATGTTAAGACACTTTCGTTGATAGACCACTTCGAAACTGGGGGGAGGGTTGGTTTTTTTTAGTGTGGAATAGGAGAAAGAAAACTAAGGCATAAAATAATAATATTTAACAATGCTAAGAGGCTGTTACAAGGGGGATTTGCTATTACAACGCATACCGTCTCACAGTTTTCTCAAAAGGAATTAAATGCATACGGTACCAATAGTCTTCATGTTCACTCAGCAGAGAACCTGGAGTAAAGTAAATAGAAGTCTGACATTTCCATAGGCCACTGCAATGATTTTAGTTGACTTTATAGTCTTTCAGATCTATTTTAATTTCAGTTTTGAGACTCTTGAAAATAGACTTGTTAAGCCAATTGCTTCCAGCAGCATTTTTACTTTGAATTTCCCCAACTATAACTTTTGAAAGATAAATTCCAGTATTCTTTCAGAGGGTGAGTTGTTTTCTTCCACTTACTGAGTGTCAATCTTTATTTGCAAGTTATTTTTACAGAGGTTTTGCTGTTATCTGCATTCAGGATTTATGGGGTTTTTCAAACAGCTACTCTTTTTTTTTTTTTTTNACAGCTATTCAAAAAAGCGGTATAAGGGAAGCTTTTCCTACAGTGTTACATCCAATATATCATCATGTATAGTCTTAGGTTTATCTGCCTGGGTTTTTGATAAGTTTGCATGTCTGCTGGTGATAGTGATACTTGCCTGTTAGTAATCGTCACATTTGTCCCTTTCGATCTGTATTAGATTTTAGCAGTGGCTTGGAGTTAAAAGTCTCAGATTATTGGGCATTTCTTTTGATTGTTTGTAAGCAGAATTATGTTGTTCTATATAAGCTTATTTTTTAAAAAATACACTCATAATACCTCAAGTTCCTATTCTTTCAGGAAAAAAATATGTTTCTTCTAAAACAACTGTTAAAGGTGGTGGAACATAAGTAGACACGTCAAAGCTAGACAGCTTCTATATGAACTTCACTGAAGGGAATACAGTTTTATAGAAAAGTTTTCTGGAAATGTACTAAGGACTCAGGCAGGCTTGTAGAGAATGTCCTGAAGCCCTTATTACACCAGTGATGTTTGCCTAGTTTGGCTAGCACCAAAGCCGTTTTCAGCATGCTAATGCAAAGGAAGTGACACGCGCATTTGCATGTAAGTACCGTCAGTAAGTTTACCTTACGAAAATTTAGGAATGCTATGATATTACTGGTTTTGCTTCTGGAACCTTGGACCTGTTGGAGCGGGTCCAGAGGAGGGCCATGAAGATGATCCAAGGGCTGGAGCACCTCTCCTATGAAGACAGGCTGAGGGAGTTGGGGTTGTTCAGCCTGGAGAAGAGAAGGCGCCAGGGAGACCTTATAGCAGCCTTCCAGTACCTGAAGGAGGCCTATAAGAAAGCTGGGGAGGAGCTGTTTGCAAGGCCATGTAGCTACAGGACAAGGGGCAATGGTTTTAAACTAAAGGAGGGTACGTTTAGATTAGACATTAGGAAGAAGTTCTTTACAATGAGGGTGGTGAGACACTGGAACAGGTTGCCCAGAGAGGTGGTGGAGGCCCCATCCCTGGAGACATTCAAGGCCAGGCTTGATGAGGCTCTGAGCAACCTGATCTAGTTGAAGAAGTCCCTGCTTACTGCAGGGGGGTTGGACTAGATGACCTTTAAAGGTCCATTCCAACCTTTCATTCTCAACCATCCATAAAGGTCCATTTCCAACCAAACATTCTATGATTCTATGATTTATCAGCCTGACTTCAAACAGTAATTTCCTTAATTCAGAATATAACGGGTAATTTTGCATTCAGCAATTTTCAGCTTTCCTTTCCAACGAAAATCTTACAGTGTTGAAAGATAATAAAATAATGTTTCTCTCCAGCCAGAATACTGACATGCTGAAACTAAGGCCAAGAAGTAAATATTGCTAAATGAAAGTGGAAATATTAGTTCATTCCATTGAATCACTAGTGCTGGGTGAGTCTATGAACAGACAACTTAAGTTGTTGTACCAGAATTCGTTTAAAATATACATTAAGGACTAATCTGGATCATATTTCTACAGTGCTTCATGCTGATCTTTTTAACCCACCCAGAAAAATAAAATTATACTAATTTTACAGATGAAGAACCTTAGCATAGAAAAACCTCTGTCTTCCCTTAGGTGAAGAATTATTCAGATTCAAAGTTGAGTCTTGCCTCTAACGTAAATTCCTTTACAACCAAAAATTCATGTACAGTGGTCTTTTTAACTCAAGTTGGTTGCACTAGCAGAGGGATCTCATGAGGCTGCTTTGTAGGTGGTATGTTGTAGTGAAGCTATTGCTGTTTTAAGTATGCTCTTCAGTGAAAACATCTTAAGAGATTTGCCCAAGGTCTGAAAATCTGTGGAAGAGCAAGGATTTTCCCGTACCACGGTTCCTAGTATATTCCAATCCTACCATACCTTCTGCATAAATACAGCAGGACTTATCAGAAACCGAACAGTAATGAGCCTTGTTCCATTAGAAGCATTTATTCAAAATGCAGATTACCGTTTGGCAGTCATCTGTTCTTTGATGGTTTTGATTCTTTGGTTTCTAGAGATCTAACAGTTTTAAAATGTAATTTTCAATGGCAACGGCTCTTCCTGAGAAATGAAACACATCGCACTCATCAGAGCAGGAGACACTTGTACATTCTGGACATTTGTAACACTGAATGTATTGCTAGTGACACTTGGAGACTAGACAGTAGAAAGTCTACTTCAGATTTTATTGATTTTGCCTGCCTTAGCAGCTCTATTAGCTGATTTCTAGAAAAATTGACATGATAGATCAAAATGTAAATTTGCAAAATTCCAAGTGAATGCCATGTTTTCTTATCACCGTTTTCAACCTTAACTGATAAACAGTTTTCCTTTACATTCCAGAAATGGCCAATGGCCCTTTACAATTAGGATGCATTTGTATCCTTATCATCTCTCCCCAACAGCTCTTGGAGATAAATTGCCTTAATCTGCCTTGAATGGGAACACATTCAGAAACAGAGTTAATATTATTTTACTTCAGAGCATCTTAGAATATAATTAATAGCTTTCTAAAACAGGCATTTTAATGGTTTAAAGTCAGCAGGGTGTGACATAATAAGCAAAACATTATTTTCACTTTTTTCACTATACAGAATGGGGCCTTTTCCTAACTTCCTTTAATTCGTTGTTTTTAACTGGTTATGCATTTTAATGATTGTGGAATCACTTCTAAATATTAACTGAGATACAGACATAAAGGGTGACTTGAAATGAAAAGGGAAAGTTGCAGCTGCGTTATAAGAGACACACCTTTTAACCAGGGATAAGCATATGTCTTGTACATTGATATTGTTTACCTGTTCTCCCCCATATTCTGGAACTTGAAATATTAAAAAAAGCTTTATTCCACTTGGGGCAAAGAATTAGGGTGTGTGGTTCACTAGATACAGAGGTTTTGCTGTCTTTTCCAAAGCTCATGGCAAGTAAGCCATCCTTACAATATTCCCTGCTGCAAGTTGGTTCTTGACCCTGCTCAAGGTCCACTGTAACATTTTGCTCATACTACCTTATCATTTACCTCTGAAGGCTGATCCATAGCCGTCCAAGACAACTGTGAAGAATTGTATGAGAGTTCTCACAATACTGACTGAGTGATAAATAAATGTGGATGGAAATTCAATATAAAGAAAGTTAATACGTACTGAGAAGTAAAACACATTAAAAGAGGGGAAGATCTTCACTTTGCAAATGGAAGAGTTGGCCCTGCATTAGAGCTCCCTTTCAGGAAAGGTTTCAGAACTCTCTGAAACAGTTTTTGAATAATCTATGAAATATACCAGCTGTGTGCTCAATAGCAATTAAGAAGGCAACGAGTAAATCCTTAGGAAGGGAGGGCAAGAAAAAAAAAGGAAAAAAAATAATTATGCACAAATATGAATTGATAGGGCTCCATTACCCCGGATTACTTTGGTCATTTTATTCTCTTACCTCAAAAAGGAAAGTGATGGAGTTAAAGGAAAAAGGGTGAGAAGGAGGATAGAAGAAATGGAATGTTTCCATTCAACAGATTACCTTGAGATTTTCTATTTTAGAGAAGAGGTGTTAGAAGAGTGTTATGAGAGATATCTACAACATCAGGAGAGACATGAGAAAAGCAAATAGACAGTAAGTGTTCTAATAGAAGAACTTATGTGCATCAGGTGTAAAAAGGAGACAAATTTAAACAGAGCAAAGGTAGATACTTAGGTAATACTTTATACATAAGCAGTGGAACACTGCCACACAATGGAGATGTTCAAAGCTGACATGGGTTTAGAAAGGGATCGGACAGGTTCATGGGGGAGAAATATCTATTAAGGACTGTGAAACACATCTGATTCAAAACGTCCTTGGCTGCAGCTCACGAGAAGATGAAAGTCACTTAATGTTGCATTATAACTATCCTCTTTTGTGAGATGACAGTTTTGTTCATTGTCAGAGATATGTTAATGGTACACGTGCACATTGATCTGACCTGGTGCAACTGTTCTGACATTCCTTTCTTCTTACATAATTGCACCAGGTATAGCATTCCTGTATGTTTCTCCCTGCAAGTCACTGTAATTTGCTGGTTGGCCTGCTTAAAAATCTTGAGGCAATACTGAATTGCTTTTGGACGCTTTGGGTCCTAGGCGCTAGACACAACTAGCATCCAGTGTACATCAGCAAGTCCAGAACTCTGCCTGACCATCTTTTGCCAATAGCTGAAGCAATTTTCTAATTCTGAATGTTCTGAAATACTCTTACAAACAACATTCGAAGCAACACTGCCTCCTTCTTAAAGCTAGTATCTGTATAGGTATCACAAAATGCCCAACAGAATCAAGTCTCTGGGGTGCTTTAGTCCATCCTCTTGGGTCTCACCATCCAGTATTTCTTTGTACAACACCACTTATAATTTTTCTGAGAAGATCACTGAACTTCAGCAAAGGTAAGAGTTGCTAAATGGCTTGATAATGATACATGTTCCGCATGGTAGATGATTCCCTTGATAGCACACAGCCTGCCTCCCCTGCAGTCCTTGTTATTCCTGGATTTCAAGGACTACACTAGGCCAGACCAAGAAGTCTCTGCATATTTCGGTCTGCTGCTCAGCCCCTCTTAGTGTCAACTCCAAGGGCATATTCCTAGCTCTGTGGGCATGTTACTGGGATTTGTACTGGCGCCAGGGGAATGGGTTTTCTGTATTTGCCCTCAACAGAACGCAGGCAAGGACTCATCAGAAACAGAGTCAGTGTGAAAGCCTTTAAGGATATGCAGGACTTCTGCTCTCTATTTCTTGATTAAATGTGTTGCAGCCTGGTTGTCACACAAATCCTGACCTGCTAGTGAACTCACTCTGACAAATGTTTGTTGTTATCAAAACGGGGAAGAATTGCAGGAAGTTAATGTCCCTTGCAAAGTCCAGATTTTCCAGTCTTTGGGCCACATCATTTGCCCTTGAATAGCGTGCCAAATGCAAACTGCTCCAGCGTGACTGTATTGCAGTTCCTGCTACCGTAGCTCCCAGGCCCATTTGGAATTTTTCAGTTATTCAGTGGGGTGGGTTCAGCCCAGCCAGCAGGTAAACAACCCCCGAGTCGCTCGCTCACTCGCTGCCAGCAGGATGGGGGGCAACTGGAAGGGCAAAAGCAAGAAAACTGTGTAGGTTGAGATAACGACAGCTTAATAAGTGAAGAAAAACAAAGAGAAAAACCCAAGTGATGCAAAAGCAATGATTTACCCGCAGCAGACCAGTGCCCAGCCAGTCTCCAAGCAACAGCTGCTTTGGAAAGACAACCTCATGGTTTTCATTGCCGAGCACGATCTTACACAGTATGGGATATCCCTGTGGCCAGTTCAGGTCAGCTGTCCCGACTGTGTCCCCTCCTAACTTCCTGACCACTCCCAGCCTACTCACACAGTGAGAAACAGAGAGAACCTTGCTGTTGTTCGAGCACTGTTCAGCAACAGCTAAAACATTGATGTGTTAAGGCTGCTTCCCTCACAAATCCAAAACACAGCAACACCTGGGCTGCTATGAAGAAAATTAACTCTTTCCCAGCCAGACCCAGCACAGCTAGCTGGAATAAATGTTGAAAGCCTGATTCTCTAGTCTGTTGCAACAGTAGTGAACTATGAAATATCCAGTAGATTACACTTTAGTAATAGGTCAATGTATAAAATCATAAATAATGTCCACATCCTCCTGCCTTATGTCTTTAGGATTTAAAGGGAGAATGTCCTCACTGTCCCTTCAGCAGCAATTGTCTTCTTTGGTGGGAGTGAGAGACTTTGACTAAATGAAGTACAAACTTTGACCCAAATCTAATGCTTGAGGGACCTAGCTAGTCTCTAGCAAATGCTAGTTCCCAACAAAAAACCTCATGCATTTCAAATCCTGCATAAAATTCAACTCAGAATAAAATTAAACTAATGGGCTTTTTTAATATCTGTCACAAGGCAGAGCATCTCAACAGTGTGAAATGTTTGCAGTATTACAAGTGTCATGGTGATAATAATAGTATAATGATAGTAGAAGTTAGCTTTAAAAATATCAGCATTTCTAATTGAAAGCATTTGGGGGGGGNCAAAACTGGTTTTGTTTTTTTTTTGCTGCTGAACATGATGTAATATCTAAGCTCTTCACTTTTTCCCTCTTTTCTCTTTGCCACTCATAATATTTGAAAAATCTTAATTTTGGAAACATTACCAGAGTAGCAAAAGAAAAAAATGGCATGTGTCTCTACTACCCTGTACTGTTTCAGGTGAGGAGGCTTTGCCTGGTGTCAGCGTGTCTTGGCCACAGGACAGGTTTTAGAAGCAAAAAGTTTCCATTTCAAGAATGCCTGTCGTGTAAGCTAAAAGGGAGTATGGCTTTGTCTGGAGGAAGAAGGGGTTCTGAGACACATCAAAAATGAGTCAGATAAATCACCAGTTCTTTTTCATATCTCAGAAAAGAAAGTGTATGATATTGCCTCATCAGCCACAATTCTCTTGCTGGGAGATCACTCGTTTTCATTCATAGGTCAGAGCACAGCTGTGAATCTTGTGAGCCCCTGTGAACATTGTGCTAATTTCTTTGGGACACTGGGAAGGAATACTTTTTTCTTGTCATCAGATTGGCTGCAAGAAAGTGTGTTTTGGGTCTTTCTCACAGGGCCTCTGGCGTGCATTTGCAAAAACTCTGCTGTTTCAACATGACAGGTGTAGGAACATGCTGCAGGTTGTGTTCTTCTGAGGGTTGTGTCCCCTGGCAGGCAGGAGTGCACAGTGACTATAGAGCAATGTATCCATTGAAATGATGATGAATGGGGGATGAGGCTTTTTAATAGCTTGGGTAGTAAGAGGACAATGCCTTTTCTCCAGGATACTTAACCTTCATAAAATAGGACATAATACTATTTCAGGCGCTGCCTGTAACTGTTTAAGAATGAGAGAGGGCACATTACCGGCCGTCCCCTGGCAGGTGGTGATGTATGAGGAAGGAGTGATTAATGTATGGTTTGTGATCCTGTATGATTTATGCTGGTGATTCTTAGATGAATTCATAGTTCTAGTGCTCCTTGCCTCTTATTGTATCACATCAGCAGCACAACTTAGCTATGTATACAGCAAGATATTTGATAAATAACAAATAGAGTGCTAAAGGGGCTCCACAAAACTGTTTTTCTTGTCTTCACTAAAATTTGAGATTTATGGAGTTCTGTGTAAAATATATTAGCTTGCATGTTTGCAGCATAAGTGCACCACTTTGGAGCTAGAGGTGACCCTTAGATAAAATATACAAAAACATTAGTTACAGTTGCATATATTATAGACTTTTTTAAAGCCATGTCAGCCACTTTTTATGTGGCTTCTACGTATAACTTGTACAACTTCAAATATTCTTTGTTTACTAAATCACTCTGTAGTATCTTTCTTTTTTCTACTTATAGCATTTATTACAGATACTCTCCCTGTGTATGAGTTAGTCTTTAATAGTAACAGTGTAATTAATGCCTTATGTAAGTATTATGCTGTATAGGACTCCTTTTAGCAATAAAAAATTTAACCTTCCTTAGAACATCAGAAGCTGCCTGGTGTTCTCCCTGCACAAGTGGCGCTGCCATAGCTACCACCTGTGGAGTTGAACAATTACAGCAGTGGAAAAGCTTACCATAGAAACACCCTAGCAATGAATCACTCCATTCTTCCAGTACTGCAATTTCCAGTCTAGCATAAATCCAATTGCTGGAACACAGAAAACACATAAATGATAGCTTGGCATAAACACTGCTTTAGATTATACTAGAAGACAGACTTGTATTACACACGGAAAATACATTTAAGGGTAGTCATCCGAGTTACAGAAATTTCTGCCAGAAAAGATTTTGTGCACTGCAAAATCTTGGAGGACTGGAGCCAGCTTCTTACAACTGCAACACAAATTGCTCTTACCCTGCTTTTTTTACAATTACAATGCAGATTGAATCCCAGTGAAGATATTCCATGTTCAGTGCATTAGCAGAAACCTCTGCCACAGGTCCCTTTCCCACAAATACCACTATGACACGAGTTTTATTGCTGTTTGACAAATTAAAACATCATGAATATTAACACATTTTAAAACAGTTTAGTCACTCAGCTCTTTGACACCTTTAAAAAGAAATGGTAGCGTAGGTACAAAAGTAAACTGAGATTATAAAGGAATTTGCTCATCATATAATAGAAGATACTGATTAATTCTAATTGTTGATTCTACATTTTAAATAGATCAGTAGAAAAATGGTTAATAAATGTTTATAATCAACTATGGTTTTTATCAGTTGCAGTTAAAGATCTGTTAAAACCTTTGTCTCATAGATGATACAATGTCAAACTGATGTAAAATTTATGTCATTGATTATGATATTCCATATTTACATAGATCACATATAAAATGTTCCAAGTGAATGTTAAAAAAGTCAGGATTTCACAAATCAAATTTAAAAAATTAAAGTGAAGGCAAATGGAAAACGATACCTGTTTTTGACAACAATATATCGTTTACTAATTTTCTACCCCTGAATGCACCTCAACTTAGTACAGAGGTTTTACACAGCAGAGATTATAATTCAGTCATAGCTGTTGTTTTACTCTTTTTTTTTTTTTTTTTTTTTTGCAATGAGGAGAAGCACTTGCATCAAAGAATTCAGCTGTTTTACCGGTTTCTGTAGTTGCTAAGTGGTTTCATGGAGATCTTTGTTTGCATTAAAGCATCTGCCACTGTGCCAAAGATTACCATCCTCACAAAACCAGTTATCTGGTTCAGACACAAGCTGACATTCATACTGTGGTCTGACTCTTCGACATATTAAAAACTATTGTGTTGGAAATTCAGTCACAAGTCGGAGTTTCAAGAGAAACATATTCTTTGATGTGAAAGTTATTTAGTTGTTGGGGGACATCAGCTCCAGGGAACTGCCTTCCCGTCCTGAAGCTCTTAAAAAGGCTTTACAAAGCACTTCAGAAAATGGAATCAGTTAACAAAGAAATTGTTCTCCTTTAAGTAACAGTTGTATAATCATTTAGCTAGTACAGATGACATTTGTATTTTCATTTTTTATACCTGTGAAATAAAAAATGTTACATAACTTTAGATTCTATCAAGTTCTCATGATTGTAGGGTGATTTATGGTACAGGTCTCTCCAACCTTCGGACTCCAGGCCCTGTTCTAGGTTAGTCTTTCAGTACCCAAGCCTCTCAGAATCTTTCTGTGAGCATTTTTCACCTCCTCTTCAGAAGCGAAGAACTTTGCAGCCAGCAATGCAAGAGTGAAAGACTCTGTTGCTCTACCAGGAATAATTAGCAGGGGACCTGCTCCTACCTTTGATCAGACATATAACAGAAATAGAGAGAACTGAGGTTCTAGTTCATACTTCAGGGTTACTTTTTCTTTTTGTCAGTAAATTTCTAATATTAAAGCATAAGCAGTCAGAAGTAGAGAATGGGATTCCAGTTTACCTTCTTCCGTCTGAACACACCAAAATTACATTTCTGATTCTAATTATGCCTCTTTGTGTTACAGTGTGTGAAAAGCTGTGACTTTTCAAGAGCACCACAAATTTCAGTAGAGCTGTCCTGATTTAGCCAAATGAACCTAGAAGCCTGGGAAAACTCGAAGCACCTACTGTCATTACCAAATCACTGTGTACACACAAGCAGGATGTTTAACTTCCTTCCCCAGCCTATTAACTGAGCTGGTGGAATACTCAGTTGTGCTTACTAGCTCTAACGTGCATTTCACTTATAGGAGTATTAATATCAAAGGAAGAAACTTCTGCATTAATATTGCAGCCAATATGGATTTGGTAACTGTGCTAATTAAAAGTTGAATAAATTACGTACACAGGAAGGGTTAAAAAGTATTCTTTCCTCTGGCTGTGTTAGCCCTCCGTGTTATTTTTTCCATGTTTTTTTTTTTTTTTTTAAGGCACTCTCAATTCCATTATGTGGTGACTTCAAAACAAATGTGTGACCGCAAGGCATCACAGTTCATTCCGTGCTTGTTTCTATGGATATACAGAGGTCATGCTTATAAAGCAAAATAACGAGATAGTACGTTCTAGAAAAGGCACAACTAAGATAGTTTTCAAGAAGATAGAATGAGAAATAATATCAATACATGCTAGTAAACTGAATAAAAGCTCTGCTTTCCTTGAAGGATTAGCAGTCAGGATGAAACATCCCATGTTTTCACTGCAGGTGGTAAGGGTGCTAATTATTAAAGCTAAGTTGTATATGTCTAACTCTACTTCCATGATCTCCTCATTCTGCTGTGTGGACATAGCCTTGAACCTTTATCGCAAAAATACTGATAGACCTTACTGAATCAGTGGGGTAGAAGTCTTTCTGTCAGAAGAGTACAATGTATGTTAGAGACTGAAGCACCACTCATTCCACTCAGCAGCGAACAGCCGTATCTGTAAAATATTCAGATATTAGAGTGAGATAGTGTAAAAACAGATTGTTATTAGCAATTGTTCCAGTACTTTCATTTTACATGGACAGACATCATACTGATGGACACTGCAATATAAAAAATGTTCAGGAGACATGAAGAAGCTCGTTTACATTCCAAGGTGAATACTGTCACAGACACCATCTCGCTAAACCTTAGTTATAGACACCTTATGTCCAGAAAACAATGTAAAATCATATGTCTGCTTTTTCCAGAAAACTACTCTAAACACTGATATGATTAAATCTAAGTTCATTTGTAAGTTCAGGTGTCTGATTTAAAAGAACGGCTTAGTTCCATTCCTCTGAAGTTTGCAAGATGAGATAGCCTGTAGAGCCAGGCTGACAGAATAAC
Organism: Rynchops niger; assembly: GCA_013400035.1. Classification (NCBI taxonomy): domain Eukaryota; kingdom Metazoa; phylum Chordata; class Aves; order Charadriiformes; family Laridae; genus Rynchops; species Rynchops niger. The sequence continues at coordinate 67,245 of VXBH01007435.1, forward strand.
TTCCTGTTATTCTTCTGCATAAATGTAAAGAAACGGATCAGCATCATGATATCAAGGAAGAGGATCTGACTCGTTTCTCTGAAGGAAGTCTGGAAGCAAATAACAGTACTGCTAATGATGCTGTCATGCCGTGGTTTTTCTCTAACATAAATTCTCCTGTAATTTACTTTTTCAGGGTAGTCATTTACCTTTTGCTGCAAATAAGTCAGACTACCTGGCTTGTCTGACCTCTTGAGCGCAAGCTAGAGAGAGACTAATCTCATCGCATTTTAAGTTAGGTCTGTTTGAGAAAATGGTACACAAATGGCCTTTTGTACCAGTTATAAAGGTGAGCTGCAAAACAGACTTTTTCTGTTGAATCATGCATTAGTTAAGGCTGGTGTGTCACCCAACTATGCTAGTTCTCAACAATGGAAAAACTCTTAACAGTTACAGTTCTTGCACATTTGAAAAACGTCATCAGTCAATTTTATGGCATTTGATTTCACAGTTTTTAGGGCACCTTATATCCTTCATAAGTCATAGCCTTCATCCAGGAATGTGTGAAATTCAGAGCTGAGGCAGCAATCAAAGTAAAAGGTCAACCTACACGACAGAACAACTCAAGCTATTGATAAAGATGATACTGTAAAAAAAAACTGAAAGCACACAGTGATTGCTAACTTTTGACTTCAGTCAGTGTTGTCAGTAGTTCTAGTACTCACCAATTCTCTTGCACTTCTCGTGTTCAAATAGTTGTGCAAGCTTAAGCAATTAGTCTTCAAAAAAGGTTTGTGCAGTCTCCTATAAGTTATCTTTAATTTGCAATAGGAGAAAGATGTAGACAGGTCAAGATTTGGTCCTTCAAATGCACTTGTGTTCCTAACTGGTTTTTGTTTTCAGTTTTTGTGACTTACCTTTGATGTCTTTTAAAGAAATAGCTTAGTCAGAATTAATTGTAGATATTCAGATAGAGCCATGGGCAATGGGAATCTATGAAGTTTTCCTTAAACTCCTACAGTTCAGTTCATGTATAAACAGAAATCCTATGTTGCAGTGATTTCTTATTTGTTCTGAGAGCTGGTGGCACCCGAAGAAAGGTTGCACAAGAAGTCAGTTCTGTGGCTTTCTTCTCCTTTCTTATTCCTGACAGTAGAGGAAGATACCTGAATTGAAGTGAGGAAGTAAGTGAATCTCAAAGAAATGGGAAGAAAAAGACAGACAGAGGATAGACACAAAGAAGTTTTAGGAGACATTTTGTTTTAGAAGTCAAAAAAATGTTGTAGTGGGAAGTCTTTATACTGCATTCAACATGAGAGTGAAATGCCTGATGATGGCCAATTTTACTATTCTTCTTCTAAGAACCACAAAGATCTAGGATGCTTAGATTTGTGGTTTGGGTTTTTTTCCTGGATTTCAGGAGAGGTCTGTTTTGCTTTTGCAGCAGCACACGCTCCCTGCTTACAGTGTAATTAGATATATCTCCAGTGATGAAGCACCACTGCTGGGCTAAGATAAGAATTAGCTCTAGACTTTATCTCCCAGTATATGTTGAGGAGATTCCTGAAAATTGGTGTTCTTCAAACTTCACCCACCAATTGAGTTGCATCATGTGACTGATGATGTTCTAGTCTGAGAGCAGTGCAAAGCTCTTTGAGAACTTCCCAGAATCTTATTTTAGTTCTCTAGGGGTTATCTATATTAGAGGTAGAGCTCTTGTCAGTCAAAGAAACCACAGATTGAAAAGGCACAGAGGTGTGAATTACCTTCTGAGGCAGAGAAATTATTTTGGTCATTGGTAAGGAAATTTACATTATTTAGTTTGTGGCAACCAGAGAATTTCAGCTAACCTACCACCTTTTCTACGCACTACATTTGTAGAAAATACGGTAAGTGCAATTGCTCATATTGTTTGTATATCACCTCAAGTTTTATAATAGGTTGAGAATCAGGTGTTAATAGAAATAAACTTAGCCTACAACATTCCTAGAATTTAGTATTTGGATTAGTTGAATTATTTGAGAGGCTACAGCCTCCTATGCTGTGTATACAGCCATTAATGTCATCTGCCCAGGAGCTTGAAAAAACGTTATCTATAGGCAAATGACTTTTAGTTATATCAAGTTAACTCTTTCAAAGAACGTGTAAAAGTTCTGTCCTGCAGTGTCCCACACTGTGATCTGTCCACAAATGTTTACTGCTTCAAGGCATGATTTGTAAGGAGGAATATTATCTTCTCCTGTGTCAGCTTAAAGAATCAGAAAAAAACAACAAGCTTCCAAGGCCATAGGTAGACAACAAATACAATTTAAAAATGAGAAACTATGTGCAAGCTTTGAATAGGTGAAGTGGAGAGAAATTATTTTCTCATGAGTGCTAAAATACTGTTGTAAAACTATGGCTTATATTTATCCCCTTCTGTGAAAAAGCATTATCATAGTACCTGCTTTGTCCCAGTTAAAACTTCTTGTGGGTCTGTTAGCTGTCCAGGGAAAAGCAGAGTGCACGCAGTTTTATGTTTTCATAAGAAATGAACAAGCAAGGTACAAATTTTCTTTTGGCAATCACTGAGAAAAATAGGGTTAAGACATAATGTGTAAAGATGGATCCCCTGAGAAAGGTTCAATTCAGATTCTCCTTCATGAAGTTCATTCATTCGGAATTTATCTCTTGTGGTGTTTGTACGGTTGTTAGAAAAGTGAGTATCCACACTGAATGGTAAAGATTATATCAGTTCAAAGCAGTTATGGTTTACCTTGTCTAATTACAATGATGTCAGGTTTTCATAGAATATTTTGTAATTGCTGTTTTTATTCATAGCTTAGGTTGTATTTCATTTTACATGTTTTATAAACATTAATGTTTCTATGTAAATATTACACTGTCTTACACGCATGTGGTAAAATGATTTCCATTTTGTTGAGCTAGAAGCAGAAAGTTCAGAGCCTGAGTTGAAACTAGAAGGACCTGAGATAGTACCTAGGACTGAAAAGAAGGCTGTGCATTTGAATTAACAGGAGGTACTGGGAAGTAATTGTGTGAACAGAGCATATCGCTGTAGGGAAGATGATGATGTCCTGAAGGTTCAAAGCCTAACTTACCCTTTTATGTGAGTTTGTAGAGATTTCTGGCTTCCGGCCCTCTACGTAAACCAGGCTTACAAGAAAGTACTGATGATCAACTCCTTATGATTAAGGAAGTTTTTAAAATACAAAGGGTGATGGGTGCTAAATAAATACAAAGGAAATGCTGAGCAGCTGATTATTAGAGTTGCAAATGAGTAGAACTAGTGACAATGCGATGAAGAAATGGTTATGAAAACTTCTTTCCATAAGTTGAATTCAGAATGGGTTAGGAAGAGTTTGCATCTATGAAAGTTTAAAATAATAAATACATAAAAAATCTGTTTTACAAACAGAAAAAAAAAAAATATTAGGAAGAAACTGAGAGAGAGGAAAGTGTAATGAAGACCTAGATTTATATAAACTTTCTTTCTCTTTCCACAGCAGACAGCTCTGGATTTAGATTACAGTCAGTATAGTTCAAAATTATTATGTTGTGAATTCAAAGTAAATGCTGTTATTTTACAAACTATTCAAGGTTTTGTTCCTCAGTTTTGTTGTTATCCATGTCCTGGATACATGGTGGGGTGACTCGCACAACTAGAGAGCTGCAATGGACGGCTTTAAACTCTTCAGAAGGGATAGGCAAGGAAGGAGAGGTGGGGGTGTAGACCTGTGTGTTAGGGAGTGTCTGGAGTTGACTGGAACTTGTCAATAGTGATGAGTGTCGAGTGTTTATGGGTAAGAATCAGGGCAAAAGCCAACAAGGCAGATATCATGGTGGGAGTCTGTTATAGACGACCCAGCCAGGATGAAGAGACCTGATGAAATATTCTATAAGCAGCTGGGAGAAGTCTCATGATCTCTAGCCCTTGTTCTCATGGAGGACTTCTACTTACCAGACGTCTGCTGGAAATACAATACATCAGAGAGGAAACAGTCTAGGAGTTTCCTGGATTGTGTGGAAGATAACTTCTTAACATATTTGGTGAGGGATCCAAGTAGGGAAAGTGCCCAACTGGACCTTTTTTTGTGAACAGAGAAGCACTTGTGGATGATGTGATGGTTGAAAGCCGTCTTGGGTATAGCGATCATGAAATGATAGAGTTTTCAATTCCCAGAGAATTAAGGAGGAGGGCTAGCAGAACTGCCACCTTGGCTTCCAGAGAGCAGACTTTGGCCTGTTCAGGAGCCTGGTTGACAGCGTCCCTTGGGAGGTAGTCCTGAAGGCCAAAGGAAGGCTGGACATTCTTCCAGAAGGAAATCTGAAAGGTGCAGAAGTAGGCCATCCCTGTGTGCCAAAACATGAGCCAGCAGGGATTAAGACTGGCCTGGCTGAACAGAGACTTTTGGCTGGAGCTCAGGAAAAAAGAGTTTATGAGCTTTGCAAAAACGGGCAGGCAACTCAGAGTGACTACAAGGATGTTATAAGGTTATGGAGGAAGAAAATTAGAAGGGCAAAAGCCCAACTAGAACTTAATCTGGCTACTGCCATAAAAGACAATAAAAGATGTTTCTATAAATACATTAACAACAAAAGGAGGGCTAAAGAGAATCCCCACTCTTTATTGGACATTGAGGTGCTGGAGCATGTCCAAAGAAGAGCAATGAAGCTAGTGAATGGTCTGAGGCAGAAGTCTTATGAGGATCAGATGAGGGAGCTGGGGTTGTTCAGCCTGGGGAAAAGGAGGCTGAGGGGAGACCTCATCGCTCTCTACAGCTACCTGAAAGGGGGTTGTAGCGAGGGGTGTGTCAGTCCCATCTTCCAAGTAACAAGTGGTAGGAGAAGAGGAAATAGCCTCAAGTTGCACCAGGAGAGGTTTAGGATGGATGTTAGGAAAAATTTCTTCACTGAAAGGGTTATCAAGCATTGGAACAGGCTGCCCAGGGAAGTAGTTGAGTCACCATCCCTGGAGGTATTTAAAAGACGTGGCACTTAGGGACATGGTTTGGTGGTGGACTTGACAGTGTTAGGTTGATGGTTGGACTTGATGATCTTAAAGATCTTTTGCAATCTAAATGACTCTATGATTCTATGGTTCCTCATGGTCAGTGTAGCTACCTACAGTTGCTCTGTGAGGAGACTGAAATCTGTGAGATTTGAAATCTTGGAAATTGCTAAATTACATAGTTTTGCAACCTATAAATTCATCTAATATTGAAGTAAGTAATGTTTTTGTGCTAAAAAAGATCGTTACAAAATTCTAACAGAAATGAGTAATAGTACGAACGTATCATTAATGAAAACAGTGCAGCAAGCAATACGCTGCGCACCTGTGATCAGTGTTACTGCTTTGGATGTGGTACTCACCAGTCCTGCTCCAAGTAGTAGATACATTGAAGCAAAGGCTGTTTAGGGCTCTAGGGGCTGCTGGGAGCAATTGGAAACTTTCTGTCATAAGGATTTATGAGAGATTTTCCAAAGAGAAACAAGAGTTAGGCAGCGTATGATTTCAGTGAGAGGAGGAGATCTGGCTTCTACCTTATGCTGTTGAAAATGCTTATGTGCTTTCCCAGCCATGTCCCATAAAGTGCTAATTTTTTGTTATCTACATCATAGCCTTTCAACTTTTCCAAAACATTTTTCTTCTCATTTTTATAAATACACTTTGGCAAACAATAACATTTGTTTACTATTTTTCCCATACTACACAAGGAAAGAGAAAATGTAGATTTAACTGAGAAGACGGAGGAGTTTGGGGAAAGGAGTAGTGTCAGAACTAATTACAGCCCTCGCAGTGGACCCAGCCTGTCAGGACGTTATTTCTCTTCTACATGTGCCTAGGGAATGAATTGTTGCCCACATAAATTGTTCTCACCAACCATTGCTTGCTGTACTTTTTCCTGAGGGACCTTTTACTGTTGCTCATCATTAAGTGTTAGGTGTTCAGAAGTGCTTGATACCACAGTTGTGTATCCTCTTGTGTTGCAGGAATGGTAATAATTGTCACATTACAGGACAGGACTTTTTATGCATCATATTAGTTAATGGATGTGTACTCTTTGTGTGACAGGGAATCACCTGTATATTCACCATCTGAGTGGAAAATGGGGGTTAAAGAGGCTTTATGAAAGACTCCAGAAGACGCTTCATAATCCTGAAAAGTTAGATAGTACCATATGAGATATTTGCATGATTACATTTTAAAATAAATCTTTGAAGGTCTGAAATAGATATTCTGCCAATAAGCAAGAGCTCTTCCTCTTTCATCATTTTGATAAACCCAATTCTGTCCTTCCCAAGTCAAAACTAACTCAAGCACAACTCCAGTGAACTTCCTAAGGTTTAGATATTGTTTCAGGAGTGTATTCTTGTTCAAGGAAACTCATATACATATGCTTAATGATAAGATTGAACAGATACTCATTGTTGTGTGACTGGGATGAATCAAGCATCTATTTAATTATATTTCTTAGTTGGGTCCTATAAATTAATTTTCTGTTTGAGATGAACCATTTTATAGGCAATGGCTCTTTATTGTATGTTGGCAGCAGGTAAGCAAGGTGCTGGAACCTCTTTGTCACTCCCGTTCTTTTTGAATTGGAATTGGAACCTTCCTACTTCAATACTTTTAACCTGGATCAAAGAGTTTTGGAAGTATCACTTAAACGTGAGCTCCTATTTAGTCTGTGCTAGAATCACGGACTCTGATTATAACTCTGAGTATAAGCCTGCCTCAAAGAAAATTTAAAGTAAAAGCTTTTTTCCATGAGTGCACCCAACCAATCTAGAAATATTTTTCCTAGGAGTTTTCAAAACCAATTTAGTTCACAAGTGATTTAGACTTGGTTTAAAGAGAGCCTGTCAGTGGTTGTTTATATAAAGAGAAGCGTTTAGAAAGTGCTTTCAGTGAAAGGAAAGGAAATATAAAGTGAATAACCGAAGCTTGTGGAATAATAATTCCTGATAGAGGAAAAAAGGATTCAAAACAGTAAAGCTAACAAAAGCACTCAGATCTAGAGAAGGTAACGTAATTGAGGAAACCTGGGTGAAAGTACGAAAGCAGCAGGGAAGCTGAATTGATTTTTTGGAGCTGTATAATACAAGGAAAGATTGGCAGATATATTATATACTAGAAAAATGCCTGCTATGCACAAGGAAGAAATGCCTCCTTTATATATTGTCCTTTGATATTTTTAAGATTATTGGTGAGATAAGGTTATCCTTCTCGCTGCAATGAGTTTCTGCGGATTTGGCTGTTACACAAAGCTTTCAAAGGAAGATCCTAATCATCTTTACACGATCCTGGTATTTTCTAGAAAGAGATGTAATGAATCTTTGCATGAAGTGTAATTCAACTTAAAAGTTTAAACTGATGAAGCATGATGCTCCTTTCAGTTTCCAGTAATTTAAAACCAAATGGCACTAGAAATAAATAATAGTAACAAATTTAAAAGAAACTGAATTACATGTACTATTTATTAACTGAAGAAGCTTGGGAAACTGTTCCCTGCAACTTCCATGGTTTTATCCCAGATGATAATATAGTGAGAGCACTAAAAGAACTTGCATCATTAAATATTGAACCCATTGCAACACAGTTTTTTTCCATTCTCTGCTCAGTACTGTCATGATTAAAGGGTGTTGAGTGCTCTTCCTTTCAGGGAAGACCACTTCCATACGACTACACAAATGGCAAGTACAGTGCTTTCAGTGGGAGTCACAGAGCACGGCATTCCCACTTTAGAGATGGAAAAAAACAGGCTTATAGAAAATTATACTATGCTTTGCAGAACCACAGCACTGTATCACTAAAGTATAAATGATGTCTCTGACACATTGTACTGAGGGATTATAATCTTTTCTTTTAAAAACAGAATTAGCTTAAAAGTCAAAAACTGTGGTTAAATATGGCTGTGACTGTCTTGTTAATGTGTTACAATGCAGTCTACTCTGCATTGTGCAATATTTAAAAAAAAAAAAAAAAGTTATCCAAACCACTGTTGGCATCCCAAAGGTGTCAATCTTCCACAAAACTTCGATTTCATTAAATCAGGTCACTGGTGTAGTGCTGATTCAAGGAGAAGTATTTGTATTATTGAATTACCAATATGATGTCATACCATGCAAATGATTCTTGATGATTTTCTTTCCAATCTAATGTCTAGAGCAAAGATCAAAGGAATATTTTAACATGGGAAATGGTAATGAAAAGTGTATCCCTTACCATTTCAGAGGAGGATTATGAGAATGTCAGAGAACAGTTCATCTTCCCTACAGTTTTTCCTCATATATCATAAGGCTGGTGACCTGACGTGATGAAACTCCAGGACTATTGTTCTTGTTTCTTCCACTCCTTTTCTACACTATTTCTGTCTTCTCCCATTTTCTCTTGCTGTTTTTGACATTCTTCCTTCATATGATTCCACCTGGTTAGGTTTTCTTCTCTATCTACTTCTGGAGTTTGTCAGTACCCCAGTTTAAAATCTTGAGCTTTTTTTAATATATAATATATAGCATAGCTGCCTGATTTTCTTTTGATGGCTTATAAATCTGCATACATATAAGCAGATAACATAGTTCCATAGGAGTAGATTTACCGGGCAAATTGATTAGTGCTGAGGACCCAACATCCCATTAGTCATGTTTCACGTTTTTACTCACACTAGACCTGGTCTGGCCCCACGGTCTGGGTGCCCATTAGCAGCTGGAGTACCTGAGGTGTGAGACAATCGTCTGGTGCGGGTTCGTCTGAAAGAAATTGAGTTCATGTACTCATGAGACCGCTCCACAGTGTGAACCAAGGCATTTCAACTGGACACAACAAGGAAGTTTACTTCAAAACCATGCTCTGGATCTGAACTCAAACACTAATATAGACTTATAACACATTTCAGCAAAACATTCCAAATTTGTTTCTAATTTTACAGCCTCAAAATTCTGGTATTTTCCTTGTTTCTTTCACACATTATTCACTTTCTTCAGCTCATGTGTGTAATTATCCAGTGACTTTTTCTTAGAGCCATTCACAGGTGTACAGCATAGGCAAAAGATATTACCATTCTATTTGCTATCGCCTTTCATTTGCTTCTTGCATTTATAAAGGATAGCAGGATACCATGAAATTATGAAGTCCACTTGGGAGAAGTCAAGTCCCTGGTCATTCAAGCATTTATGTGTTTCTTGCAGCTGAGATTAATTCAGCAGAATGTGGGAGACCTTGTCCTCCTCTTAACCAAGTACAGTGACAGACTGCTCTGAGAGAGAATAATAAGTCATTTGGGACTTCGTATTTCAGTATACTAATTCTTGTCAAATGCCCGTGTTATTTTTTCTGTGCAGTTAGTTGTTATATTTTCAAGCTTTGTATTATTTTGTAGAACATTTCAAAAACTGTTCCCTTTGCCTCATCGGGAATCACTCGTCTTTGTTATTAGCATGTTATGCCATCAATAGTGAAGTGTAAGAACATTGCTTATCTTGATAACAGGAAACTCCTCACAATTTGTTATGAGACATGTTATTTTTAATCTTCTTCACAATAGCAAAAGTAAGGCTATAAAAAGAAATGGCCAATGTTGACATATACAGCTCAATAGAAGAATGTATGAAAATTGTTTTTTTAAAGGTGAAAACTGAAGTCTCTGTATTTTGGCAGTCAGCAGGAATGATGTGTCTTCTCTTCTATAAACAAGCAGAAACACATTTGATACTAGTTTCAGAGATCATCACCATCAGTTGTAGATTTACAGGAAGAATTCAGTTTATTATTGCTTTTTTAATTAGCTGAACTGTGTAATGCTGATATTAAAACCATAGAAGACAGGCTTCTTGATGCTGCACAAACGAAAGCAATCCAGTATCTCATTTACATTCCTCTCCTAGTGTCTGCAGCAGATCTATAAATAGAACAGGCTACACACTGAAATTTATTATTGCAGCTGATAGCAATTTCCTTTTGCAAAGGTGTCTGGAGGCATTATTCATGAGATTCATTCTGGTAGACTCTCCAGCTGAGAGTCTCGCTCCCCAGAACTGCGGGTGGTCAGTTTAGAAACACACTAATCAACTGCTATGCACAAAGACTGTCACAAGACTTACTTATTTCCCTCTATTAAAAAATACAGGAGTTTTCTCAGCTCCAGATTATTTGCTCTAACCTGATTGCATGGATATTATAAGCAGTGAACAGATTTTTAGAAATCACATGTATTTGACATTTTATCACTGAACATCCTAATGATTATGCTATTATCTGGAAAAACATAATGGATGTGGTTTGATACAGCTCACATCATGTCTTCTGCATTCATACCCACGGGCACATGTGACCTTATCAAATATAAGACAGACATGTTTCTGTTCAATACCAAGGACGTGCAGTTATCACATGAACTGACCTATCTAGCTGTCATCTAATTTCAGTCATAAAAAAAGGGGAAGATCAAATAAGACCTTTAATGAAATTATATTTATAATAAGTGGTAGATGGGAATGTCTTACACTTCTGCTTTTCCTATCTGATTTTGGTTTTCCTACCATATCTGTCATTGTGCTATCTTTCTATACTAAAAAAAAGATAACTCATATAAACAGAATATGCACATTTTTAAACATTTGTTTTTATCACCCCTCAAGAATGATTACAATTTATTTTTCCCTTGCCTATTGTAATATTCTTTCTGTGACTGAGTATATAAGATATCTGAAAGTAGAAATATTACCTGTTTATTCTGGTTCAATTTCAGTATAATCACTACTGTAAGTATTCATATTTCAGTTTTTCTTTACATCCTACTCTGTTGTTACAACTATATGTAATACCTGAATGTAAAATTGATGTTTCCATTTGCAAAGTAAACTAGTAACTTTACATTTTTTGTTTTCACTTTCTTTCTTTTTTGTCAGATATAATAGAAGAGCTGTTTTTCTGTAGCAGTCATTTTGACTATGTTATGAAAGCAGCAGCAGAATTAACTAGTGAGACATTAGAAAAGTCACATATTTTACCATGAAAGGAAAGATGAATTAAAATCTAACATTAAGCCCAAAAGAACCTATCAGCTCAAGTTACCCATAGAGCATTCTGGCATCTCTAATGCCAGGTACGCAAGCAAAAAAAAAAAAGAGAGTAAAAACATCAGACATATATTACAACCATAAGTCAAATGTCACTGATTTTCTGTAAGTCTAAAATTCATCTTGTTTTTTCAAGTGCATTCCAGTACTCACACATATTTTTTTGTTTTTAATTTAAATTTGTCAGTGATGCAGAAAATTGGTTTTGTGAATGCCCTAAACTGTACTCTGGAAAACTCTGCCAGTTCGCAACTTGTGATGAAAATCCATGTGGAAATGGTGCTACATGTTTTCCAAAGTCCAGGCGAGATGCTGTTTGCCTTTGTCCATACGGAAGATCTGGCATCCTCTGCAGTGATGGTAAGAACCATATTCTTCATGCACTGGTCATAGTTTCTGTCATTCGTAGAAGCTGTGGTAAGAAACAAGTCAAATGCTTTGAAGGCAAAACACTGAAAGTAACCACCACCCCACCTACAAACATAGCCCAAAATCCAGCCACAAGCCAAGAACGTCTGAGCTGAGCACCCTCCCTGCTTGATGTTTCATAAAAGTGTCAGCCAAAGAAAGGAAAACAGAGGGATCAAAGAAGTTGAGGGTACACAAGCTAGGAAATACCAGGTAGTGTCTGATTTTTTAGTAATTCACCTGGAGAAAAGCTGAGACAGAGATCTGACTGAGAGCTCCTTTGGAGAAATAAATTTCTCCTGTAGTTTGTTTTTCCTCTACTTAGGGAAACATTACTTCATACATTTTGTAAATAAAAGGAGTGTATAAACAACACTTTCTGGATTGTAAAAATATCACCAGGTGCTAAACTTTGATTCATTTCTGAGGTCAAAAAGAGGAACAAATTAAAATTTACCAAGTGCTTTGCTATGAAACAGGAAACAGGATGAAGGGAAATTAATAAAGCTAAGTAAATAGGTCATTTTGACTAATATTATCAAATGAAGGGCTTTTATTCCTCAGGCATTGATTATAATGATTGTTCTAGGTCAGAAATTCCTGTGTGTGAACATCCAAGGCATTCTTTTCCCCTAACACTCAATGCAGCAAGCAGTAATGATTGAAAAATCTGCATATAGAAAATAATCACTGGTTCTGAGCTGATTCAGCAGTGCATATGAAGTGCCTTTTAAAATAAATATTAGCAATGTTCTGGTTGGATCAAAGTCTGCCTTGCCTTTTTCTTCACATTATATGCATATTTACCTCTTATTTAAAATTTCAATTTGCAAAATTTTCAGTAGATGAGCACTTATGTTTTATCCACGTCTTCATCTAACCCTGATAATTGATAGCCAATAGCAAATATGTAGGCAAGTATGTGAAACTTGTATGATACTTCCTTGATAATCTTTCTTAACTTGCAGCAGCACAGGACATGGGGGCTTCATGTGCTAGGGTTGCCATCTATGATAGATTTCTTCCATGCACTTCTCTAATTCGTCTTTGAGTTCGTGTAAACTTGATATATGACATCCTGTGGCAAAGAGCTCCAGAGCTTAAGTATACAGCTTGTGCAGAAGTACTTCGTTTGCTTACATGTGCCGATTGCTAATGACATTAATGCCTCAAGCTTTATATTTCAGAGTTGATCTTTGTTTTATGAATGTTTCCCTGTTCACCTTCTCCATGCTTCTCCTAATTTTATATATATCCTTATTATAACCGTCCCAAAATTATTTCTGAGTAGTCCAAGTTGATTCAGTAATTTCTGGGACACCAGCTGTGTTGTATCTTTAGTCATCCAGGATGCCTGCCTTTGTTCCTGCCCAGTTCCACTGCATCCTTTTTAAAATTAGGGTCCAGAGCTGACCACAGTATTCAAGATGTGATAATACCGCTGCTTTATATACTCATGTTTGACATTTCTCTGGTTTACACTCTGTCCTTTTCTTAACCATTTCTTCCATTTTATTTCCTTTTATGAGTACACTGACATTTTCATGAAACTGCTTATTAAAACTCCTAACACCTTTTTCTTTGAATGCTGATGTCTAGTTCAGAGTCCACCATTCTGTATCTAAGGCTAGGACTGTTTCTGTAATCTACTTCAATTTACATCTGTCAACACTGAGCATCGTCTAACTCATTTTCCCTGTAGTTGTTCAGTGAGGCTCTTCCACAACTCTTTGTAATTACCTGTCTCTAAATTGAGAGTCTGAGTAAAAATTGAGAGAGTCTAAATTGAGAGAAAGTACATAAATTTGTTAGCTTGATTAGACTGCAGAGGCTATGAAAGCACTGAATGAATGAAATTTTATTGAGTGCAAAGGGAAAACTCTGTCTGGATCATTACTGTAAGCAAGCAACATGGGGAAGAACACTCAGCTTCGTAGGACAGATTATATATCTAGTGTCTATAAACCCACAACATCATAACCTTTTAAAATACCAAAAAATAGTTTATTGAACTGTGTCTTAAGAGTTTAGAAGGAATAGAAATAAACTGAGCACAGACAGAAGACTTGTTAAGCTGGACTTTGCGTTGAAGCAAAATGAGCTTCAAAAGGCCTTTTTATCACATTTCCTAAAACTGAACAGAGGGGAGAAACAGAGCCACAATGCAGTGAAGGCTGGGTGCAGCCTTAGGGATAGCCCTGGCAGCATCAAAGACATACGTTTGGTGAGGTATTCAAAGGTAACGATACATTGCCTAATTACCACGGTACAACATTATAAATTATATTAGAAACAGAAGAGAAATTTAATTGTTTTCTATAAAAAAAAAATGAGCGGCCCAGGTAATAAACTTACTAGAAAGAAAATGGTCCATAAAGTCTGAAGTCTGGGTGGACACATTTTTAAGGAATCATCTCCCATTTAAGATCTACCTCATACTGTCTGTACTATTAAGATTAGTAACCAAGTGCATGCTACTTTGTGTCTGAAGCAATGAATAAATTCTTGTTTCTCCTAAATTCTTATCAAATAATAGTTGATCTTCATCAACAAGAAATGTGCAAGATCTTACTGTGATTACTTGATAAAATTAATATAGCAAGTGTACCAAAAATAACTGCAGATTTCATGCCAGCATTGCTGCTCCTACCAACAGAGATTATTTACAAAAGACAAAGTAAGATAAATAAAGGTGTGGACAGAGCCACAAATGAGCCCACTGCTACAGGTTTCACCCATATCAGAGCTCCAATTGCCATCTGTTAAGAGTTGGAAGTCACACTAAGAACAACATCAATCTCTACAAATAGATAAGAAAAAGTCATAATAAAACTATTGTCATTATTAAATGGGGAAAAAAAAATCCCAAACCAAAACACTTAGCATGACAAGTTAAAAATACGTCATTTTATGGGGAATGCACAACATTCTAGAAGTGAGAAAACTACAGGGCTACCGTAAATATGACAAATGAGGACAAATTTAAGGACAGACAGTAACTTCTATGAAGCTAACCTATATAAATATGGAAAAAGAGACTAACTCCTGGGACTAACAAGGACTTTTCTTCCATTTCTGAAGCAGATGGAGCATATTGCGGTCTAAGCAGGCTGGGAACAGTTGCTCTGAGTTTGTCTTAGTTACATTATGCTTGTTTCAGACATCAAGAAAAGCTTCCAAAAAAGCATGTACATTTTTCCAAATATATATAGTAAAATGCATTATCTCTCACTATACACCTTTCCTTGCTTTTATCACTAGATGACCATGTTATTGTGACTGCAAGTTGGTTGACCATTATATATTGAAATATAGAATCATAGAATCATAGCGTCATGCCTATCTCACAAGAAGCTACACAGTTAAGGCATAATGGGACAATGGGGACAGGGGATGATAATATAAATTAGAAGAGAGGACAGGCTGCACTGGTCAGACGAAGGACACGGCCAGACAAGCGGACTGACCAGCCAGCTATTTACATGTGACTGGCCCTTTTTGTCCCTTTATCCCTCTGTTTTTCCACACTTGTTCCTCCCCAAATCACCTAATTCCCTCCTCCCCACCTCTGATTCCTCCTTTAGACATCCCATAAGTCCTGTGCTATTCCAGAATGCTCTTCACCTGCATCCCGTAATGTGTCCCATACCCCATGGCAGTTACAACCCTCTGTGAAAGGTGCTCCAGCCAACGTTGACTCATTGTGATGGGTGTCACATTCGAACACTAGGGCTGACAGTCCCCTGGGACAGCCTGGGAGGGGCCCGGACAGGGTGTCCCTTCTTCTGAATTCTTAATTTGGGTTCCTGCCTGCCTTTGGGCTCTATACTCCTCTGGGATTGCAGAGATGTTCCTCTGGTGGGCTGATGGCTCCTGGGATAGGGCTGGAAGTAACTGGGGCAGAGTATTAAATTGAGTTTCCCCACCTGCCATTGCATCTCTGTGCTGCTTTGTGGGTGTGTGGGCAAGCATTTATCACATAACGAAACACTGTTGATTTGAAGAGTTAAATGCCCCCATGACTTTCAACCCAGGTGGGTGGAGTTGCCTGAAACAAGAATTTAGTCACTACCAAAATAGAAAACAGGAAATATTTAGCAATTCACATCATCAATATGCCACAATTTGGAACAGCGGCTATGTCTACATGGGCAGCTTGACTCAACCTCCCAAGTGACTTAGGTTGTTTAAGCTGTACGTAAAGGGATCTATATCATTTAAACTGAGTCCAGTTATCGAGCTCTGGCTTTTTAGTAGTTTTGTGTAAAAGCAGCCAAATTCAAACCCTAGTCTGATAAATTTCTTTTCACATTTAATTTAGTAAAATGTTGCTTGTATTGTGTTTCTTGCCAATTGTAAATCTCTTCCAGTATTTATGATCGCAGTGGTGAATGAAAGTGTTTACAAATAGCACCATTTCAGACCAAATGCATGCACATTCTTCAGCAGTGCTAGGAACTTTTTTTTCTGTAAAATGCTGTTTAAAATACTTCCTATGTATTTGATTTTTCTGCTTTTAAAACTGGGTCAGGAAGATGTATCAACAACTCATTGTGGAAGCAAGTGAGGATTAGGTTAGCACTAGAACTGCCTGACATCCAGGGAGATTTGTCGTTTCATAGTATCTAAGACTTAAATGAAAGTCTGTGGTGCTTGCTCGATCCAAAGAGAAAGCTTGTGCTCAGACAGTTAGAGAGATGTCCATATCACCATACTTCAACTCTTTTAAAATGAAGGAGAATTCTAATTCTAATTATAATTATAATGCTTTGAATAGAAATGTGGCCAAATCATCTTAACATGATATAGAAGTCAAATAGTTTTAGCCTAAACTATTAAAAATGCTATTATTGTATCTCACCAAAATGAGCAGAGTTTAGGACGCTGTTCCTTTACCTCAAAAAAAAAAAAAAAAAAAAAAAAAAAAAAAAAGAAAAACAACNAAGGCAAAAGATGTTCAATTAGCTACCATGTCTGTCATCAGCCTTTATTTCTTTTTTCTATTTTTTTTCACACATTCATCTAAGTACAAACTGGGGGCATTCCCTGGTTGCTACAGGAAATTGATATGGTCTGTAAAATATAAGGCCAGTATGTTTGAAATATCTGAGTGGAAGGAATTTTGATATATAAGATGCAGGTATTTTAAAGAGGAAATACCAAGGTTTCATTGTACCGCAGCGTTGTGATGGCCTCATAAATGTGAGTGAAGCAGAAATGGTTCATTTGCCAGGAACAGAAATGAACACCTGGACTTCTAAACTCTTGATGATGTTGTTAATTATATGTTACACAAGAAAGTGGGCTCTTCTGGGAAGCTGTTAGTCATAATATGAAGTATTTTGTTAAGCCAGGAATCAAGAGCAAGCGCTTTGTAAGCACAAAGATAAATTTAAAAGGAGAAGGTTTTCAAAGGAATGTGAAGATGAGTAATTGTGTCAATTGCAGTGTTTTAGACCAAACTTCAGTGTTTTAGTTTCACTATATGTTTCACATATGTACATATGTGACAACACAAAACAGAGTCCTAACTGTGACGTGGTATTTAATAAGCACACACCGAAAAGGGCCATCCACAGCACACGTTCACAGCAATCTGTATGTTCCTTGAAACACTTCTGAGCAGCATTTATGGTAATGCTTCACAGTCCAAAGGATTCCAGCAGGTTTTCTATAGGGTGTATTCCCCACATGCATAAAATTCATTTCAAAGTGCTGAAGTGGGAATAGTCACTTGCTCTGAGCTCTGTAGAGTGAAAATCAGCCTGCAAGCGAATTGCTTCTGAGCAGCTATGTTTGGCACACAATGTCACCTTCAGAGTTGTTTGGGTCTGCAGACTAAATTTTGCAGTTTGGTGACAGCAGATGCCCAAAGGGAATTTCCTCAGATAAAAAAAAAAAAAAACTTAATCGCAAGGTTTCTGGTCAGTCATAAGAGACTTGGGAGTGCTGATCCGGGTCGCTCTTCTTCCTGTTCAAGAGAATTTATTTTCTGGGTTGTTTGTTTTTATCTGAGCCTTAATTTCCCCCTCCCCTCCAGTGTGAGGAAGGTCATAAAAATTGTACAAAACACACACAGGCCCACTTAGACACTACTAAAGTCACTGCTCTATTACCAGTTTTTCAAATTCATATTTTCATCCTTGAGAAGTGAAATCACTTTTATTATTTCAAATATCAGCTTCCGATCAGAAGTACAAGTTACAGTCCCTGTGATTACAGAAATAAGCTAAGCTAATAGGGCCCATGGGCTCCATGACTACAGATACCACACAAAAAAATAAAAGAAATACCTAAGTATTTACTGGGAGTGGGGAGGGGAAGGCATACACCTGAATTACCCATTTTGCAGATCACAAACTTTTCATACAATAGTCTTCCAGATGTCAAGAGTCTTCTGCTACCACCTTGAACTCTCACCTGGCACTGCACTGCCCTGCAACTCCAGCATCCCTTATCTTTTCATCCTTACACTTCCCGGAGTTTCTGGTGAGGAAAGCAGGTTTCCTATTAAAGAAAACAGCTTTTAATGTAATGCTAGTTAGCAAAACAGAGGAGCAGGCCATTCTGCCGTGTCAAGCAAGCAAGGGCAGAAAACCAGCTTGGCTGAACGGGGAACTCCTTGTGGAGCTCAAGAGGAAAAAGAAACTGTATGATCTCTGGAAGCAAGCTCAGGCTTTGCAGGAAGAATACAGAGCTGTGGTTCCTTTATGCAGGGAAAGACACAAAAGGCCAAAGCTCAATTAGAGTTGAAACTGGCCAGTGTTGTTTCAGATAACAAGGTGGTCTTTTTTAAATACGCTAATAGCAAGAGGAGGTCTAAAGAAAACATTGGACTGATACTTGTTGAAGATGGTCATCTCACTTAACAGGGATGAAGAAAAAGCAGAGGCATTCAATGCGTTTTTGCTTCATTCAGACCTTGGGCTAGTTGGTCCCCTGAGTCGAAGGGCCACAAGTGTGGTAACAGTGACTTTACATTTGTGGTCACTGAAATTTTAAGGGACCAGTTGTATCAGCTGAATGTTCACAAGTCCATGGGGCCTGATGAGATTCATCATAGAACCATAGAGTTGGAAGGGACCTCTGGAGATCATCGAGTCCAACCCCCAAGTTGCCAGAGTTCTGAAGGAGCTAGTGGATGTTATGGCAGGACCTGTCTCTATCATCTACCAAAGATCTTAGGAGTCTAGGGAGGTCCCTGCCAACTGGAAGCTAGCCAGTGTTACTCAAATGTACAAAAAAACGTGTGAGGGAACACCCAGGGAACTACACACCTGTTAGTCTAACCTCAGTTCCTGGAAGAATTATGGAGAAGGTTATTCTGTGTGCTATTGAAAGGCATTTAAAGAATAATGCAATCACCAGGCACAGTCATTATGGATTAGCAAAGGGAAAGTCCTGTTTAACTACTTTGTTCTCCTTCTAGGATAAGGGGAAGACAGTGGATGTAGCTTTTCTGGATTTTTGTAAGGCTTTTGATACTGTACTTCAGAGCATCCTTCTGGACAAGTTGTCCAACTGTGGGATGAATGAGTTCATGGTGAGCTGGATGAAGAACTGGCTGAAGGGCAGAGTTTAAAGGGTTGTAGTGAATGGGGCTACATCTGGCTGGCAGCTGGTCACCAGTGGTGTTTCACAGGATTCAATTCTAGGGCCAGTCCTTTTCAATATATTTGTCAACAATTTGGATGCAGGAGTTGAATGCACCATTAGCAAGTTTTCTGATGATACCAAAATAGGAGGTGGTGCTGACTCTTTTGAGGGAGAGGAGGCCTTGCAGAGGGATCTAGATAGATTGGAGCATTGGGCTATGATTAATGGGATGAAATTTAACAAGTCGAAATGCCGGATTCTGCACCTAGGACAGAGTAATGCCAGGCACAAGTGCATCAAACACAGCATCACCAGCCGTTCAAGAGAGGGGATTATCCCACTGTATTCAATGTTGGTGTGGCCTCACCTTGAGTATTGTGTGCAGTTCTGGGCCCCCCAGTTTAAGAAGGATGTGAATGTCCTTGAATGCATCCAGAGGAAGGCAACAAAGATGGTGAAAGGGCTGGAAGGAATGTTCTATGAGGAGCACCTAGGGAGTTTTGGTTTGTCTGATTTGGAGAAAAGGAGGCTGAGGAGTGACCTCATTGCTCTCTACAGCTTCCTGAGGAGGGGAAGTGGTGAGGGAGGTGCCAATCTCTTCTCCCTAGTATCCAGTGACAGAACACGTGGGAATGGTTGAAAGCTGCGCCAGGGGAGGTTTAGGCTGGACATTAGGAAGCATTTCTTTACCAAGAGGGCAGTCAAACACTGGACCAGGATTCCTAGAGAGGTCGTTGATGCCTCAGGCCTCTCAGTGTCTAAGAGACATTTGGAAAATGCCCTTAACATGCTTTAGTTTTTGATCAGCCCTGAACTGGTCAGGTAGTTGGACTAGATGATCACTGTAGGTCCCTTCCAACTGAAATAGTCTGTTCTATTCTGTTCTAAATGTCAGCTTAGCTCCCTCATCTTGCCTCTCCTTCCCAAATTACACTATATGTCTTACATGTCCGTACAGCAGGCCTTCCACCTCATTTCCATGGTTGGTCCCTGGGTAGGTCCCTGTCCTCTCCATCTCTCTGCGTCTTTCCAGGCACAAAGGACAGGGGAATTGCAGCAGCAAGTTCTTCCTCCACCTATCAGCCAGCAGTCCCTGATCTAATACCTTCTCATGTACTGCGATGCACAGAGAGAGGTTCCTACCAGAACCTTGTGCCAGACGTCTGCATGCAAATTAGTATTTAAAATTGGTGATGGTAAATATATAGGAATTTATAGAAATGCACTTATAAATTGCTTCATATAGCTTTGTTAAGTGAGCTGCTTCCATCAGGAGTATGTGTTGTAGCTCAAACATCCAGTCTTCTTGCTGCTTCATTAGAAACATGGGCTCCTTTTAAAATAATTTTTCTAAACTCAGATAAGAAAACATTTTGCACTCTGTTCATCAATATTTCTGTGCTTAAGAGCAAGTTTTGGTTTATTAAAAGCTGTACTGCAAACCAGTAAGAGAAACAGTGGCTGCAGAATTTTGTGATGACAAAGGACATGTTTCTGAAGACTTTTTTACAGCTTGGAAGACTGGAAAATACAAATCTTTGCAAATATGTGAGCTGGTATTTAGGAGAACTGAATAATACTCATCCCACAGTATATATGGCTTCTGATCCTGGAGCCAGACACTGAGCTAATAACTGTTCACAGTTAGTCAGTGATAATATAAAAAAAGTGAATTATCTGATTGTAATTCTGTAGCCTGAAGTCTTCATCTCTTTCTATCCCTTTCACCTGTCTTGTTTTTTGCAATGTATTGTAAAGCTGTGGTTCATGATGTATTGGCAGTGAATGCTGAAAGGAACATTAATTTTAACTCATAACAGAAAATTCAAAGATAATGAAACCATTATTCTTTTTCTTCTTTGTCACTATATTCTCTTCTCTTTGTTAAGATTTTTTTGTAACTATAGTTGATTTTTTTTTTACCTCCCACTTTTATGCTTACCTTGGATAAGATGTACAATCTTAGGGAAGTAGGTAGCCAACCATATTAATATATTTATATAATGGGATAATTTGTCATTATTTGTTTGTGAGGCAATGGGACATACCATACCTTATTACTTGTTCACTACTGGGAATGCAGAAGAGGACAATGATGAATGGCATCGGACTGACAGAGATGCACAGGACAAGATCAAGGACAAAAAGTTGATAAAAGGCTTCAGTATTCTGTCAGAGTGGTGTGTGTTTCAGGCACGGTGTTAATTTGGAGTGTGTTTTTGCATGGCTCATAACCAGAGCCATTGGGACGCGTCTCTGTTCTTTACCCCTTCAGACTGTACACTGCAAGAGCAAGAGTGGAAATCAGCTTGGGTGGTGCCTAGCCAGGAAAAGGGAAGTAACCCAGTGTGGTTAGCTGTGCCCTCTGCTATTTCAACCAGCCCCAAACATTTTATACATAGTGTTTTGAAGGACCGTATTTCAAGGAAAAGAGGGCTGTAAGATTACATAATTTTCTGCAGTCTTGGCTCCATAGCTTCATAATGAAAAGAAAGAGAATAAAAGGAAAAGATGGAGTCATCTCATTTGACACAATTTTACCAATCACTGTATTTCTCATACGGGGTTATTAATTCTTTTTAACTTTTAAGTTAAAAATATGTAAGAGTATAGCAAACTAGTCTGTATTAAAATCAAACTAATGAAGGTCATTGCATGAAAGATGTTTCAAAGACTGAATATTTTACACTGATGCACATTTACTGACAACCTTTAACTTCTTGATGTGATTGGATAAAGATCGCTTGATAAATAATAGAGCAAAGAAGAAACATGATTAAAAATGTGGTATAAAATCTGTAAGGTTCTGTCCAGAAAAGATAAAATATGGAATAGCTGTCAAGCTAGATATATTGTACTAGCCAGGAATATAAGCTTCTCACTCAGGATTAACTAGCATTTCTAAATACATTTTACTCCTCAAAGACCAGCATAGGGAGGGCTATTTGCAAACACTTACTCTACCCGCCTGCTAAGGATAGGGTAGTTAATTAGATACCACATCTGTCTTTTACTAGGTGGGAGAAACTGCTTCAACACTGTGGAGAAAACTGTGTAGAAGTAAACCAAAACAATGCATGTTTTCATAAAACGTGCCTGTGGGGCTTCTCTTGCCTTATGCAGTATTTCTCCATTTGGTGACCACATGCCTTATATAGGTATAGCTCCATATGGTGATCACGCACCATTTCAGGTAGCATCCAAGCACCGCGCACACCCAGGGAGGACCAGAACAGCGGGGAGCAGGGATGGGGTATGATGGCTTGTTACAAGTGCAGGTAGTGCTTCTGCAGGTCAATAACGAAAAAGGACGGTCCAGTCAGGGAATCTGAAATTCCCTGAGCCCATCGGTGGGGCTGAGGTGCTCATCTGGAGAAGGAGACATGCCCCGCTTCTTGCCAACCTCCTGATAACCACTGTCAGGTAAATGTGTGCCCAAATATTAAGTTTAGACCACTATTAGTGATTTAATGTTGTTTTGACTTGGGTAATTGTACTACTGATTTGTATTTGTTAATGTGCTGTTATTCTGAGATAAATTGTTTATCCCAGAAGCTGTTGGCTGGTAGAGTCTGTTACCGCATCTGGAACTTATTGCACGGCAGGGATGCCTTAAGCCCTTATAATGCTGTATATGTTATTGAATGCGCTTCACGGCCCCAGCAAAATGCACAGTTAAAACTGGATGAAAAGACAATAAAGAGCTGAGAGGAGATGCTCAAGTAGTCAAAGATGGACATCATTCATGAAAATTGCTTATCATGAGATGTTCTGAAAGGGGACATGCTCAGGTACCCAGGGATAAGAAATCAAAAGGTCAGTTTGCAAAGAATGTTTAGTGACTGTGATCTAATCTGTAGTTCAGAAATCTCTACTCAATTCTTCAATACATTACAGACTTTGTGTGCAACTTTGTGCAAATAATTTACTTCCTGAGTGCCCTATGGTTCCCATTCTTTAAAATCAGGAAAAAAAGTCTTTCCTTGATTTCACGGAGAATGAGGTCAGAATTTCTAAATCATTTAGCTTTTATGGCAATGAAGACCAGAGAAAAAGAACATGTAGAATGAGAAGTAGTTGCAGGATTATTTTATCAGGTTATTTTTCCACTGACATAAAGTGCAGCAACCATAGGTGGTCAACTGTAATGCAGACATCTATATCACAGGTGCCCTCATTTGGTCAGATGACTGCCACCCATTGTATACACGTGCAGATTGCTTGTAACGAGCAGGAGGCTTACAGCCTAGATATGTCTCTTTCCTATATTATATAAATATAGGGAAAAATCAGCAAGCATACTGTGAAATGAAAAAAGAAGTCTAACAATTATTAAACACCGATGTGAAAGAAAATGTTTTTGTATTACGATATAGCAAAAAAATACTACATATCAGATTTTTTTTTTGTGAGTGTGCAGAATGTATGATTGATTATATGTACGCTTTCCCCATATGGAGATCTTAAAAATAAAGTGCAATTCTTGTACCTGGTTCTGGTAAACTATAGGAAAAATTGCTGTGTAGGAAAAGTTCCAAACCAGAATATTTGTCATGTTTTGGGTTGAAGATAGAGCTCCCATCTTCTTGCCTTCATAAAAATGTGCATTCAGGGTGCTTCCATGTTAAAGACCATAGATGTAGGCCATTCATTCACCGTGCGCTTAGAAATAGCTATCCTGCCTTCAGGAACCCTTAAGTAACATGTCACGTTGACATTTGCTGATACACCTTCTTCAGGACTTTGCACAATATTCTTCAAAACATGCCACTTCCGTCTAAGGTGTTTTGAAGTTAGACTATCAATGAGGTGTCTCTAAGAAGCATTTTTAGCCTGCTTGACAGTGTCAAGATTTTGACATCTGACAGTTGACCAAATGTAGCATACACCACCTGTCTGCAGACACTGGGTATTGACGTCTATATTTACTGGGTTTAACATTTTTAATAGAAGTCCTTGTCTTTCTATAGCATTTTCTGTTAGTTTATTGCTACAAAACTTCATTGTCAATTTGGACTGGTAATTCTTCTCTCAAGCCTATTTTCTTAGACTTTATCCTAAAAGCAGGAGGAAACAATAGGCGAAACCACAGTTTAAGACAGAATGGCCAACCTTTTCAGTACTGTGAGGAGCCCAGGCCATATATAGTACCACAGGCCATGTAGAAACGGTGATACTAGTCTCTGGAGTCAAATAATAGCAACTTCCTATGACAGCAAACTTAGCAAACTAAATTTTTGATCACATTTTTAATTTATTAAGGCCAGTTCCCACTTCTGCCTTCCTAAAAGACTATCTGCAAGCCCCTAATTTTAGGTAAAGTTATTTAAAGATATTTTTTTTTTTTTAAATAACCTTGAATAGGAGCAGTTCCGTTATCAACACAGTTTTGTCGTGACTCCAACAAAACCTCTACCCAGTAAATCTACCTATTGCTTTGTTACATGAGGAAACGCACACAGGAAAGCTGATTCTTGTCTCGGTAGCCCCGAATTTGCTGCCTTCCAGCTCATGGGCCAAACTATTCTTGATTAAATCAGATATGGTTTTAGTTGTAAGTATGAATTGAGATGTTTGAGACTTTTGTTCTAAGATGTGTCAAAACTGCAGTGAAGTTGAAACTAGTATGTAGTAATAATCTAAGAATATGTATATGTATCTATATAACAATTTTATGTATGTTGTGCAGTACCTGGTCAGTGGGAATAGCATCCTTCGCCTGTCCAGGTCCAGCTGCTGTAGAACACTTTGCAGGACATTCCTTTGCCGATGTTCAACTATCTTTATAGGGAATGCTGAAAGGAGCAAGTAGAAAGGCAAAAAAATAACTCCCCAGTTAGAAGGCTCCAAGGAAACTGCTGAGACAATGGCATACTTCATCCTGGGAATGAAGTGTTTTACCCTGCTGGGAATAGCTTGTCAAGAACAGACTCTTCAGTGATCTCTGTCAGCAAACCAAATTACCTGGCTCCATGGTGGTACATGATAGAATTTGCCTTTCCCATTACAAAGGAAAGCAAGAAAAGACAAAAAAACACAAAAGCCTCCTTTATTGTAAAATATTCTTGGCTCCTAAATATTTTGTGTTTTATTAAGTAAATAAAAAGGATGAAACATATTTTAAAAAAAGGAAGGAAGGAAGGAAGGATACTTCTCATTAAAGGAGCTGCCTGCCTGTCATAGCTTCCTCAGAAGCAAAAAACGCAGAATGTGAGCCTCCCTCACGCATGTCCAGGTAATTTGAGGGAATACTAGTGGACTGCAGACAACAACAAATTTAAATATGGGAGAGTTGTGTTTTTCCTCCAGTGCAGCACATGACTCACAAATGTCTGGGACTTGAAGTTACATTCAGTCAGACTAGGTTGAGAACAAATTCATTGCTAGTTTTTCTTCTAATTAGGACAAAACCACTGTTTCATACGGAAATTTCCTGGCTCCCATTTAAGATCACAGAACAAGGCATAATGCGCCACGTGTGTGAAGTAGTGCTTAATAAATGGGACGGTGTACTCTGTATTGCCGCAGAATCCGAATCTGTGCTAGAAAAGGTTTGTCGGAGCCAACGCCTGCACCTTTTGTCAGATGCAGATACTAAGGCAACGTCTGCCTCTTCAGTGCCAATATGGCAGGTTTCCCAGGCTGCAAATTTAGAAACAGATTCCACAGACTAGAGATGGCGATATCATTTCCACAATTACGTGTGATTGTTTCTCCCATGTTGTAAGTATTTAGGGCCAGATGCTTAAATGTACTTAGGCTAACATAGATTTACTTGGGGAAGATTATAATTCTTTACTGGCAGTTCCCACTCTGGTTTGTACATGGTGCGGCTACAAATGCCTTCCTCCCCCAATCCCTCCTACTGCCTTTGTTAGTAAAGCTGGATCCAGTCACATTTGGTGCTCAAGTTGGTTGGAGATAACTGCTTGAATCTTTTAAATCTAGCCCCATACCCAGTCTTTCAGGATTAAGCTTTACTCAGCTATTCTTTCTCTCCGGTTTTTTACTCAACCACATTATCAGTATGAGCACTGTGTTATCTCTGTGTATCGGCTGCGAGTATTGACTACTGCAGCCTGACTACTCAGCTCCAGCAAGCAGTCTTTGGGACCATGTGGGTGCTTAGTACCAGTGCTCTATTGATTGTTTACTGGTACAGGTATATGTATAGACTTGATTTTATTTGCTTTTTATTTGCATTTTTAATCCCACCGTTTTTTTCAGCATAAGTTATAAACTTCTGTGTCACAAAACCGGTAGGTATTTGAATGAACTTGTAGCCTTCACAGCTTTGGAGGAAGCAGGAGCTTATTTTTGGCAAAGGTAGTTTAGAAAAAGCTACATGCTTTGCTTGGTCAGTGCCCAACATAAAGGAAATTTTCATTAAACTGAACCTAAATGACAGTAAAAAAAGGTTAAATAATTCATCAGTACTGTAAATTATACATTTTTAGATACTCAATTCCTAAATATTCAAACAGTTCAAATGATGGAGTAAACGATGTGAACAATATAATCCATGTAGGTCCTATTTGCTGTGCTGCAAATTCTTCCCTTTATGATGTTTCTTTTTATTAATTCTCTATCTGTGAAGACTTATTATTCCTCAACCTCTTCAGCACATCCTTGTACTCACTTTCACTCAGATGCATGGCAAAGATAGCATTTCTTTTAACAGGATGATTTCTTTGTATGTTTCCTTTTGTCTGTCTGAGTTTTGAGTAAATATTCCAGTGTACTTCTGTTTGTAACAATGATATCTAGAATCCAGGAGATGGCAGTAGTTGCCAATAATTCATTTCTAAAATAAGACTATTTTCAAAAGTTGAAAAATAAAGAGATTACACTCAGAGGAAAGCCAAACTATATCTGCATGTGTATAAAATATTACAACATATTAGTATTAGTCATTAAGTTCTAAAATGGGCTATTAAATAGAACTTGCAAATACATATGTTAAAGAATTTGCCCTAACACTGAATTATTTTTTTTTTAATACAGCTGTTAATATTAGTCAACCGAGTTTCAGTGGCACAGATGTCTTTGGCTATACCTCATTCCTAGCTTATTCTACAATTCCAAATATCACCTTCTACTATGAATTCCGCTTGAAATTTCAGTTGGCAAACCACCACGCTTTACAAGATAACCTGATTTTTTTCACTGGACAGAAGGGCCAAGGTAAGCTTTATTTTTATTACCTACCCTTACAGACTTTCAAATATTCATTAAACAAACAGGATAAAAATACACTCCGTTTTTTCTTTATTTTTTTTAGGATATAATTTCATTAGGAGGAAAATAATCTCTTAAATACTTTCTTGTTTTGTAAACACACAGTAAACAAGCAGGTTGTATAAATGTTTCTTTTCATTAAGGAGAAGTATAACTGCTTCCAGTAGTTAAAGTCAACAGGTAATCTAACGCTTGAGTTAGTGTATTTCTGAACAAAATAAACGGAAACCAGAAGATTAATGTTCTCTTTTCAGTCATAAACATAAATTTCATTATTGGTTACATTTAGTTGGTGCCCAGTTTTGAGAGATGCTGCCTGAAATCTTTTCGTTGGAAGATCAATCCATCCATCCAACATGCCACAGCCACCCTGCCAGTTCTTCTTCCTGTGTCCTCAAACGACCTGCTGCAGGAGCAGCCATGAGTTGCTGCTGTTGTCACAATGGCTGCACTTCCATGGCCCACAGGACTCTCAACACTGAAATCCAACCCTGTCGCAACCAGAATTGAACTCTGTGTTACTTACATAAAATAAGAGACCCTAACGCCTGAGATCACTCGATGCAAGTTAACCCAAGTCGGCTATGAATAAGTTGTGCTACAGTCTGTATAGCCAAGTATTCAACTCGGTCTGATTAACACAGCTGAGAAGCAGGTTATATAAATTCAGCAATACTTTAGGTATCTTTTCACAGCACCCCACTGTGGCAGGCGGGCACAGCCTCAGCATTGTGATGGGGGAAAATAGTAATGCTACTTGTGTTCCGTCCATCTGAGCATTACTGTCTACACAAGACCCATAATAGTAAGAAAAATAAAGAAAAATTTAATGAAACATTAATGCAGACTTAAAGCAGTCAGGGTGGAAGCTACTTCATAGTTAGTAGATCATAGGAAACTTATTATTTTTACCTTAATTGTTTCTGCAATTGGAGCATGAGCTAACTGTTGGGTTTGGAGCTGTCCTGTGGGATTGTTGAAGCCTAGGAGGGAGGTTTGGTGATGTGTCTTTAGGCCTAAACCCATCCCAGGAGGAGAGTGATTTAGGTACGTAAATATAAGTTTCTGTTGCCACAGTAGATGTTTTACCACATCCGAAACATCACATGAGTTTGGCAGATATGGTCCATGACTTGTGGGAACCCTATGCTTATGCTGAACAGTTTCAGAAAATTAATACGTCAGGAAGCTGAAAGAGTGAAGAAATTATTATTAGCAGTTTTAAGATACTGAGTCCCAAACTACATCATTAAAAATCGGTTTTTGGGAAGCATTATGCAGTTACATATATATTGCACAAAACAATTGGCAGTACATCACATCAATAGGATACAGGGTATCCTCCATTTGCTACAGTAATACATTTGATATTTTCTTAGGTCTTGTTTTTTGTTAAACTTCTTTACTTAAGTTCCTGTATCCTCTGGGGCTTTTTCCCCTTTCTCTCTGTGGTAGACTTCCAAGAGTCAAACTGTTAGTCTATCACAATGCAAACTAAAAGATGTTAGCTTAGAACGGCTTAGCAGTTTACATATCTGTGATATAACTAAACCTGTTAACTTTTCCTTTACAAAGATCCTGTCAAATTTAGCTAGTGCAGCTCAGCTATCAACTGTACTTCAGTGTGCCATGAGACCCTGGTACAGCATATGGATAATCAACCACAAATCGATTTACTTAATTTATCGCATTGATTATCCAAATTAGCCTAACACAAATAAGTATTAAACCACTGTGAGTGTGTTTAAACTCAAAATTTTGCTCTGCCTCTGTCTGTGTGTGAATCAGACTTTGCTAAGTTTTTGTCCAAACTTCAGCAAAATACGGTCAGGCCTGTCTGATCCTGCTAACTGAACTATATTCAACACTATTTTAACTGCATCCAGGTATAATGTCCCTCATGCCACATTTTACTCCCACAACAGTCACCATTCACTCCCAGGCAGTTTTTCCTTTCATTTACTAATTATTTATTGTTGCGGATGAAGGAAATATTGTCTTTCCTTTTTTGGGTAGCCATGTAGAAATACTGCATGGAGTTGACAGAACCTAAAACATCTCCATTTAGTCATTCAGAAAGCAGTTTTCAGAAGCCAGTGTCCCCATCATTAATTTTTAATAACAGTAATACATAGCTCTTTTGTAATACAAACACAAACTAATTGTTAGACCATTCTTTTCAATGACAAGAATGAACCACCACATTCAGACACATTTCTGCAACCTTGGGAACTGAATTTCCAAATCGCAGTACGGAAGCTGTAGGAAATGTAACCAAACAAAAATAATACAAATTTGTCTGCCGTCTTTACTCAGGATGGAAAAAAAACAAGTATCAAATGTAGAGCACCAATGGTGCAAAATAACCTGATTTTTTTTTTAAGTTACAATAATCAAAAGGTAATAAAAAAGAAATTGCTTAAAAAAAAGGGATATATTGCACTGCAGTTTCTCTGAAAAAGGCCTCCCTGCAGGGTGAACCCTGTAATATCAAAGTCATTGTGAAGTGTAAGTCTTGCAAACATATTTAGCTGAACTGAGTGAAAAAAATTCTTACTGGTGTCACTTTTATTAACCAGAATACTAGTATTCTGGGCTTGTTATGTAGTTGCCAGGCAGAAACCTGGCTTTTTATTATTTTGCATATAATTTCTTTCGTGAACACTGCCGTATGGTAGTAACGCATTTCTGCAGCCCCACGTTGAATGATGGGTGGGCAGCCGAGCACCAGCTGCCGGCAAGGATGAGAAACAACGAGGCACCTGGTAAATCATCATGTAGCAGTTTTATTTATTTTCTGCTTAGTTTAGGTGGTCGGGGAGACTGAGTAACCCCCGTTTTAATTACCAGAAAGCAGTATTTCTTGCCAAGTGAACTTTGCTTATTTTACCGAGAGGAGATGCTGTTGTTCTAACAATTTACTTTTACCGAGTATCAAGCAATAGTGCTCTCACCATGAGCAGCGTGAGGTTTTTTGCAGCCTGGGATCTTGCCATCAGGAAGTGTTTTTAATATTCCTTTTACATTTTCCTCTTTCTCCCTTTCATCCCATTTCTTGTTAGCATTCTCTTGCAGTACCCTGCCCGATTCCCCTCCACCGTCACCTCTGCCTAAACCACAGAGGCCGATGCCATGGCTAACCTCCGGTGAAGTACTACCAAATGTTGTCTGATGCAAAGATGTAGGACATCTTCTTCCTCTTACCCCCACAAAGCTTAAAAATCAGAAGTCACCCTTGTTCTAGCATCTCACTTAAAACCAAACCTCACAGAGCAGCCAGACTAACGTTACTCTTGATTTCTCCTGATCGCAATGGACACATCCTCTTCTTTAAGTCTTGGGACTGTGGCTGACCCCTGGCTTGGACTGGAATAGTTGAAAAACATCTCCTGTTCCCACAGGGCAGAACAAAAGTTGCCGCTATCTGTATGTGTACAGGGTGCGGGGGAGATATATTTAAGAAAGGGGAGAAAACGCCACAGAGGGAGGAGGAGGGAACAAAAAGAGTGAGAAACAGCAGAGGGAACTCAAGATCAGAGGAAGAGGAGGAAAAGGAGGACAAGGAAGCAAAGGAGGAGCTCCATGCTGATACTGCAAACCAGGGATTAAGGACTCCCTAAGACTCAATTTTGGAGTGTTAGAAAGCAGGCATTCTTCATTGCAGCGCTGGGCGCACAGGGGATCACTCTGCCTAGTGTGTGCGCCGAGTTGCGCAACTACAAAGGTTATAAGCAATCAGAATATACGTATTAATTGCATTTCCCAGAAATTATTAATGTATTCATATTATTACCTGGAACTCATTAATATAGGTAAATGTCCTTGAAGCATGCACATCCACGTCCATTGGTGGTCTTCCAGGGTCCTCTGGTGGTTGTCGATAGTCTTCCTCAGCGTGTCGGCTGGTGAACTCAAACTTTGTGCATACTCAGTTCGTCTTTTGGCTTAGTTTGCAACTCCTGTTCTCACAAAACTAGCTTATTCTAGCATCTCTCCCTATCTATTCTCCTCAAGGATACAATGTCTCAAGACTTCCTTTTATCCAACTAAACCTAGCAGATGTCTAACCTATCCGCTTATAAAGTATTTCAAACTTAGCTACATTATTCCAGTAAGGAGGGAACCATATGTTCTTTTTAACTCTGTATCAGGAAGGCCTGAGGGGCTTTCCACCCCAGTGTTTTGTGCTGTTCAAGGCTACTGTATCACCAGCTGCTGTACCAATGCCACCTCCACAGAGGAGCAGGATACCAACACTGCGGCCCATGGAGAACCCCATGCCAGAGCAGATGGATGTTCCCTGAAGTAACTGCAGCCCCTGGAGAGCCCAGAACAGAGCAAGGTGTGAGGAGGAAGGAGCAGCAGAGAGAAACAACCGTGTACTGACCATGGACCCCCACCTCCATGCACCACTTGGTGTTAGGGGTGAAGAGGAGTCCAGCGTGAAGTTGGGCCTTAATATATATTAAGCTTATGTAAATAGTTTTTTGGTACATACTTTATAAGTGGGAGTAATAATGTAAAAGCAGAAGCAAATCCACCTGTGAATATTTAGATAGCAGTACTGCAAAAGTGTGACAGTTTTTGTCTCCAGTTTCCAAAATAAGATTTTTCAAGTTTTAGATCAATTCAGGCTGAAAACATGCTAACTAGCATTGCTTTCAAACTGGAATAATCAAATCTATCCTTTCGAAAAACTTACAAATGTAGTTCTTCACTGATAAAAGAAGGTAAATATGTATATGTATAAATATGGATGTATCATTATCAGACAGAAAAAAAAAGAAGTCTGAAAAGAGAAAACCTGTATCATTCACTTGACTAGAAATAAATTCTTTTCAGGAAACAGAAAAACAATGAATACAAATAGTTTCAAAATTAAAAGCTCTGAAACAGTGGTGGTTTCAAAGAGCACACTTCAAAAAAGAGGAAAGTGCTGGTGAGTGTGCGTTTTGCAACTCAAACATGAGATTATTTGTACATATCAAACATTTGCTCTCGGTACAAATTATTTTTAAAGGATGTTTACTGTAGTCCTGTGTTACAGGACACTTAAAACCAGTATGTATAAAGGTGTGCTTTTTCAACAGCTGCAGGGTTTAAATATAATACAGTAAAAAGCAGTTTAAAACAGATAATTCCGAGTTTCGTTTGCTGCCCTCTTGCAATAAAAAGGTACTGTTTGTTCCTCCCCCCAGAAAAACCCTTTCTTTTGAAGGATTTCTAATAACGATAGCGTATGTAGTCTTAAATGTAAAGAAATTATTGACTTCTTACTTTCAAAGAATTTAGTTCTAAACTGAACTGATTCTGTTTGCAGTTACACTAGTGTAAGAAAAACTAATCAACTGTTTTTGAATCCCTAAATAAGCAGATCAGAAATCAATAAAAAGAATGTGAATTTAAGATGAACTTATTTCTTTGAAGCCTACTCAAGAGTCTGGTTTCCTTTCTATTCTTGGTATTGACAAGGAGTAAGACAAAAGAAATCAAAACCAACTAAACAGGAAAAGCTGTCTCATTTATTCAGACTATTAATTAACATTATCTTCACCATCAGGTCCATTTTGGAGAATGCTGACACTGTTGCATTTCTTTTATGTACTTCACTGCCAAGAAAGCATTTTAAAAATTCTGACGGCATTTTAAACAACACTTTGTCTTTAATGTGCCTCCCCTAGTTTTGCAGGCCAAATCACGTGAAGTACATTGTGGACGCTGCTGAAAATAGAAACTTTGGTAATAATTTTTTAAAATGGCTATTTTCAGTTTGGAAGTCCTTCACTGGTAATGTGCCAGTGTAACTGAAGGCAATGGGGTTTCATTCAGTCATGAACAAATCACTGTAATAAAAATGAACAGTGTTTGTGTTCTATTCAGATGAACGTAACTGCACATTTTCTACAGAGGCTGTGTATTCCAATTCTTTGGAATAAGCTTTTCTTTATGTATCTATATTCATGTTGCATCAAGGAGTTACTGTATAGAAAAATCAGACTTCCGTATTGAAAAAGCAGAGTACTGTTCCCCCTCCCCGCATTTCTAGTGCAGCATGTTCATTTAAAGCATGAGGGAATATGGCAGTTTTGGCCATGAAACAGGAGCCTGCAGAGCTTCAGTGGGAGGATGAGATACACGTATCATTGCTTCTTGTGGGGAAAAGCCCACTTTATCTTTTTTAAATGAAGCAAATTCCCCATGCATTTGGGGCAGGAGCGTCAAAACACACACTTGAAATGAGGGCCACCATATGACACCACAGGAACAAACAGGAAGAGACCTTCCATAAAACAAATACAAAATGAAATAGCCTTATGAAAGCAGAAGAAAATACCAAATAAAACACAGTTTACAGGCGGGAAATTGATCACTGAATTGCTTGAATTTACAGGAGAGCTGCAAAAAGAAATTAATGGCTTTGACTTTCAATTCAGGACATCCCAATCCAAGACTGAGAACACTCTTCCCATTTTTTGTATCCCAGTTCTTTTACCCTACTAAGAGTATGTACAAAAGAAAGGGCAGGGGTTGTAAAAAGAAGCAAGTTGATCGTGTTTTCTCTAAGTAGTGGTGGTTCCACTTCTGCCTACCTGAGAAGAGGAATTGAATTCTCTTCAAAGATACCAGTGTAAAAATCCATTTACGTGGATGACCAAGAATGAGTTTGGGAATTGAATTCTTACTCATAGGCTTTATGTCAGACTGAATCTTTCAAATGAGATTTTATACTATAGCACCTGAAAAGCGCAGACCACACTTATAGCATGTAGTCCTAAATGTAAAGAAATTAAACTATTTACTGCAAATTTGCAAATGAATGAGTTCTAACCTGAAAGTTTAACAAGTCTTCAGAGAGTAAAAGCATGTGGTTGTTCTGACCAGAGAAACTTCGGTAACAAATACTCTGGAGCCGCCCTAATCAGGGGCAGCTGCAATAAAGTCCCCAGGCTCCCTTGGGTCAAAGGCAGCTGACTGAGCTTGAGAGAAGCTGCTAGAGCTTCCTCGGGCCCGTATCGCTGTTTCTCCCCTTACCTCAAAGCAGCAGGCACCCTCAAGTTTGGAGGCAGCTAAGGTACCTACCACGAAAGCTGAAAGCATACTAGAATAGAATTAAGTCATGGGTTAGGTTCATGTTGGAATTTCAGTTTTGTTTTTTTAAGATTTTGGAGAAAGTTGAGAATTTATTCATGTAGCAGATGGAGGGAATAGCACCAATTGCTAAGTCCGCTAGGCTCAACAGGTTTTGTGGATGTCACTAACCTACTCTAGTGTGAAAAAGAACTTCCTTCAAAAAGCCTACGCATATGTTCAAAATCTGCAGTTTCTCTTTTAAATCCACAAGAATACTGGAAATAATATTACAAGTTAAACAGAGAATATTAAAAACATATAAAAAACCTTTGTGGCTAAAATATTCCTGAACTGATATATTTTTAGTGGATTTGAGATTATTTTAGGCATCAGTATTCACTAAATCCTGGAATAAGTGGTTATTCTATTTTTGTCTTTTCAGGT
Organism: Rynchops niger; assembly: GCA_013400035.1. Lineage (NCBI taxonomy): Eukaryota > Metazoa > Chordata > Aves > Charadriiformes > Laridae > Rynchops > Rynchops niger. Next base: position 102,063 of record VXBH01007435.1, read on the forward strand.
CTGAATGGAGATGATTTCTTGGAGTTAGGCCTCCGTAATGGCAGAGTAGTATATAGCTACAATCTAGGTTCTGGCACAGCAACAATCATTAGTAAACCGCTTGATCTGACACTCAATATTCACGTTATCCATCTTGGCAGATACCTCCAAAAAGGCTGGCTGAAGGTAAGACATTATTTCCTTTCGAAGGATAGCTTTTATATGAAAGTGTTCTTTTTTTTCACATTTTATATGGAAAGTTTAAAAATTACTTTTGTGTTTCCCTGTTAAGTATGGAGACCTGTTCTCATTAGAAGTTCCTAAATAAGGTAAATTCCTTTGTTATAACAAATACAAATGTTTCATTGAAAGGTGGATGATCAGAAGAATAAAACGGTCACTTCTCCTGGGAGGTTGGTTGGACTCAATGTCTTCAGTCAGTTTTATTTAGGAGGCTATCATGAGTATACTCCAGAACTCCTACCAAAAGGATCCAGATTTAAGAATGGCTTTCAAGGTAAAGATTATACTGTTTTCCTTTCCTTTTAAAACATGCATTAGATTGTTTCAGTTGCCTATGAAATAAAGATCTAAAATCTCTGGCTTACAAAGAAACAAACTAGGATCTCCTTGGCTGAGATTCCTGTGGCTGTTTCATTATTTCACTACAATAACCAAGAAATATGGTGAAAGAGAGGCCTTGCTACATATTTTTAATAATTTCTCTTTCTGTTAAAAAAAGAAGTCTGCCATGATATCAGTTCTTCTTACCTGTCCCTGTTCTACAGCACCACTCCAAAAGGACTTTCTTTCTCTGCGGTAGTTTAGATTCTTCTCCCAGCTATCTCTGACCATTGTCACTGGCAGTGCTGGTTTGGGTAATAGTTTTTGTGCTGAAAGCATCTTTCTGATATGACATCGTGATCTAGGTCTCTAGACAGGACCTAAGTAATTCCTGTTAGGAATATTTCAGCTATTTTTCTAACAGGTAATAATTCCTACCTTGAAACTGATATTTGAAGCTCTGTAGAAGTCTTAATTCAACTCCTGCCAGATCAGCAAGGAAGCAAAGGATTTGTTCATAACACTTCTTAATTTGCATCCTTAGTTCCATTGAAATAATGTGCTCAATATTTGTGAGATAAACTTCAATTTATTTTAAGCACTGGAAAGCCTTTCAAATTAAAACATTTTGCCACCGCAGAGCAAAGTTTGCGTTCCCAATTAAATTGGGAATTAAATAAAATTGGGGGCATATTATGAAAGGCAAGCATAGCAATAAAATTCACTTTCATACACTACTACACTCCATTTCCACTAAGATCATATAGCCGCCGCTCTTCCAGCCATCACCTTACTTTTTCTTCTTACACAGAAACTTTCTCATTTTCACTTAGAAAGTCATATGAATTAACATTTCATCTGTCTCCGTCTTTCCAGGAAGTATGGATGGAATAGTAATACTTTTCATAGCTTCTTAACAGGTTGCAAATTAACATATCATAAAACATAATGTCTGTGCGAGTTTTTAACAGTGGCGTTGTCCCAAAACTCGTAGGATCGTTTACCCAGTGTGCAAGCCAATAACACACGGAGTCGAGGCATTAGCTGTTTATTAGCAGTTCTGCATGGAAATGGCTGCTAGGGGGTATTTCTGCAAAGCTAGCACACAGAGCATTAAAACAGTCATTCATTTATACATTGTGTATTAACATAATTAACATATTCATTGCTTATCAGCTTTTTACTGGTGCTCATAATTCCTTCTCTTGAAGCTGATTTGTATAAAATGTCCTCGTCTTCAATTAAAGGTACGGTGTGTCTTAATTTTACACCCAAGGCTCAGTGGGTGAGGATCTTCAAGCGGACACGGGTATCCTAACTTTTAGAGGAGTCATTTTCATATTATAATTAGTCGAGTTCACCTTCAGAGCATGTTTCATGAGGTACAGCCACGTTTCTTGGGCAATCAGCCCACTGAAGTTCCTGCTACTTGGTTTAAGTCCGTTTGTTCCTTCTATCCCATTGTCTTCTCAAGAATCATTTACCCAAATGATTTACTGAGTTACATCTATAGAGGTTTCAACATCAGTGTCAATATGTGTGATATACTTCTGGCTTTTTTTATAGATGTGTTAATGTTAGGGATGACCAAGAGGAATCTCCGGTGCTTCACTTTAACCACAAACCTGTTGGCAGTTTTAGACATTCCTCATGTATTGTGATCGTAAAATTTCTACAAATGCAGGATGACTATTCTTCAAAAATATAAAAAAAATTTTAAAGTTCATGTACTGTGAGTTACCATACTATTTATTGTTTTTTCTTACTGTTTAAAAAGAAGTCTCTACCTTAAACTTTTGCCAAGTGTGTAGCACATAAACAGTTTTCTCTTTGTCCCTATCATTCAGTTTTGTCTATTATGTTTGCTAATTCATTCCCAGCTCCAGTTCCCAGCAGCAGCTTGTCTCTGTTCTCCAGAGCATATTGACTTCCAAGGAAGCTATGCTTCCCTATGACCGATTTCCTATGACATTTTCTTATGTGGTCAGCATCTTGTTTGTTCTTCTAGCCCAGAAACCTCCTCAGTTTCAGCTCTCAGCATCCTCAGCATCAGAAATAAATCTCCATAGCCCCTCTCCAGAGTGGGAGCTGCAATACCAGTAACATAAAAGACATTTTTGAACCATTTTACTTCAGCCAATCTGCAGCTATAGGGACCTCACAGAAAAACTCTGGAAGTGACAGTCAAGATAAATTTATCTAGCACATAGTTGATTAAACCACTCAGACTTTTGGAAAGCTGCTGTTGGCTGCTTTTAAAGACATGATTTATTAAAACCATTTTGCTTCTAATACCAGAGTGTGCCTCTCCTTTTGTAAGCAATCACTACGGGATCAAGAAACACTGAGGACAGCCTTGCTGCTGCAGACTAACTGTCCCCAGTCTCAGTGTGCAATTCGTTAGGATTTTTACTTGGCACAGCTACTGTTTCAGACCGTTTCCTCCCTTACCTGCATGTCTTTAGCAGTTGTTGTTCAATTAATTTCCATGGGGGAGGAGGAAACTGAAAATAAATGTTTTTAATAAACTGTAATTTAATAACCAAAAGATTGGGAATTTTAAGTTTAGGAAATTTGGGGATCGGCACCTAGAGATTTTTCGATAGGCTGAAGAATGTTTGATGATACCTTGAGCAATTTAGAAAACTAGCAATTTAGAAAAGTCCCTGTGAGCAGCTGAAGAAACTGATGAAGGTAGAGCTCAGGTGAAGCAGCCAAGTTCATTTGGAGTTTGAGGTTCTCTGAGCTTCATCTGAATTTGTATCTCCTTGTGGGCTTACAGGAGGCTTTTGTAAATGGGAACATGGTAGGATAGTTTACATAAGTGTTCAGCTTTTCTTCATTTTCCTATAATGGTGTAATTAAGGGACCTTTGAGAGTTTTCAGAGGCACGTAGCGGAGCATACTGCAGCTGCTCTAAAAAGTCAGTGTGGGTTTTAGGTAGCTGCAAGTCTTGTGGCCAAAGAGACTCAGCCTGCCCATTATGCACAATCTGAAATAGAATATAAAACCAGCTGCCTCATGTTCAGGTCTGCACAGTTCAACAGTATGACCCACCTACACGAAACAAGACAGAGAATTATTTGGAAAAAGGTAGAAGTTACAGGTGAATTTCCAGACCTCACATCTCTGCCTGAGGCAGGCAGAGAGAAATCTGGTGTTAGGGAGAAATAAAGAGGGAAAGTTCTGATGTTTTGTGTTCTGTGCTACCATGGCAGCAGGTTGCAGTCTCTAGCCACGGAAGCAATTGATGGCGAGACAGGGCTTGCATCTAGAAATAAGTGAAGAGCAGAGATGGAGGAGCAACTGATCGTTCCTGTGATCCTGTTCACAAATAGGATGAAGTGTGCCTATAGAGGCAATCTGTTGTTTGACAGCAAATAGTGTTAAATGGAGGAGTAAAAAGGCAAAAGAAGCTCTTATCGTAAAGCTGAACTGTTGAAGAACCTCTTTTGCACTGAAACAGCCACCTCTTCACATAAATGATTTTGCAAAAAAAGTAAATAAATTCTAGCAACTGCAGTCACTTTTTAAAATAAAGTAAACCCAGACCTCAGTTGATTTCCAAATACGGACAAATATAGCCTTGTGGTCAAAGTTCATGTTCATAATAAGTTAGAATACATTGCAAGCTTGCCAGGATAAAGACTACTTCTTATTATGTTTCTGTATCACAGATATCACAGAAGGAAAATGACTTCTGAAGTAGTTTTTAATCAGTGTTGCCTCTTGCATCGTAGTTTGGTATGATTCATACAGGCCTTCTGGGTGTTTGGGTCACAGCTGAGAGCAGCAGTGCCTAGTCGTTGTGGGGGCCATCTTCACTTCTAGACAAACACCTCACTACTCACAACAAGTCAAGAAAAACAGGGAAAAAGCAAAGCACTTTAGGACAGATAGAACTTTAGAAATGTGTAAATTCAGTACTACGTTCAGGTAGATCACAGTTTATCTACGCATCTAGTTCTGACGGTTCTCTTGCTGCATTTTTAGTACATCTTGAAAATGCTTGCCTTGTGTATTTTTTTTTAGTCAAATTAGTACCAAGAGCTTAAAAAGCAGCTAATGGAGACTAGACAGAAATTTTTGAAAAACATAATTTGTATAACAATATATTAAAAAAAAAAAAATTAAGCTGAGTAATGAAGTCATATTTTTTATTATAATCTCTGAAGTTTCCTTAATCCATGGTTGGTGGCTCGTTGGTGGTTTGTGAGCTCTGCTTGGCTAGGGCGAAGGCTATAAATTAAATTGACAGTAAAGAAAAGTCATTGACAGAAAGCTCAAGTGTGGTCTAAGGAATCATTGAACAAAAGATTACAAACAGAAAGGTAGCATATCCTCTGTGAATGCACTGTCTTGTTCTATCTGATTTCAGTTTACTTGCATCAAACTGATCTTCAGGATCAAACTAAGTTTACCTCACAAATTCAGAAACTTCTTTTGAGTTCGTCTTGCAAACTTGGCTCTGTCAGAAAACCTCTTCGCTATTCAGAATAGTTGGCAGTTTCTCAGCAAAAGAGGCCCAGAACTGGCAGAGCAAAGGGAATTCAGGTCAGAAAGAAGGAGTATTCATCAGCTGATCCCTCTGCAGCAGGTTGCACAGTGCTTGCTACAACAGGCTCAAATTGCTGCTCTCCTTCATCTGCATCCCGCTGACTAAGAATTAGAAGAAATAAGAAAAATAAATGAAAAAATCAGTTGAACTCATAAAGCTGGGCCAAAACACTCTTGTTCCTTCTATAAGCTTTGTTTACAAGTGCTCAAGAACTGTTTCTAACCTAGTTGTTCTGCTGCTACAGTTAAACCAGTCATCAACACAAATGCCAGTTTATTTTCCATTATGACCTTACCAGTTCTTGGGTACTCACTGTGCTTTCCATTGTTTACACAGAGCTCTGGGCTGCTTTCTCTTAGCACTCCAGCAAGACGCAGGAGAACAGAACATGCTTTATCTGCTGCTGATAAACAGATGAAACATTAGTTAGGATTTACTGAGCATACGGTGGCCTAAAACCAACACTGCAAAGAAACAATAATATGAAGACTGCAAATAATCATCAAACTAGGTTATTTTTAAATTGCTTAATAGGAGCTTTTGAATTACCGGTTATGTGTCAATATAAACAGAACTACAAAATGTGTGTAATATGGAAAATGCCTGTCTAAGAAAGCTGCTTTCACTAACAGTGTTCTAACTGTAGTTAAAATAGTTATCTTGCTATAAATATTGCTCATATTGTGTTGAAAACAAATTATGTGTTTAAAAAAAATCACAATTGGGCATTCATTGTGTCTTTCAGGTGCAAGTCTTCTTCTTATGGGATTTCAGTGAATCATGCAAAAACTTATATTAAGGGATTTTTTTTAAAAACAGTGTGATACTTACTTGCAATCTCCATATCATATTTTTCCCCTGCTTTTAATATTAAGCAGAGAGCCTTTGGCATTAACCACTGAATACCTACTGTTCTCATGATTTCAAGCACCGTCGGAATTCACTATATCTCAGCTAAATTGTGTAAATCAGGTTTAGAAAGGTATAAGCATTTACAAAGACATTACTGTACTGGTTTAACTGAAGTGGTTTAAAACCTGATTTTTAGTTTAAAATTCTATATATATATTTAAAGATCTGGATGACATTTCAAAAATGCTTAAGGCTACCTTCAAATGTGACTGTAAATCACTGGGATGTTCATGTATATTTTGAAAAGTTACTTAGGGTTTGATACAAATAGATATAATATATGGCATAATCTTCACCTTTGCAGTACATAAATAGACATGTGGATCTGGAAATGTGATTCAGACATACTGATCAATTAAGTTAGACCCATAAGGCTAAGATTCCCGTGCAGTCACTGGGAAGAGCAAAGACTCTCCAAACAGGTGATCCTCGGAAAGTCCACAGGCTTGCAGGAGCTGCCTGAAGGTAGCAAGCAGGCAACATCTCTGCTTCACTCTGAAGCTTCAGCTTCTCTTTTCACTTGGGATACACTTAGGAAATTAAATTAATATCTGGACACAGATCCAGGCACTGGCACTCAATCACCTCTACAAAGAAATTCTTACAATGGCCCCTAACAAATATTTGGTCTGTTACAACTATAGTTTTTCCATACAAGTCTTTCATGTATTTAGGGATTTAGCATAATCTAGGGACCATTTCCCATCAGTAGGCTGGATGCAGATGTTCTGGAAGGTAAAAAAAGTTTGGTAATATAATTGTGACTACACCAGGTCGCTTGCCCACAGGACTAAGTAACAGGCCCTGGAAGTATTTACCTTACTAGTATACATTAAACTTCTGAATTATTTTCCAAGAATAAGGGCCTAAAGGAGCAGCATACCACTTTAAAATGTGGCCATGTGCAACATGATCTGTATCAACCAGGGACAGAAGCACTCGCTCAAGAAGGGGAATATCTGTGTCTTTCCCTGAATGTGTTCTTTTCAGCTTAAGGAAATTCAAGTCCACATTCTCTGCCTACATTATATTAGTCAGTGTTCTCTAGAGAGACTTCTCTGGAAGCAGACTTCTTGGTGTCTATTCTCTTTTTTTTCTGGATTTTTTTTGGACTGCTTTTGTCTGATATAAATGCATTCCTGTAAGAGCGTGCATGTGTAAACACAAACTTAGATCTAGTCATTCCGTAGTCACTGACTTTGTATTCTGTCTGTTCCTTGAGAAATTACTTCTGTTGGTTTACCTCATTAAATGAAGGAACTTAGAATCATCCACTCATTTGCCTGAACAGAAAGTAGCCGCCATACCTTTAACTAACTCATGTAAATGGTATGGTTGCCCATCCACTGAAGACGTTCTGGTGGAACCCGTTCATTGAGGGTTGACACTGTCCTGTTGTTTGATTTGTTTTGACTTCCTTTATCTGTTTTAAACTTAATTTATTTTTTTCTTTCTACTTTTGAGGTTGCATTTTTGATATTCAAGTTCGCACCGGCATGAATCAAGAGTTTAAATCACCAGGGACTCCAGAAGGTCATCCCAATTCTGGTCGCAGTGTTGGACAATGTAAAGATTCACCATGCAGTTTAATAAAATGCAGAAATGGTGGGAAGTGCATAGAAAGTGGCTCTACTGTTCAGTAAGTATATATATATTTTTGTAGACTAGGGCATAGACTGATCTCTAGACTAATAACTATTGTAATTTAGTGTCTTGACAACAGAAGTCTCCAGGAACTTATTATCTTATTAGAAAGGAAGAAACAAAACTGCTGAAGGGTTCATTCAGTTACACAGAGAATTTTAATCTTACATTAATAAAATCAAAACTAAAATATTAAAATTATGTTAGGATGCTTCCTGGGAACCTTTTTAAAGAAATTTTATGGACTGGTTCTCCACTGAAGTCACTGGCATCCAGAATTACTGCAAAATGCATATTTAAGAACGATATTTTTCAAAAACTAAGTGAGCAGCCTAGCTAGCTAGCAGAGAACAAGGTTCTCTGAGAACAGGCTGGAGAGTTGGGCAAAGAGGACCCTTATGAAATTCAACAAGGGCAAATGTAGGGTGCTGCACCTGGGGAGGAATAACCCCATGCACCAATACAGGTTGGGGGCTGACCTGCTGGAGAGCAGCTCAGTGGAAAGAGACCTGGGAGTCCTGGTGGACAACAGGATGACCATGAGCCAGCAATGTGCCTTCGTGGCCAAGAAGGCCAATGGCATCCTGGGGTGCATCAAGAAGAGTGTGGCCAGCAGGTCAAGGGAGGTCATCCTCCCCCTCTACTCTGCCTTGGTGAGGCCGCACCTGGAGCACTGTGTCCAGTTCTGGGCTCCCCGGTTCAAGAAGGACAGGGAACTGCTGGAGAGGGTGCAGCAGAGAGCTACCAAGATGATTAGGGGACTGTAACACCTCCCTTATGAAGAAAGGCTGAGGGATTTGGGTCTCTTCAGTCTGGATAAAAGACGACTGAGAAGGGGATCTTATCAACACTTAAAAATACTTAAAGGGTGGGTGTCAGGAGGATGGGGCCAGGCTCTTTTCAGTGGTGCCCGGGGACAGGACAAGAGGTAATGGGCACAAACTTGAGCATAAGAAGTTCCACCTAAACATGAGGAGGAACTTCTTTACCTTGAGGGTGTCAGAGCCCTGGAACAGGCTGCCCAGAGAGGTGGTGGAGTCTCCGTCTCTGGAGACATTCCAAACCCGCCTGGACGCGTTCCTGTGCAACCTGCTCTGGGTGACCCTGCTCTGGCAGGGGGGTTGGACTAGATGATCTCCAGAGGTCCCTTCCAACCCTTTGATTCTATGATTCTGACAAATAGCAAAGAGGAGAGCTTGACTGTCTTAATGTCTAAACGTGGCTGATGGGGCAAAAATAGATGACTTCCGTTTCCTGGAAATTAGTATTTTCATCTAAGAACCCCTTTCTGGAGTAAACCACAGACTGCTCATCATCAGAAAGTTCTGAGCCAGTTTAAATCTTTAGGGACTCCCTTACCTGGCGCCTGTGCATCCTTCTTTCCTGCTCAGTCTCTCCGTAATACACACAGTTCTCTGTGCCTCCAGTTGTGATTTCTCTAGATACTTTCCTGATTCTCAAATGCACCTCCCCAAGTCACTCTTCAAACCTTTCTGGACTGTTCATTCACCATTGCCGTTCCATATCTGCTGGCTGGCCTGCTCATGTAAGACCTTCTTAACCCATTTTAAACAAAACAAGGTGTGTTAGTAAGGATCCCATGGTAAAATTGCTCGAACTAGGTCAGTTCATCATACAAGCTGTTCACAGGGCTGATCTATGGGATAGTAAGTGATGGCAAGAAGATCTGGCCCAGAAGATGAGTCTATGGTCTTTCATGTCTTATCACTAAGATGGATCTTAGTCTCCAGACTGTAAGGCAAGAAGGAAGAATACAAGAAGGAAGTATATTTGTTGTTCAACAACAAACAAGTCCAAATTGCTGTTGTGTGTCAACACTTCCATTGTAATAAATCTTGTTTTCAAACACTTTATAACCCAGCTGTAAAACCTTTGCTGAGGAGCACTTTTGATTTTGAAAGTATCTCCAAGATTAATTATACTTGCTTCCCCTCATGCTTCCACATGTCTTCATTTATTTACACATATTTGCATAATTTTTTAAAAAAGAGAAAAGTGCTGATTTAAAACATCTGAAGACACGGACTGAAAACACTGCAGACAGCATAACAGATTAGAAGAAAAAAACCAGGCTTTGCACTGTGGAGCCTCTGTGTATGATTCTTCTTCAAAACAACAAAGATGTGTCCTTCTGTGTGCTACAAAGAAAACATTTTGCATACCTGTCAAGCTAAAAGCATTCTACTAACTGTGTGGTGAAGAAAGAATTACATGGTAATTAGTTTCACTGCCCCTGAGACAAATCTTCATCTGTAAGAAAACCTGTACAAAACTAGTGCTTCTAAAGCTTGTAAGGCTGTACTAAAATTTGGAAAATTCACCCTTGAGATGCAGCATACACTTCCCTCCTCATTCCCGTTACGAGCGTATTTATATTCTCTTAAATACAGTAATGAAGGAAATGCTTTGAAAGACACAATTTGGGATTGATTTTCGATTGTTGCGCTACGGTATGTCCCAACTATTGCACTTTGCAGGATCCTTCCAGAACTGTTAAGTCCTTGACATTCAGAGTGCTAGATCTTTCTGAGGAATAAGAAAGGGAATGGCATTCTTTTCCCTTATGAGCACATTAGAGGAGATTGATACAAAACCAAAACTGCAAGAAAAAAAATACATCAGAAATATAGGCCGAAGCATGCAACTCCCATCTGCCCACCTACACCACCCTAAATCCTTGCTTTAACAACTTCCCCAGCTGTGCTAAGTCATCTTCATGTCTATAAGGTACACAGAGCCACCAGCAGCAAGATCTAGAGAACATTTGGAAAGCAGGTGGCAGGCTAGAGTGGCAGCTGGTGACATAGCTACATTGGAAGCTTGATATTAGAGGCAAAGTTCTTTTTCATCCTTATAGTTTCACAATTTGTATTCCAGATTTGTTCAGGGATTGTTATTGTAATTTTTTTTTCCGCATTTTGTTTGTTTGTTTGTTTTTAATTTTTAGTGAACTACTACTGAAATGTGTTCCTCTCCTCACATTTCAGGACAAATAGATCTTCACAGACTATGTATATAAGCATGTGTGTACCAGTAATGGCCACCTTTTTTTCTCTCACTAAAAGTGAAACATTGCCAAAGAGGTGTGGATGTAGCACGTATATAATTTTTGTCAATGTACAGTAGCTGTCAATACCATCTCACATTTTCTAAGAGAGAACTTCTTTCTGTTTTCAAATCATCGGTGTTCTTTTGAAGAGCAGAGTCCTTGAGGGAACTGGATTTGAGTTTATGTATTTTTTCTACTGAAATGAGATCTCTTCAGAGTTTTTGTTGCTGTTTTGAGCTATTTTTATATCTTGCTTTCAACACCCTGCCAGAAAGTGTGCAATGCTGTTAAGCTGTATATTCAGTTGCTATAGGGATAATGCTTTGATTTAAATAGAAGCAGAAATATACAGCATTAAACTTTACATTCTGGCCAACACACTACTATGAGCACAACTACTACGTCTTAACAAAATAAGAGGAAATATTTGAATAATAAAATGAAGAATCTTATAATCAAGGGACAATAATATCCCCCATTATTTTATTTATGGCACAAAATCATACAAAGTAGAAAATTACATATAACAAGATTGTCCATGATGCATTGTGGCTGTTGCTTGTTGCTGAAGTAAAAGTATGTCTTCCGTGCACTTTGAACAGAACATCAGACATAATGGGCAGGATTCACTTTGCTAAATGTAAGCACATAGTGTCACTTTAGATACGCCTGGGTAGGCCATTTGGCCTTCGGCTGCTGCTCCAGAAGAGCTTAGGACTTGCATAAGTCTTCTGTCATGTCTCCAAGCCTCATGTGGATTTCTCAGTACTCTGTAGCTTTCAAATACCACTAGCCACTTAGGTTTAGGAAATTAAATCATATCCCTAGGTGGTAGAGGGATACCCCATAAAATGAGCTGCTGTAGTTTCATTATTAGGTTAGATTCTATTAGAGCCAATTTTCAGTGCAAGGACAGACCCAATCTTTAATGCAAAGACATACTTTTATAGTTGTAAGGGAAAAGGCATTTCTCTATTTAATTCTTGTGGAATAGTTTAATAAAATTTTCTACTTCTGGCGGTGGATTTGAGATGTAAAAACTGTCATCCAATTTGGCTTATTTAATAGGACACTTTTGCAGCATTCCATTGTGTTCTTTGTTTAAATATAGTTAATTTCCTTCCGGTCTTAATTTCTTCAGACTACAGTTTTACCTTCTAGCCTGAAGATAGACTGTTTTTCATTAATGCTCTAGTTTTCTACTGCCTATATTTAAAGCCACTTTTATTTAGAGCTCTCCTCCACTGCTTAGCCTCTTGAGATTCCAATACAATAAAAAATTAAGAACTATATCCAGAAATGACCAGTCCTTTGGGTAGGCTGATGTGGCCAATAGAGACCAATATGAATTTGAGATGTCCTGCAGTGTCTGAGGTACTCATACAATGTTGACAAATGTGACAGTTCCTCCTGGAATAGTAGTCAGAGGCCAGATGAGATACCCTAGGGAGTTTCAGATGGCACTAAACCTCTGCCTGGTGTCAGTTGGTCTAACTAATTAGGTAAGTTAATTGAGCCTCTGATCTCCATTGAGTATATGCCCATCTTACATGTAGACACCTAAATTCAAATGTTTGAGTTTGCTGAGCTGAATCCCTCCTTTACTACTAGAAGATTATTTCATTGATATGACACCACATTTGCTAACTCTAGGAAGTTGCAGGTTTGCTATCAATGAACATCACATTTTAAACATGGTATTTTCTATGTTTAATGTAAGAATGCTCTTTGTTTAGCTTAGAAAACCACATTGGATGTAAGCTAGCTTTCCAGTTCCTTCACAAAAATCCTTTAGGACCTTCAGTTATTTCCCTGTAAGGTTTAGGAAATGTTTCTGGTTTGATTAGGATTTTGTTTAGTAGCATACAGACATATTGCTTACATAGTTTATCAAATGAAATTACTTTTCATTTTTTTTTTTAAGTGTTGACTGAATTTTTATAAAATAAATTTCAGGCTTTGGTCCGTAATCAATAGTGACAGACGCTTGTTGTCCTTACTTGTTTAGAAACTGTGTTACTTATTGGAAAGCTCAGTTTGGCTTTGGTAAGGGAATTTGAGCCTGGAAAGCCATTCTGTGACGCTATTAAGCATTTGACAAGAAATAAACAAGAACAAGACATTAAATTAAACCATACTTGAACTTCCTAAATACAAAAATTACAGCACTTGAAGTGGTGTCTTTTGTTGTATTTCTCTGGGAGCTGTGAATTTGAGAGTTCTTGCTTCCTGAACTGGCTGACTTTGCCATGTATATCCTATGAAGTGCACCCAATTAAGAGTCCTTTGCAAAACTAGGGTATTCAAGATTATCCAGTTTCCTCTCGGACACACTATCAAAGTTGTATATGAAAGCCTTACTATCCTTTCTCCACCTATAAATATGTTATAGAAAAAGTCAGAGACATTTTGGCACTTGCTCTTGAGAAACTCAAAAGCTGGAGCACAATAGAATCAATTTAATCCATGTTCTTCAAAAACCCTGAAAATAGGAAAGTATCTTGCAGTGAGATTTAGTTCCTACGACACATAAACTTAGGGTGTCTCCAGGTGAGCTAGATGTGTAAGATCCTGTCACAGTCAGTGGAGATACAGGCCTTTCCAGGTGTTTAAACATTGACATTGTATGGCACAGTTCCTGGGATAACTTTTATGGTCTTCATAGGGTGTCTAGAACAAGTCTGCAGTTCTTCTGTCTTATCTGGTAGTTTCACACAGATCTCTCAGATACGCCACGGCATGTCAGATGGCACTAAATGCCTGTGTTGAGACAATTGAATGCAGCACCTCATCATTAGAGTCATGCATGTATTGGTTTGTGGGATGGGTGGTGCTCCAGTTCCCCTCACTCTTTCAGCTGGATCGCTTTTGATTAGCATGAGCTCGGGCACCTACTCAAGGATCCCATTGCCTAAACTTGAGCGTTCAGTGGTCTGTCAGAATCTTGTCTCCCTAGTCTCAAGCTGCCTCTCTCACATACCTCTAGAAAGGCAACCAGAAGCCAGCTGGGCTCCTAACGTAACATAAAATTTCGTGGCTTGATCTCAGAATGAATCTCACCTCTTATATCTAAAGGAATTCAAGGAACGTCTGGATGATGCTCTTAGTCATATGATCTGTGAGGAGCAGGGAATTGGACTCAACAATGATTACGGGTCCCTTGCAACTTGAGATATTCTGTGATTCTGAATGGGTCTTTAAATCCCTGAGAGTCAAGGCCCTAGAGATGTTGCAAGCCACTGGGTCACAGAATCTTAGGGTTGGAAGGGACCTCTGGAGATCATCTAGTCCAACCCCCCTGCCAGAGCAGGGTCACCTAGAGCAGGTTGCACAGGAATGCGTCCAGGCGTATGGGTCCTCCTGGTCTGGAAAAAGAACAAGCAACCACAACCAAGAAAGCATAAAGAAAACTAGACCAGCATGGCAGGCCACATGATGGCAAGAATTTGAAATGCTGCCTCTTCCCTTGTATCTGTAGTTTAGGTAATTTTAGATCTAAACTTCTCAACCCCAGTCCAGCTTGTTTCGGAGTGTCAAGTAGGAGTGGTTGCATCTATTCATAGCCCTTTGCCACTGTAGACCACAGCAAACATGTTCACCTCTGTGCAAATGATTTTTAACTCATTTAAAAACCTAGCTTTTTTTAGGTCCTAAAAGACAAGAATGTAAAGAAACTTAAACAGACATATGAAGACGCAATCAAGGGGAAGGGGAAGAACCTTTGTGTGTGCTGCACAACAGCAGTACCTTCAGCTCCAAATACCCTGCTTCACAGCCCAAGAAATGGGTATTTCTATTTGCTCACAGGGAGTTAAATTACTTCCCCTTATCAGAAGCTTTCGTGCATCAAAGCATAACATTTATAGCTGAGACAGAAAGCATTCTGATGCTGGATTTGATGAATTGAGGTGCTTTTACTTTTCCAAGGTCCTGTTCTCTTTTCTCCTTCATTCCAAATAGCTGTTTATCATTCTGAAGGGCTGCTTGGCTGTGCTTTCTTTACATGTTGTGGTCTGATCTCAAGGTTTGGTGAAACAGCAGAGTTTCACAGATTCCTTATTATGCTTTGCCCAGAAACAGTGGGCTGATTAATGGAGAAAGTGTAACTCGGCGAGTTTGAAGAAAAATTCAAGATTTTGCACATATAGAAAAAGACATGGACTAAGAATGAATCAAAATATATGAGTTTCATTTTTAGCCTTGAGAGACAGAACTTCCAGGAAAAACCAATAAGTGCTTTTATTCAGGCGAATAATTTTTCCGTCATAAAGTGTCACTAAATCCTAAAATAAAAATAGTTTATCATGTTTCATTTTAACTATTTTGGAACTGCTCAGTAAGGAGAGAATTTTAACATCAATTGTATTTAACAATTTGTATAAAATTCATACTAATTTTAGATTTACGGGTTAATGTGATTTTTTTTTTTGTTATATTCTCCTGGCCTGGATGAAAGAAAGGCATAAGGAGTAGTGGACACTAACAATTCCAATGATTCAGTCCGGTTAGAGAATTTGCTTATGGCATAGATTTCCAAACATAGATGCGTAACACTCAGATTAACACCTCTTTCATGGTCAAACCCGCTATCCTCTTTTCCATCAAGTGCTTCACCAAACCTACCTCTAATGTGCCAATTATAAGAATTTAGCAAATTAATAATGTCTAAGTGAAAGGCAGTTGCTGACAGACTCCTGCTACTAGCTAGAATTTGGAATTGTTAGCAGTTCCCTGATACTACCATCTGGTTTTATTTTTATGGCTGCTCTTCACTGCTTTCCTTTCCCTTTTAATGTCCACTTTGACTCCTCCTAGTTTATGAAGCCAAAGTTTTTTTGAGTTATTTGTAGAGCAAAGCACAAAAAAGCTACAAGCTGCCTTTTTTTGGGGGGTTTGTTTTTTTTTTTTTTTTTAACGGGTGCTAATATTGTAGTTCTAAGATTCAAAATAAAATGTTTCCTACTAAGTACAGTTTTCTTTTACAATAAAATAAACATATCAAAAAGTTAAATGAGAAGTTTTGTTACTACACTTAAACCATTCTGGATCAAATGACTAAATATAGGTATCCAAACTTGAAAATCTTTGTTATATTGCTACTGACATTTGATTTCTTTTGGTAATAATGTTGCATTCTTTCCTTTCGCTTACCCACCACAGCTGTGACTGCCTCACTGGATGGAAAGGTGCATTTTGCACAGAAACAGTGTCAGTATGTGAACCAGAGCATGATCCTCCACATCTGTGTAAGCAAGGTGGTACCTGTGTGCCGCTGCCTGAGGGCTACACATGTCACTGTCCCCTTGGAACAACGGGTACATATTGTGAACAAGGTATGTCAAATGGATAGGACACCGTACATAGAGTTATGTGATAATAAAACCCATGGTATTTTGTGATATATCAATGAAATGTGACGTAGAGACACAAAGTACAAAATAGATTTTATTTAAGGAAGTGGTGCTTCTTTCTGTTGGAAAAATCAAGTAATTTAAAGCTATGAATTGTTAGATAGTGTTTTCTGACTCTGCTTATTTTTAACACCATTTGTTCCTTCAGTTCTTTGAAATCGTTCAACCAAATTCACGAGCAGTGCGGCATTGTCAGATACTGAGGGGACAGGAAGCATTGCAGAGCAGCGTTATAGTGCTCAGTTCAATTCCCAAGCTCACCATGATGAAGTATGTTGAGAAATACACTCAGACCTCAGCGGTACACTTCTGAGTATGCTTCAGAAGTAGGAAGCGTCTGGGACCTTATCCAATTTCTGCTGACACTAATGGAGAGGTTCCTGTTGACTTCACCAGCTACTGGGTAGGCACATACTGAGAATGATGATAAAAGATGCAAACATCACTGTAATGATCTTCAAGTGTCTGTTCTCCCTTGGCTGTCTTCCAGCATGTCACCCTCAAAGTATGTCCTCAGTTTGCCGGTTTTGCATTTCTTACCCTCAGGTATAGGAATCCTTTATCTGTCTGTTCTCTTCTCTGAGAGATTGCACCAATGCATATTCGACAATGTGGAGACACAGGTGCTACACGCTCAGGGGCTTGACCTGTAAGTGTCTGAAGTGCCTCTGCGTGCAAGGGGTGTAGTACACTCCGCACTCTCTATTCCACAGCTCTTAGATTCTAGTTAATATCGTACAAGCTTATGTTTTCCCTTCGAGAATCTCTCTTTACATCTTTTGGACAACTCCAGTTTCTGTTAAATAGCTCCCTCTTCAAACTGCCTGCCAAGGTCCAGCCTCCCTTGGTGTGCCTACAGAACGAGCTGCAAGCACAAAACTGACAAGCTGAACTGCATTTGACGTAATTTGCAGTCCTCGCCCTATCGATTGGTAGTGTTTTAAAATCCCATTACAGAAAGCACTTGCAATTGGTAGGCTCAAATCAAAGAGAATATAGCTTCTGGAAAGCCATTGTTAAATTCTTTATTCCATGTAAGAATGGGCTTGCTCTATTGCCTCTGCTACAACAGCTTTTCAGGGTTCTTTGTATGAACTTTTCAACTTTGAATTCTCATTTCAAGTGATGTTTTCAAAAGTAATGCCATCTGGATTCAGGACACTGATCGCCAAGGCATGTGCGCATAAAACAGGTGATTAATCAGGTAAACACTCCTGTGTTCTGGTTTCAGAATAGATTTGGATCTTCTTGTGATGGCCACTATTACCGGTACAAATAGCTTATATCTGAGTAACAGAAAATTGTATTTCTTGTAGATTGTCATCCTTTTAGTAAT
Source organism: Rynchops niger (assembly GCA_013400035.1). Lineage (NCBI taxonomy): Eukaryota > Metazoa > Chordata > Aves > Charadriiformes > Laridae > Rynchops > Rynchops niger. Next base: position 119,537 of record VXBH01007435.1, read on the forward strand.
TCCTCCTCCTGGTAAACACATTAGAGGGTTTCTCTCTGTTTTATTTAAAAGCTTTCTTTTTATGAATAGGGACTATGGGTCCTGACCAAACTCTTTGCCCTGCTTTTCACCTTACTCTGGCAGAATAATGAATTATCATGAGATTTTTCAAAGCACAGTTTGCACTTTTAGTGGATGGCAAATTGCTAAAAAACAGCTGCTTATCAAGATCGAATATCTCATCTCTGGATTGATGGTGGTTATTGGAGCCAAAAGAAAAAGAGACAGAGAGCAATGAACAGCCCAAGGGACCAGGAGAGAACGAAGGGAAATTAAATGATGAAGACTAATGAATGTGCAGGAAAGAAGTGTGAGAAAAAGACAGAAGAGATTTATGAGGCAAAAAAGCACAGGATAACAAAGAGTAAGAACAAATAGGGCTTTACCAAGTAATAGCAACTGGTAAATACAGTACAACAGTATGGATTGCGCGAGAACAAGTCAGGTAAAGTGAGTAAATGGGGCAGTAGGGGTAGAACCACTATAATAAGGAAGAGTACTCTGACCACAAATATTAAGGGTACTTAAACTGTCAATAATGAGGCACTAATTTGCCTGGCAGACACTAAAAATGTTTGTGGTTCTTTATGAACTACGTACATAGGAGACAAAAGCGTATGTGCGGATGAGGACGTAACTGTTCTTAAAGAGTTATGTGATGTGTCCTGCTTAGAGCAGCAACTGAAACCACCAAGGATGCAATGACTATCAGCACAGAGATAAAGTACTTTATGATTAAGCTTTAGAAGTCGGAGCTGCACTAACAAGTGTTTAGTAGTTGGAAAACTAAGAGCAAGAGTAAACCCAGGGAGAGCAAGATCAGTTAAAGAACACAGTTTTAATGGCTCATACGGCCTGAATTCACAGGTAGGCAGCACACTGGGACGGAAATGGAGTAGGAAGATGTCTATGAAATTTGACACGTACTTTGGAAAGGCAAGCATCCATAAGGAGCAGTAGGAAGAGAGGTTGGAAATTAGATCTGAATGGGTCCAAGGAACAAAACCTTGTAAGGCAAGGCAAAGTAATACATTCATTTTAGAGTAGTTTAAAGTTCCGCTTCTTGGGTGTAACTGTATTGTCCAAACCCATTAACGGTCATAAGACAGGGTGGTTCTTCAAGTGTGTTAAGTTTCTAGAGATAACACTGATGTAAACAAACAAAAAAATTATTAAGTTATACTGCCAGAAATAAAAGTGGATGTAATGAAATGGGAAGGAAATGGAAAATTTATGCAGGAGTCTTTTTTACTTAGTGCTAACACTGCATCCAGACTCAGACTATTTCTAAGACTGTTCATGACAGTTCTGTTCCACTGGTTTGAAAAGGTCACAATTGTAACAGCAACACAGGAAAACCAGCCCAAATCCTGAAGTGCATAAATGGCAAACAAACATTGCCAAGATCTGGCATAGTGTTAATTCGTAGTTAGCAGTCCCTTAACCTCAAGGATTAGGAATTCGGGGGAAGTAGTTTATCTAGATTTTTTTTTAAGTAGTTACGTTTTCCAGGACACCAAAATACGATGTTAGTAAAATATTTTGTTCATTTGACTTAAAGTTCGCGACTGAAGTACCAGAGAATTCTAATTTGTCTTCTGATGTAATTTAGTGTAGTTACAGCATTAACACACAATGTTAAAAACCAACAAGAGGTTCCTGCTCTTTGTCTGGAGAGTCTACTGCATGGCTTTGAATACTGAATTCAAGCTTACTCCATTTGGCCCACTGAATACCTTTATAATTAGATATCTAAAAGGGTGTCCGAAGAGGGAGAAATCTCTAAGGACCTGGTTGTTTCAGCTCTCCTGCAAGTATATTGTAGACCTACTGGCTTCAGTGTGATTACTCCTGTGAGACAAAGTGGCCAAGATCAAGTGTCAAGGATGATTCTTCCTGGGGAAGAAGCAACAGTTGAAAACCCTTTTGCTGCAGACAGTTTGATTTATAGGACATTATTATCATATATGTGAACACAATATCTTTTTCATAACTAGTAATTATTAAGAGATGTGAACATTGAAAGTGCAGACTTGTTATCGATAGTGACTGTCTGCAGTTATATTCTAATCTCTACTAAATTGTATCTCAGCAGCTTATTCCTCTTGCAAGAACAATGTCCCTGTGTGAAGCCAATAATCCTGTCTCTAGCAGTGGCCAATAATGAAGGTTTAGAGAAAAGTTTAACACAGCAGCTATATATGACATCTCCATAAGCAGTCTTCTAGCATCCAAACATTTGTGTCTTAACTTTTCCTTTTTTTTATTGCCATTTGTTTTAAAGGATTAACTCAAGTCTCTTATCTAAGTGATAAACAGTATTACTTAAGGCAGTGGAAAACTTGAACAACAATAAATTTGGAGTCAGTGGAGTTCCTCTGACATTCTGTTAAGCATTGAGATTTATTTCCACATAAGCTAGAATTTCTCTAGATACTAGGTGGGCTTTAAACTGAAGAACTCGGGAGTTGGGGTCCAAAATGGCAATGCTAATGCCATCGCATCCAACTGGGGAAAAAGCCAGGCCAACAAGAACTGTGTCAAATGTTCCTTAGCTGCCTCCCACAGTGAAATCCAGAAGACCAACAAGGGTGTGCCTGGCTGTGGTGGATCCTCTTGCACCCCTCCAGGGAATGCTGCATGCTTGATTACCTCTCTGAAATGCTTGTACACACCAACGCACGCAGCATGGGGAGTAAACTGGAAGAATTAGAGATCTGTGTGCGGTCACAGGGCCATGATTTCATTGCAATTACAGAGGCATGGTGGTATAGCTCGCATGACTGGAATGCTGTCATGGATGGCTACGTACTTTTTAGGGAAGACAGGCCAGCAAGACAAGCTGGTGGAGTTGCTCTTTATGTGAGAGAGCAACTGGAATGTACCAAGCTCTGCCTAGGGGTGGATGAAGAACATGTTGAGAGCTTATGGCTAAGAATTAAGGGGCAGGCTAATATGGGTGACACTGTTGTGAGTGTTTACTGCAGGACACCTGATCAGGAAGAGGAAGTCGATGAGGCATTCTACAGACAGCTGAAAGTAGCCTCACAGGTCCTGGTTCTCATGGGGGACTTCAACCATCCTGATACTTGCTGGAAAGGCAACACAGCACAGGCACACACAGTTCAGGAGGTTTCTGCAGAGCACTGATGATAACTTTTGAGATAGGTGATGGAGGACCCAGCGAGGTGTGCTGCTGGACGTGGTACTAGCAAACAAAGAAGGACTGGTTGTGGATGTGAAGGCTGGGGGCACCCTGAGATGGTGGAGTTCAGGATCCTGTATGGAAGAAGAAGGGCAAAAAGTAGGATTGCAGCCCTGGACTTCAGGAGAGCTAAATTTAGCCTCTTCAAAGACTTGTAGGAATCCCATGGGTTAGGGCTCTAGAAGGTAGGGGGGTCCAAGAGAGACGGTTAATATTCAAGCACCACTTTCTCCAAGCTCAAGATTGGCGCACCGCTAGGAGTAAGAAATCAAGGAAAGGAGGCAGGAAACCTGCATGGATGAGCAAGGAGCTTCTGGAAAAAATCAAATTACAGAATGTGGAAAAAGGGACTGGCCACTTGGGAGGAATACAGGAACGTTGTCGGAGTATGCAGAGATGCAACAAGGAAGGCTAGGGCCCACTGGGAATTAAATCTGGCAGGGGATGTCAAGGGCAACAAGAAGGGCTTCTTCGAGTACATCAGTAGCAAAAGAAAGACTAGGGAAAATGTGGACCTGCTGCTGAATTGGGTAGGTGCCCTGGTGACGGAGGATACAGAGAAGGCAGAGTTACTGAATGCATTCTTTGCTTCAGTCTTTAATGCTAAGGCCAGTCCTCAGGAATCCCAGACCCTGGAGATAAGAGAAGAAGTCTGGAGAAAGGAGGAGGATCATGTTAGAGATCATTTAGGCAAACTCAACACCCACAAATCTATGGGCCCCAATGGGATGTACCCACAATTGCTGAGGGGGCTGGCAGATGTTATTTTGAAGCCACTCTCCCATCATCTTTGAAAGGTCATGGAGAACAGGAGAGATGCCTGAGGACTGGAGGAAAGCCAATGTAACTCTAGTCTTTAAAAAGGGCAAGAAGGAGGACCCAGGAAACTACAGGCCAGTCAGCCTCACCTTCATCTCTGGAAAGGTGATGGAACAGCTCATTCTGGATGTCATCTCTAAGGATGTGGAGGAAAAGGTACTTATCGGGCGTGCTCAACATGGATTCACCAAGGGGAAATCATGCTTGACCAGTCTGATAGCCTTCTATGATGGATTGATTGGCTGGGTGGATGAGGGGAGAGCAGTAGATGTTGTCTACCTCAACTTATGAAGGCTTTTGACAGTCTCCTGTAACATGCTCATAGGCAAGCTTAGGAAGTGTGGGTTAGGTGAGTGGACAGTGAAGTGGATTGAGAACTTGCTGAATGGCTTGTGATCAGCAGTGCAGAGCCCAGTTGGAGGCCTGTAACTAGCAGTGTTCCCTAGGGGTCAGTTTTGGGTCCAGTCTCATTCAACGTAGTCATCAGCAACCTGGATGAGGGGACAGAGCGTACCCTCCGCAAGTTTGCTGATGATACAAAACTGGGAGGAGTGGCTGACACACCAGAAGGCTGTGCTGCCATTCAGTGAGACCTGGATAGGCTGGAGAGTTGGGCAGAGGAACCTAATGAAGTTCAACAAAGGCAAGTGTAGGGTCCTGCACCTAGGGAGGAATAACGCCATGCAGTGGTACAGGTTAGGGGCTGACCTGCTGGAAAGCAGCTCTGTGGAGAAGGACCTGGGATTCCTGGTGGACAACAAGTTGAACATGAGCTAGCAATGTGCCCTTGTGGCCAAGAAGGCCAATGGTCTCCTGAGGTGCATTAAAAAGAGCATGGCCAGCAGGTCGAGGGAGGTCATCCTCCCCCTCTACTCTGCCCTTGTGAGGCCGCATCTGGAGTGCTGTGTCCAGTTCTGGGCTCCCCAGTTCAAGAAAGACAAGGAAGTACTGGAGAGAGTCCAGTGGAGGGCTATGAAGATGATCAAGGGACTGGAACATCTCTCCAGGAAAGGCTGAGACACCTGGGTCTGTTTAGCCTGGAGAAGAGAAGACTGAGAGGGGATCTCATCAATGTTTATAAATATCTAAAGGGCAGGTGTCAAGAGGATTGGGCGAGACTCTTTTCAGTGGTGCCCAGTGGGCAATGGTACAAGGGGCAATGGGCACAAACTGGAACACAGGAAATTCCGTCTGAACATGAGGAAAAAACTTCTTTACGAAGGGTGACGGAGCACTGGAACAGGCTGCTCAGAGAGGCCGTGGAGTCTCTTTCTCTGGAGATATTTAAAACCCACCTGGACTCGTTCCTGTGCAGCCTGCTCTAGGTGAACCTGCTTTGGCAGGGGGGTGGACTAGATAATCTCCAAGGTCCCATCAAACCCCTACCATTCTGTGATTCTGTGACTCTGTGATTAAGCATATGTAATTTATGTCCTAGAAAATTGACTCGATTTTGCAGAGGAATGAAGAAGACCTATAATTTCAGATTAGTTAATTATGAGATTTCACAGACCTGATAATACTGTCATTTAAGGGGACAGCAATGTAATATTTGAAAGATTCTATAGATGGCAGTATTGGAGAAGAATTGCCAGTGGCTAAAATAAGCATGGTTTTCATCACAATATTTCTGTAAGTTTTAAATTATTCAGCAGTTTTCTTCAGCAGGATTAGTTTGTGCCACATACTTTCATAAAAATCTATTAAAATATTTTTTCTTGACTTCAAGGCATCATAATGGAATGCTACTACCCTTTTCACAAAGGAATAAGTTAATAAATAGGTTTCTTCAACTATGTATTAGTCTCTGAATTCCATAGTTACACATACTGCTTGTCAACATACAGCAGTTGAAGATAAGAAAGCAAAAATAAAGAGGTTTTCATTGTTCTGTCCTCAATTTAGTGAGATACTTGTCAAGCAATAAAGTCATTTCCTTGATGAACAAATGGCAAACAGCTTCCCAGCTTCCTTTGTCCATGTTTATCGGCTCAAGACAACTTTCTAGATATTATTCTGATGACAAATTCCATTGTTCTGATACAAAAATACAGCAAAATTTTGAAAATATGTGATAATCTGACAGAAAAGAAAAAAAGTAACAGCAATTCTGTAACTATTTAATCCATCTTCATAGTCATGAGGAAAAATAGAAGAAACTGACTTTTGGACTAATATTTACTATAAAAATCTTTTTCTTTCTACATAGTCTAGAATGTTACTTGACGTATTTTGACTGCTATTGTAAGACAAATTAATTCACAGTATGATTTAGCTCAAGACCCTTAGACAAGATACCTTACATACAAACACTCAAGCACACATGCACGCATGCATGCATGTGTTGGATTTATCTGACGATGCAATTTGACTTGCTGATTTAATGCACAAACTGTTTAGTAGTTATTATTCGGAAATTTGTGGGCTTATTTTAACCACTCAAAGGACAACCACAGGCACTTACTAGCTTCTTGTCTTGAGTCACAGTGACTATTGTGTTCTCTTATTCATTTAAGCAACACTGGTCCCTTCAAGCTTTCTGCTCCATTATCGTTTTTTTAAACCTTGTGGCAACACGAGAAAATCTTTAAATAGTATCTATAGCAGTCATGTCCTATAAGGATAAAAGGTGCTGTTAAAGCTTTACCTAAAAAGCAATCTAAACTTTCAGATGTATCAGTAACAGCCCAGTAAACTCGATATTCATGGTAGGCACAAGAAAACACGCATTTTTAATATTTATCTGTATAATTTAAAATGTCAAGTAGAATAAAGTGAGTTGCCTACTTAAATACATGCCATGGATTTATCGTGTATAAACCCAAGCAGAAGTCATGCATGACAAAATGAAGGAATTGACATGCAGTATAACAGTAATGCCCTCTGCACCCAGCCAGCCATGAGTGACACGATGTCTCAATAAAAATTCAATCATGCACTTACCATTCACTCCAGTTACCCATTTGAATAAGAACAAGATACAGCCAGCTGACTAGCACTTAGCAGGATGGCTCTGGAATTATTTTCAGACTTCCTCTACGAGCATGAATGATTTGCTGAAGATATGCTAGTCACCTTATCAAGGGTAGGAACTGGTTTTAAAGGCAAGGCACCTTAAGTATCTGCATGTAAGTTCCCATTATGGTTAATGAACATCTAGTCAATAGAGTCAGTGAAGCTATTTAGCTGAAAAGTTTTTTCTAAATGTAGATGCTTAGCACTGTTTGAGATGCCCTGGCATTCAAACTTGTCTCCAAAAGCATCCAGACAGGGTTCACAGATATGGCACAAGACCTGTTGGACACCTGTGCCTTTCTGGAATGGCAATAGAGGTTGTGAAAGGCAACCTAGAAGGTACCTTTGCCTTACCTGGAAGGCAAGGCAATAGAAGCTGTGAAAAAATAACAGTAGGTACCTACATTTGGGAAACTGAATGGAGCCTTGGAGGAGGCTACTTCAGGATGAGGTGACTCTCTTTCTAGATCCGTTGACTGTGTTGCATTGTGATGCTATTCAGTTGCCTGAAAATGGTCCCTGGCTACACACTGTCATACATGCCTCACAGCTTCCAGCTGCCAGCTGCAGGTGTCCTGTGTTGCTGTGGTGCCAGCCAGGCCCACATGGATGGCCTGGGTATGCTAACGCATCTCAGTGGCAAGTGGCAAACATGTTTAAGCAACTGAATCCTGTCTTATGTCATAGTTGACCATAATGGGTATTTTCATGCCTATAAATAATATGTGTAGACGGCTAAATGTAAGTGTCTCAATGCCAAAATTAATCCCTCCAATCATATAGTGATCTATTTCCCTGATTTAATTACTCTCAAACCAATATGCAGAACACCAGCTTGCTTATACTCCAGTCCTCTTCCAAGCACACTTGCACTGTTGTCAGACTAAATCCAGTCCAAGATATGAGTAAGTGAAGATCTCAATTTGAAACTAGATTAACAAAGTCTTAAGATACTTAATTCTTTTCCAATTGCTTTGTCAGGCTTCACTGAGATACTCACAGTCACACTCAGTGCCTTAGTCTTCAGAGGGCTGAAGGCTTCCAGTCCAGAAGTGGTCCCAGTGAGGGAATCTCAGACTGGTTCTTACTTCTTGCAGGTTTCACCTTGAAAGCATCTTAAAAGCATTTCAATACCTAGAATAAACTTACTAACAAAGCCAGGCATGGATTAAACATTTGTAGATTTTGTTTGTATCACATTTTCCTAATTGCTTAGTGATTAAGCATTCTTTTTCACTGTCACGAGGCAAATACTTGAACCCGTATCTTGTCACATCCTCAAAGAATATAATAACCACTGAACAATTGGGTACGTAAGGTTTTCTCTTTTTTTCCTCCTTTTTTTTTTCTTTTTTTTTTACTGAAATATTCATTGGACAGACGAAACAAAAACTATCCATATCTTGGCTGTAATATCCATATCTTCAGATGCAGGAGAATCAGGTTCAGATTTCTGGTCCAATTGATTTCTTGGTAGTGAGGTTTCATAGCTGCCCTCAGTACAATTTGCTGGCTCACATGACTTAGGCATTCTTCTCTTAATATGTGTCGTGCTGAAAGACTGAGGTCTACTGTTTTGACTTTGGCTAGTAATAGCTATTTTAGGCTTTGGAAAACCAGAGATCTCTTTAGGGATTTAGCCATATGCTCCTAGATGTTACTTCTTAGCTAATTAGGCGTCTAATTAGCTAGCAGTAGAGATTACAACTCCACTGCAACAAAAACAAACAGAACTGTAGACTTCACTTACAAAATTGTAATCTTTTGTTCCAGTGTTGCTCAAAATAATGATTGCCTCAGTCTCTCCTCCTCAGGGGCAGCAAGGATTACTAATGGCTTCAGGTCTCGCAAAATTACAGCTTGCATAAGTACATTGTTCTAACTGTTCTGTTCAAGTTGTGTTAATAATCGATACTTTTATTAACATGCTGTACTCGTTACTGCACTAAAATGAAAGTTGAACTATCTTTTTTTTTGTATACATGAATTAGGTTGTAAGTTACAAAAAGTTAGCTCTTCAAAGATTAAATAAAAAGTGCTAATTCAACAGAAAAATACATTTCCATTTAGATAAGATGAAATTATTTATTTTCACTTTTTCCAGGTGTTTACACAGAAAAAATAATGTCTGTGCAATATCAGTAATCTTCGAGGTACAACCTTAAGCAAATGGGATCTCAATATGATGATTTCCATACAGCCAAAATGAAAAAAGCAACTGGTGGAGCTGCTCGCTCTCTCTCTATGAAGGGCTGAAACCACTGAAGATTTCTGACTGTGGAGTTCAAAGCTTTCAGGCAGGTGTTTATTGCTGATGAGCTGTTGCACTGTATGTGCCAGGGCCCTCAGCACATCCCACCGCCGCTTCCTGAGAGTTTCTCTGCATGGCCTCAGAGCCAGGCTAGAGGTGAGGCTGGTGTCTGGTCTCGAAGATAGCTCTGCTGAGAAGCTCCAGCGCGAGCTTCCTCCTGCATTGCTTAGGGCACCCTTTAAAACAGAGGCTCCTGCCCTTGCTTCCTCACTGACCTACACCGCACCAGCGTCACATCCATGCCTTGCCCGGCCATGCTGATCTGCACCTGGACTCCGACCCACTGACTGACTTGCAGGCTTGACCTTAACACCCTTCTTATCACTGTGGACCCACCTGGTGATCTGGCCTCTGCAGCTGACCTGGCTGCTCCCCGCGCCTGTCCTGCTCACCTCCCTGCGGGCGGTGAGCTACTCCCTCCTTTGAGGAGTAGCCTCGCATTTTCTTTTGTCTTCTTGTTGGAAGCCCTTCTTGTTTCCCTTCACATCCCTAGCCAGTTTCACCCTCTGCTGAGTTTGGACTCCTGACTCCATCCCTGTTCAACTTGGGTGCTGGCTCTCTACTCCTGCTGGGTGGCCCATCCCTGAGCCACAGTCTCTGTGCTTCCGTCTTGGAGCTGGAGCTCATTTTTTTCATGTTTTGCTTTTCCACTGCAAGTTTCGTTGACAGGCTGAAAAGCAAAATGGGCTTGCTGAAAGTTTTGAGGCAACAAGCTACTTGAAGAAACTATCAAAATGTAATGCCATCAAAACATAGACTGGGGTGTGTACGAGCATTTCTACTTCACTGGTGGGAATTGAGCTGCAAGAATAACCTAGAAAGCTTTGTTGAATGTTGTGTGTGAGCATTACAGGGCTGCTCAAATGAGGCTAGCAGGAGGAACCTGAAAGACATTAACGCATAATAGAGAAAACGAAAAGCACGCTTCAGCAGTAGTACTTGCAGGAACTTTGTGTTCCCATAGCTCTAACTGGTCTGTCGGGATTTAGAGCTTCCCTTGGTATCGTTTAGAGATATATCGTTTCATCGGATACCAGTACTTAGAAAAGTGAGTCATTAATCAGACGCAGAACACAAATGTTTGCTTAAATGCCTGTTGTGCTTACATAGCACCACACGATGCTGAGCACACTAGTGAGTAATGTAGGAGTTACACAGCACAAGTTCTACAAATTTAGCTTATAGGATTGGCAAAGGCATCCATTCACCTCAATTGTTTTAGCAAAGAGTTTCTCTGGAGTAACCATGTGTAATACAGGAACTGGCTTGTGTAGGTTTAGCCAAGCTTCTTATTTTCTCATCGTAGGTGAGGAAAAAAAAAGGTTGTTGCCAAGGAAACAACAGTAAAGTACCTCAGCATTTGACATGATGTGTTCGTTTTGCATATGCCTGCCATAAAAGCAAATTGAAAAGCTTAAACTGTCTTATTCCTCACCTTAACAGTTTGGCTATCTATAGATGCAATTTTGCAAAAAATGAAATTTTATACTGATCATCTCTGTGCACTGCAGTGAAGTATTCTGTTCTGAGATATGGGGGCACATTTCCATGTACCTGTCAAGTCAGATCTCTTCCATGCATATAATCAGTACGTAAGGGATCTACAGATAATTTACAAGCAAATTAGACGTCATTCTAGTACTTCCTGTAGGTAGTCCTGCTGCATTGTGGCTAAAATATGTCATTTTCTGACATGTGTTCAGATATATTTATTGGGAATAAAACCATTTTTTTTAGTGAAATGGGAATAAAATATTTGCATCTTGGAAGTTTTAGAATGAAATATATTAAGTAGAATATTGCATTTTATATCTATAAATCAGTATGATACCTCCTTTCTAAAGCATTCTGACATCTGCTGCTGAATATGCGCGTGTTATTTTTTAATACTGTGTTTGTAATGTAGAGCCATGGATTTAATTCATTCTCTGAGCGATACTATAAGAATTGCCTTTTTTCATCCTTGTTTTCTCTCTCTGCTCCAAGGCTTTTTATCATAGCACTCTTCCTTTCATATACCTTCCAACGGTAAGCAATGTAGCACTTCAGTCCTGCTGCAGCTGAACGTTTTGCTTTCCCAGCAGTCACTGTCTGTGCTTCCTTCATAAGCAGTAAAGAATCAAGTACATTGACAAAGCCAAACTGAATCTGACATGAAGACTTTTTCAGGTGCTTCATTGTACAGTTCACCTGGTACAACCTTTTAAGCAGCAGCATATTTTAATATAAGATCGACTGCTGTGGCACAGTTCCTCCACGTGTAAGTCTCGCTGTGCAAAAATTTGCTAAGAGAAGACTTGACGTCCAAATGATGCATAAAGCACAAATGTCTGTGTACAAAATTAATTATTATTTCTGAGTGATTTTTAAATATGAAGACACCAGTATAGGGATTACATCTTTAGCTAGTAATGGAGAACATTCTCTCTTACCTACTGAAAAAAATACAAGAACCAAAAATCCATATGAAAATTATGAAGTATACCTTTTGTACCTGATAGTGTTTGTAAGTTTTAATGAAATAAATTACATCGCCTTATCTGTTTAGCAAGTTTTATTACTATTTATCTTCCACGGCAATAGCTACCCTTAAAACTATTTTTATTTCTGTCAGCTTTTAAGTGTAGATGCCAGAACTTTGCATTTCTGATATTCTGTAATACATTACTGCAGACATTGCATAGCCTTGATATCATAACAGCTGTTATGATGCTTAGGATGGGAGTGATTTGTTAATGCAATGTGTTTGCATGAGAATATATACATAGGTTGAAAAACAATATGGCTCATCAAAAATAACAGTCAATCAGGCTCATCAAAAGCCTGATTCTGATCATTCAAGCATTTCATAAATCCATTATAACTGATATTCCAGAGATGTAAACTTACTTTTCGACCTACTGAGAATTTGCGAGGTTAAATCCGTGCACTTTCCTCAGAAGCATTAACTGCAATCTAGGGCGGAGCGGGACCGGGGGGGGGNGAGGCATCCTCAAGTGATTACGCTGATAACAGGTGAGAGATCTGGATCTTGTATAACGGTGCATCTGTCTGCTGGGCACAGTCCACCAGGAACACCTTGAATCCTATTCTGAGAGAGGTCGTGTGACAAATAGACTAATTACAACGTCGTGCAGCACGCTGACTGTGCCCCAAGCTAATAACTGCAGCCCATCTGCGGTAAGCAATACGCGGTGCAACTGGATGGCGAGTGGGTTCACGAGCAGATGCTATGCAGAAAACTGGAGTGTGGAAAGACAGCGTAAGGTGGCCTAGGAATGCACCACGGGGACATCTTCAATGTAGATTTGACTGAAAGCAAGTTTCTATAAAAGTATGAAACTGGGAGCACCCAAATATGGCCTGTTGTAACAGGGACAGCGTAGATTCGGCAGGAAAACAGTGAAAAGTGAGGGGAGCAGCACTTACAGTTCAGGCATTCAGTGCTGCTGCTAACTAAGTAGTAAAAAGAGTCTAAATGTAACACACCGGTCTAAACGTTCCCTGCACATCTAAATAGCTTGACTTATTGCAGTAAACCCACAAATACGGCAAACTAACAATCAAACGATAATGAATGATCTAATAATTAACATAATTATATCTCAAACATGTACTGTCGGTATACTGGGAAAAGTTGGAAACAGTTTCAGTTTCATAAACAGCATAGAAAAGCACAATCACCGATCAGTTGGCTGAAGGAATTCTAACCATCCCATTTTCTTAGGGGTATGTGAACAATCAGCACTGAGAGAAGTGGTGACTGTGAGAAAAGAATGATGAAGTTGTGTATTCCTCAAAACTGTACGTTGTATCTTCACTGTAACTGTGTGAAAAAGTGCTCCGTTTCAGTCTAAGGCAGGACAATTTGAATTGTCAGGCATCTCAGTATGATTATCCTCAAAACAAGTTTCAGCAGTGATTAATGGACTCATCCCACTTAAAATGTACATTCTCTACCACACACACAGCAGTTCATTAAAAATCCTCCACAAAGGCTTTCATCTGTATGGTGAAGAACTAAATGTTTATTCTGACTCCTGCAAAAGTATTTTGCGTTTGAATTTTTAAAGAATATAAAATTTACACTTAAACTTGTTTGAAAATGAACACTAACAAGATCACATTTATTTTGCATTACAACTATGGTCTTGGTTGTTAATGAAAATAAGGCACGCAGAAAACAAACGGCATTGATTTGCTATTATCTAAGTTTTATTCTGTATTTAGGTTATTTTTAGTCTTTGGAAAGGGAAGAATTGGAGGTATTATGTACAGCATTTATGAACTATATAAAATATCTGTAGACAACTGGTGTCATAATAATGTAGTCCTCTCAAAATATTTTTCAGAAGACATTTCTTCTTGTATTTTTCAGATATTTCCATTAGTGATCCATCTTTCAGAAGTAATGAATCATCATGGATGTCATTTGCACCCTTTTATATCCGGCATAAGACCCATATCAAACTACAGTTTCAGGCTCTATCTCCTGACGGTATCCTGTTTTACGCTGCTCAGCATTTGGGTACTCGGTCAGGTAAGGACGTTCCAGTTTGCTAGTATCGTACACCCAGGTACCTTTTTTGAAAAGGAAAGGCATTACATTGGAGGGATTCAGGCACTCAGTCTCTGTGACTCATTGTCCACGGTGAGTGGGTTTTGAACTGTGAATGATCAAGTTCATAAGAAGAAACATGCAAAACAAAATTTTGGATTAGTCTGAAGCCAGCAAGTATTTAATGAAGTGGTTCAGGAAACCATTTTCCCCTGAAAAGTGACTGTAGCCAGCTTTTCAACAGACACGTACTGATCCTGCTCCCACAGTTTCAGTGCAGCTACGCTGGGATTCACAGTTGGGGGGTTTGGCCCAGTGTTTTAAAATGACCAAAAATAAAGCAATGTAAAAACGGATCAAACAAGTTAAGCGAATGTGAACTTTTTATAAAAGTATTTTAAACTTTACTGACTTAAAATTCCTAAAACTTTATGGAAAGAAAACATCATTTGCCAACCAGTTCAAATACATTTTAAAATTTAGTCTTTAAGGTGTAAATTTTTTGTAACTACTTTATTAACATACTTTGTCTTTATATTGCATTGGTGTGGTGTCTTGCACGTTTATGTGCAAGAGCAGCATTATGTAGCATTCATAACATGATCTTAGAGCCAATTTTCTACTCGTATTAAGTAGTATGTTATGCAAAAATGGGTCTTTGCATGACAAGAAAAGCACTTAACTGTCATGTACTTTTACATTCCTTTGTTCAAAGCCTAAAGCTTTGAGACGTTTCAATAAACATACTCAGCCACGCATGCATATAAACACACGTGTGCCAAATCTACCACTTTCTTAGTCCACGCACGGATGTTTTAACAGGCTGCTATTCGGTAAGACTGATAATACACCATACGCTGCTGGCATCTCCCGTGTAGGGCCTTTTTCTAATTACAACCACATACAGAGAAGCAGCTTCAAAGGAAAATATATGGAACTTCTGTAATACAAATACATTTATTTGCAAAGAGCTCTCTGTTCAACAATGAATCTTTTCTAACTCTTATCACTTAGAGGCCAAATTCTGAGGTTCTCAGTGAAGACTTTTCTCCTCTATAAACTAAAGCTTTACGTGGGCCGTGAAAAATAGAAAAAAGGATCTCTCTCAAAAGAAGTCAGAGGTCATGGAAGCAGCTAGCATATGAAGAAAATAAATATCCCTTTGGAAGCACCAAAGAGAGTGCTAAGTCTGTTGAACTTGGGCCAAGAGTGGTTTAGCATGAGCATGTCCTCGTTCTGTTGCCATTCATGAATGTTAAATTTGCACAGGAAGGAATATGTTCTTTAAATCACTTTCTAGGATCATATGGATTTCATTTCGAAACAAAAACCACCTTCTGTAGAGTAATTTAATTTCTTTGCAACTTTCCTACTCCCATTTTCACTGCCCTGAAGTTTTGAAAGATTTAGGAAAAGCTAATCATCTAGCTGTTTGGTTTTGCCTTCATATAATCCTGTCAAATCCAGACAGAATTAGACTGATGAAAGACTCAGAAGTATTCTTAGCAGCCAGCAGATGTGAAAGAGCTTTCTGTTGGGGATTAGTTCAGAAAGCACTTTATATAAAGACTTTTCTTCTACACAGTTATGTAAGATCTAATAAATTGATTGCTGAAACCACAGGATTTTTTTTTTTCTAAAATTCCTTTTTAATAGGAAATAATTAGCACCTTATTTTTCCGCATGAGGCAGTGCTCTTTTTTAAAAAAGAAATGAGCTGTGACTATGCAGCTGGTTTAGCAATGACGCTGAGTTTAGCATCTCACACATTGGCTTGGCTTGTCACCCGTGTAAACACTACACTGGGACTTTCCCTTCAGGGGCATGCCCCGCCAAAAGAAAAAAAAGAAAATCTTTAGGAGGTGAAGAAATAAACACGAGACTTCTTACATCAAAACATTTCCTTCTTGCTTTGTTCTTTTCAAAGAACATTACATGCACTTCTAGAAAGGGTGGGTAGGTGACTAGTCTCCGTACTCAAAAGGTGATGCGCTGGTTCCAGCCTCCACTCCTCTAACGCTGTGATTACTTGAGTACACACGTTTAAACACCCGGCAAAGTGGCATGAAATGCAAAACATCCTATGAATTTTTATCTGTTAGCAGAATTTCATAATTCTGTCACTCATTGGCTTTTTGACAGCTTTGTCAGCTGTTTCTGAACATGTATCATGTCTGGTAGTATTGATTTCTACAGCCTCTAAGAAAATAATTCCCAAAGTTTGGCAAAATTTTAAGTGGCTAGCTATATTAACAATAAGCTGGGGGCGGGGGGGAAACAAAAACNGTAAAAACGGGGGAGATGCAGACAGTAGTATGCGCTGCTTCTGAGCAAGGTCTCTGCATTCGCGCGGAGTTCCGCAGAGCGTCGGTAGAAGGCCAGCCCACTTCCCGTTTTCTCAAGTGCGGTGTATCCTGTTTCTGCCAGTCAAAGTGTGAGAGCCCCGCTGAATAAATAGCCTTTCGTTCAGACAGGGTTTGGCTGGATGCGCATCAACCGCTTGAACAATGTATAATTCAGTCCATTTACATAGCGACCCCTCTATATACTTGAAGGCCTCGGCACTCTGGGTAAAAAGCAGTAAAGGAGCATTACTTTTTTGTCGAGTCATAGCATTCCTAAAGCTTTACATTTGTTTGTGAAGGTGGAATATGCTGTAGACTGTCTGCACTACTCCAGAGTTCAGGCCAGGGTGATGGAAAGGTTTGCTCCCTGACGAGATGAGAAAGAACAGTTATTCTGGGTGACTAAGAAGGAGGTCGGGTTAATAAACAGAACGGGATGGCTCACGCTAAATACTCAACGTTTGCAACACCGGTGCTCTGTCTCTCTTTAACAGGATTATGTTACCTACCTGGTCTGAAAAACCTTAAAAATTTAACTCCCGATATTAAAGGCATTTCAGTTTACAAACCTAAAGCGTCAAAAAAAGAGACAGCTGGTACAGGTGTTTGATGTCTCCATGGTTTTCTAAGACATGGTTTATGGTGAAAACTGAATCATGGAATTGAACTAAAATCTTTTGGAAAAATTCAGAATTTCTATAAAGCCCATGAGGGAGGAGTGTTGTTTTCCTAATCAGAAACAAACTGATTATCCACCCACTTTTAGAACAGAAACTTCAGTGGTTAGGTCTTTTCTCATGGCAGCCATCTTTCCTTAGCTGACAGGGACATCAGTTCTGCTTTGTTACTAGTTTGGGGATCATTTGTACAGACTAAATCAGCAGCGTAGGAAGCAACACTGCCAGCTACGTGTGTGACAAAACAGACAACCCCACTGTCCTGAAATGTGTCGCATCTGAAATGTTGTCCCTACCCGTTTGCCACTGGCAAGCAAACCAAAACTGAGGCTGGCAAATTGAGGCTGCTCAAGGACGGTGGCTCCTTCTAGCTGCCGAAGGATGCCAGGGTGACAGCAGTGACTAAAGGAAGCAGAAAAAGTTTCTTCACCAAAGGAGAGCAGCGTTTTTGAAAGGCGAGGCTGAATGGTCTGACCTACAAATAGATAATGACCCACCCCTTCTAGATGCACGAGCATCTGCATCTGCAGGGTTGTTCTGGATCCTAGGTTGTTCTGGATCTGCTCTGGGCTGGAGCTCCAAGTGGTAGTGGAATCTGCTTATTGCCACGGTGATTTTTTTTTACGTGTTTTAAGAGATTTATAGGCTTGGCTTGATCCCTGGTCTCAGTCTTGCATTAGCTGTGAGATGCAGCTCCATACATGGGGTGGAATCATTTTGTAACAAGCCATGGGTGGCTCCTGTAAACATGCATGGTCATCACTAGATAGAAGATCAAGTTCCAACTGCAGCTGCAACAAGCTGCTATAGCCTGTTGGCTGCCTGAGTGCGTGCGCTCAGACCATGGCAGAGACACACTCAAGGTTAACAAACCCCTAAAGACAGTGAAGGCAACAAAAGATAGAGATTAAGCTGTGAACAACAAACTTGAACCATGCTAACTGGCTAACAGTTTGTGAGAGAGGGGCAGAAGGGTGGGAATAAGGCTCATCTCTCCTCCCTGTCCTTTCCTTGTTCTGTCCATTTATAGCTCTCCCTCTTCTGCTTTGTTTTCTCTCCTTGGCTCTGGGCCTTATTCTGGCTCCTGCAAACGTGCAGGAGACCAGCTGTGAAGGACAGCTTCTGGTCAGTTAGGTTTCCTTTCATGCGGAGACCACAGTGCATCACTGTCCTTGGCCACACAGAGTACAGCCGTTCAGCTGGAGGCTGACATGGCTATTTCAACCCCTACTAGGCAAGAGAAGTTCTGCTCCTGGAAGAATATATAAAGGGTCACAGCATAAGAGGTCATGATTTGGGTCCATGGAAAATCATACAGGATAGCAGGATGAAAGGAAAACTATGAAGAACAGGATGATGAAAAAAGGAAGAATGAAAGCAATGTGAACTGAGATCAGCAAGGCAGGAAAGAGCAGCGAGCAAAGACACATCTGGAGCTACAATGGTTATAGGATGCACCATACCAACAAGAGGCAGTAATGCTGTTGGAGACACAGGCACTTTATTGTGGTGGCTTAAAGAGGTCAACTTAAAGTGAAGATGAGCACATACTGCAACACTACAGAAAGAG
This sequence comes from Rynchops niger, assembly GCA_013400035.1. Classification (NCBI taxonomy): domain Eukaryota; kingdom Metazoa; phylum Chordata; class Aves; order Charadriiformes; family Laridae; genus Rynchops; species Rynchops niger. The sequence continues at coordinate 138,076 of VXBH01007435.1, forward strand.
GTTTCATTAACTGGGAATTATTCCCGTGAATGATACTGCTTCTGAGAATATAAGGTTCAGATGTTCACTCTGTCACCGAGACGGTGCCAATGATCAATACAGGTTTCTGAAAAAGAAGGTGGTAGGGGAGGTGGGGGGAGTGGGATGGTGGTGGTGTGTGGAAACGCTACCCAATACCGCAATGATAGAAACTGGCATTCTGGCCTTCAGCTAGAGGACAGAAAGGTGAGGTAAAAGCAACAGAAGGCACAGACTGAGGCCAGCAAATACACAACCAGAGATGCTGCCTCAGGGCTCCGAAATGGCTGAAGGAACTGAGGCTATAGATGTTCTGTAACCAGGAAACCACTGCCTAGAGCTCTTGAGACACCTACCCTGCAGAAGCTGCTGAAGCACTGCGTTCATCAAAGCCTCTGTCCCCGGCATAGCAGAGGCTTCTGCTTGGTAATGGAGGATAAGAAAAAGGACAAGCATCAGATGTCTTCTGAGTGTTTGTAAAGGAATCACCTTCAGTAGTCCAGGAACTTACCGGTGAGTTTTGAGCAAACAGGGAACCTTTAGAGAGACTTGTATGGCTGTATTTCTGGGGACATGACAACAGCAACAAAAAGGTGAACGCGATTGACTAGAAGACTGCATCCATTGCTTCCAAAGTTAAAATGATGTTCTGTGAGATCCTTTCGCCTTAAAAACTAGTGGGAAATCCTTATTGTCAATTTGCAGTGAAGTGTAGGATTAAATTCAGGTACTTTAACAGGTAATAAAGGCTTTGCCTTACATATATGCACATGGATCACAAGGGTAGACTTTGAGTCACTCTGGGAAAAAGACCCTGCAAGAGAAATGTTAAAAGTACAATCCAGGATACCCTCCCTGCCTGTGGTCTGTGAGCCTAAGATCCTCTGACATTGTATATTGGATTTAGGCAGATTTGACAGTGAAGGCAGTAACTGCAGAGATCTTTACCCAACCCAGCTGTGTACATTGAACACTATCGCATTTGTTACGCATGGTAATACTTTTGGCATGAACAGGACATCTCAAAATAGAGCGCAGCGTTCCTAGCATGCGTTTCACACTGTACAAACTTTTGACATGTTACGATGCGGATGAGTTTTCTGTGGTAGCATAAAAACACGGTGACCTGATACTGCTTAAGCATGATCTCCCCTCAAGACGGGGATACAGAGACACACCTGCACGTCTAGATAAAGGCTGAACATGAAGGGCATTGTCACCATTTGGGAGAATTTAAAACTCGACTATGTGACTGTAAGCAAGTTGCTTACAGACTTACATACTTATTCCGAGAAGTAGCAAGCTGAAGATTTTTGTGATGCAATCAGAATTCATCGTAAGAAGTCATATAAGCAGATATCATCATGGATAATCCAGATTTCACAGTAGTTGTCAGATGGACTTGTAGGAGACTTTTCATTAACTCCCAGTTTTAGGAACTGATTGCTCAGCACACAGAGCTGACTTGGCTGCTGGCAACACTGACATCTGATATGGGAGCAGGTGAGACTTGGGCACATAATGAAAACCTGAAAATCAAAGTGATGAAGAAAAATTGATACCCGTTCTGGCGTGCTGGCTTCTACTATGGAACAGAGACAATCCACCCTGAGGTGGAGTAGCTTTGACCTTCTGTCATTTGGTGAAAACCCTGAACTAGGGTTTGCAAGTGAAAGTGCTATTTTAACTCCAGAACAGTTCCTTCCTTAAGGCAACACCTGCTACAAAATCCCCTTCCCCTGAGAAGCCATGGAAACAATCTTTTAAATCTATTTAAAAAAATTCTTCTTTTTATTTTACTGAAATAGGGAAGATGACAGAGGCAGGAAGGTGCATCAGAACAGAACTGAATGCTGTAACCAGTGAAGATTTTGTTCAACACTCAGGGTCTTGGCACATTGTAGTTTCAAGCCACAAATAAGCTACAACAGCCTGTTTCTAAAGAAGATTCAACCTTATTGACACCGATTGCCTTACAGTTCCTTACACACCACCCAACAGGTTGGGCAAAGACTTGTGCACACAACAGAAGAATGACTGTGCACAACAGTTGTGAACGACTGTGAGTGCCTGCCTCAGGAGTCTCTGCTTTTTTTGTGACACTACTGATGGAGATAAGCAGTCCATATTAGATGAGATGCTAATCTGAAAAGCTGGAAATAAAGTTGTGTGTCCTGTGTGTAGGTCATATTTTCTAGAAAGTAGGGACCAGCTATAAAGTCTAGTCCTGGAAAAATTGAGGATGTCATCTCCTTCATGTTTAACAAAAGCAAACTTCCTTGGAAAGGTGTTTGGCCCCAGTTAGGGTACTATGGGACACGTTTGAGTAATGCTCAAAGTGAAAGAGTGGAAACCACCTTGCTTCATGGTCTCCCATACTGAGACTGCTGAGAGGAGAAATTCAGTGGCAAGAATGCTGTTTGTTTGATATGGTGATGCAGTTCCTATGATGGCAGAAAAGGACCTGGGGTTGTTGGTCAACAGCCAGCTGAATATAAGCCAGCAGTGTGCCCAGGTGGCCAAGAAGGCCAACAGCATCCTGGCCTGTATCAGGAACAGTGTGGCGAGTAGGACTAGGGAAGTGATCATCCCCCGTACTCGACACTGGTGAGGCCCCACCTCCAATACCGTGTCCAGTATTGGGCCCCTCACTACAGGAAAGACATTGAGGTGCTGGAGCGGGTCCAGAGGAAGGCAATGAAACTGGTGAGGGCTCTGGAGAACAAGTCTTATGAGGAGTGGCGGAGGGAGCTGGGCTTGTTTAGCCTGCAGAAAAGGAGGCTGAGGGGAGACCTTATTGCTCTCTACAACTACCTGAAAGGAGGCTGTAGAGAGGTGGGGGTCGGTCTCTTCTCCCAAGTAATAGGTGATAGGACAAGAGGAAACAGCCTCAAGTTGTGCCAGGCGAGGTTTAGATTAGATATTAGCAAAAATTTTTACATTATTAAGCATCGGTTATTAAGCATCAGAACAGGCTGCCCAGGGAAGTGATGGAATCGCCATCCCTGGAGGTATTTAAAAGACAGACAGACTTAGAGCTTAGCGGTATGGCTTACTGATGGTTTTTGTCAGAGTTATGTTGATGGTTGGACTCGATGATCAGAAAGGTCCCTTCCAATCTAGACAATTCTGTGATTCTATGGTGGCATAGGTCTGCACAGGCTTCAGCTGTGCAACTTGTCTGTCAGAGATGGGGCAGACTGAGGTCCCTTGTTGAAAATGTCACTGGTTACTAAAGTGAAGAGGAAGAAAGCCAAGCCCATAATTTGCCTTCACTTTGAGAGGAAGTTTCATGGACACCGACAATGAAGCACCTTACATTAGAGTCCTAAAATGTTTTCAGCCAGTTGCCCCTGAGTAGTACCTACGGCATGATAAACTTCATGGAGAAATACTGAGCTGAACCCTGGGATCAATGTCCACATCATAAAATTTATCCCAAGGCTCCCTTGTTCTTGCCAAAGACTTAACTGGCGAGTCATCTGTGAAAAGAGAAGATCTAACCAAAGGAGTAAGAAAGTTACTCCAATTTGAAGAGAGACCTCAAGTCTGTGCTAGAACATAATCCAGAGTACTCGGCCATAACCTCTCTTTACACTGTAGATGCAGTAACACAGATTTGCTCTTCTAATAAGAATAAGAATCCAAAACTCACTGCAAGTACATTAGCAGCAGACATAGGCTTGAGTCGGAAGCACTATGACCAACCGCTGAATCTGTGACCACTTTTTCCTAGACATGCCTGAAGCACTCTTCTCTAATGTCATCTCAGACAGGTCATTGTCAAATGTGCAAAGCTACCAAAAAACTTCCCTGCAGGCCAGGAAGCCTTGGAGAAGTTCCAGCTTCTCCAGCTCTTGATTACAAGACAGATGAGCAAGCAACCCTGGTCTGATGTTTTCCTTCTTCCTAGAGAGCAAAGTTGAGTACTCATGTCATTGACAAGCCTGCACGTCTGGGTAGGAGAGGGGATTGAAAGCTGCCAAAGACGTAGTTCAGAAACTTTTTCTGATGCTCCTTTCTTACCCTGAGATTGAGGTCCTGACAAAAGAAACAGACAAGCAGGTTACATACGTTGCTCAAAAAACAAGCCAGATGAGTGCATTCAAACTATGCACTGAAAAATTAAGGAAGCTTAAGGCTACATCACTGAGCAAGAGAAACCACAAGTGGAGAGAATTGTATTCATTTTCTGAAAAAAAGTAGAAACAAACAAGATATTCAGAGAGAACACTAAACGCAGGAGAGTAAAACATCACAACCGGAACTAGCAAGCTAGAAGGAAGCGCTCTGCCATAGCTGGGCTGGAGGTGAAAGGGACGCCTTCTCATTCTTGTGGGTGTCTGGGGCCGGGAAGGTGAGGCAGAAGCATGTGCTCTACAGCCAGTAATACACGCGGAACATCTCCACCCTGCCCGAATGGGAACCTGAACAATTGCTGAAAAGAGAGGTATCAGTTTAGTAATTTTCATGAACCTCCAGTAAATCAAGCTATTCATTTTTAACTTCACTAAAGGCAAAGCAATTCAAGAATTAGATTAACTCAAAAATTAAACCCCCAAGAAAGCAAACGTCATCATTCTCCTAACAGGTCTGCCTGCTGAATCTTTAACGAAATTGTACTTTCCAAATTCAGAAGTATTTCTTCATTAATAAAATACTACGTGAAAGTTTTACAGGTAATTATGAGGAGATAAAACTTACATTCAAATTTAACGAACATATTTATCAATTTAATTTATAAACTTTAAAAGAGACTAACAACCTTATACCTACTATTTCCAAAAGCAATATAATAAAAAGTTAAATTGCACAGGCAAAAATCAAAAAGTTTGAAAATGTGACTTTCATTTGCAGACTCTTCTACTGTCCTCTTCTGCCTGCCTGTCACCTTCCCCTATTAGACTCTATCTCTGCCCTTACACGCCTTCCCTCCAGCTCTTTACACAGCTTCCCTACCGTTTCCTAACCTTTCCCAGCTTTTCTTCTTCATCTTTATAAGTACAGTTCAACGTGGTGTTCTCTCTCCTTCTATACTGCTTGTAAGGCCAGAAACTCTGGTAGTACAAGAAAAAGATAACTCTCTCCTAATACCTCCTGTCACGGAGGCCTCCAGAAGAACAATTCAATAAAAAGCTTATCTGTCCCTACAGCTGTCAGATCATTAAACCCAAAACATCCCCACTGCAAAAAGCACCTTCAGGGAAAGCAGAGTATGTTTGGTGCCAACAAACGTTCAGTGCATCAAACTGACAGATCCGTCAAGCCTTTATCCAGCACATGGAAATCAAGAGTATTCTGGCATTTCTAACTTGGCCAAAATTTGATTTTTTTTTCACGGGGAACACCAACTCACAATCCCTGGATGCCAACATTATCCTGCTTCATCCTACCTCACATTTACCTAGTCTCTGCACCAAAGCAGAGCTTTTCAGAAGGCTGGGTGTTTTACTTTGAAGCAAACATGAGCTCAGTTTCCAGTAATAAAGGGAACAAAAAGCCACAAGAAGATTCTCGGGGACCATTTGTTTCCCTTTGTGTGATTTACACATGATGATGGTACAAGGCCACTGAAATAAGTTACTGAACTGGGAAAGCACAGGCATGAAAGCACTGGGATTATGAATATGCTGTTCTTCAGTGTGCTGCCTCTAAAAAGTAAAACTATTTTATTCTGTTTTTTACAGGTGACTTTCTATGCGTATCATTAGTAAATGGATTTATACAGTTACGCTACAATCTTGGAGACCAGACAGTCATCCTACAGACCCTTCAGAAGGTCCATGCAAATGGAAAAACATGGCATTCACTCAAAGCAGGAAGAGTTGGTAATGAAGGCTACCTGGACCTGGATGGTATCAACATCACTCAAAAAGCTAGTCCTGGAATGAACGCGCTAGACACACACACAGATTTTTTTGTTGGAGGGGTGTCCTCCTTAAACCTTGTTAATTCAATGGCAGTAGAAAATGAACCCACGGGTTTCACCGGTTGTATACGAGAAATTGTTATAAACAACAGGGAACTGAAGCTTACGGCGACCGACCCCAAAGGAGGAGCCAACGTTGGTGACTGTGACGGAACAGCGTGTGGGTACACAGTGTGCAAAAATAACGGAACGTGTCAAGTTGAAAACTCGGGCTTTTCTTGTTCTTGCCCAGAAGAGTGGACAGGGAACACATGCGAACAATCTATCCACTGTTCACAAAACAGGTGCAGGTCTCAAGCTCTCTGTATTCCTCAACCTACTTCGTTCTCTTATACCTGTGTATGCGCACTGGGCTGGTCAGGTAAGTACTGCGACAGCAAAATCCAATTTTTTATAGCAAAGTTCGTTGGTAACTCCTACATCAAATACAGAGATCCTTATTACGGAAAAAGAGACCTCCAGTACAGCCGCATTTCTTTAAATTTTACTACCAATCAAACCGAAGGCTTAATAGTATGGATGGGAAAAGGTGAAGATGAAGATAATGATTTCCTTGCCATTGGTCTTGCCAACGGAACATTAAAAGTTGTGATTAATCTTGGAGCAAGAATCTCTGTTCCTTTAATTCACAGCAAATACTCCAGCTGTTCTGATGAAAGATGGCATTTCGTTACTGTAGTTCAAAACCAAACTTGTATTAAGGTATATCTTGAGGAGGAGCTAATCGTGTTTGAAGATATTGATCCACAAAGAAAATACACTGCTTTAAACTACGGTGGCATTTGTTATTTTGGCGGGTTTGAAATTGGCAGAAAAGTCAATATAGTCACTACAGGGCTTTTTCAGAAGGAATTCATTGGTAAAATTAAAGATGTTGTGCTCTTCCAAGATTCTAAGAAGATTCAGCTAATGAAAGCAGAAGGCTATAATGTTTACAATGGAAATGATGGAAATTAGTTGAGAAACTGTTTAAGACTCTCTAAAAGTGATTAATTTCCTTTTCCTCCTGTACCTTTTGTTAGCTGGCAGTGTAAGACTCAGGAACCAACATAAGAAAGCACTTAATAAAATTGTCTGTAATTTCCTTTTCTTAATGTTGAGCATTAATAACTTATCTAAAATGTGATCAGATGTTCTACTCATAATTATTTATACATACTTTTTAGTATTTACTTTAAAATAATGGGGAAGTCTGTCATTTTTTTTTTTCTTTATTGTGTGGGAAATAGTTTTGTAGAGATCTAGCTAGTAATTAGCTTATACAGCCGACAGTCCCCCAGTATTGTTTCTTGCTTCATAAGAACAGACAACTTACCTGTTTCTCCAAAACTCTTGAACTTTATTAGAATGGAGAGCTTCTCTTTTATAATTTTTTAATATTAATTCATAACATTAAGGTTGAGTGTAAAAACTGAAATTGGGGGCTGGGGGGGGGGAGAGGGGGGAAGAAAAGGTGTACTTGGGGCAAAAAGCACATATTGAGTGTAACGAGAATTTTTAAAATCATAACAGCTGTAATTACTGAAGTCCACAAAGACTCTATTCCAGGTAATGAAGCTGTTCTCCCCCTCATCTGAGTCTCTATCTATCGCATATACACTTATGTAAAAGTGTGGAACTTAAGCCTGTCCTCACACTAAAATATTACACTTAAAGAACGATTTTTAAGAGCAGAAAAGGTGTTTTACTTAATTACTGAACAGGCATAAAATAGGCCCGCTGTTTTCCTCCAGCAGAGTTCTCCCCTGCTTGACTACACGAAAACGTCTTGGTTTAAGCATTTACAACTGGAACGTAGGAACGCGACAGTCTGCCTGCAAATAACTTCTGTTCCTGACAGCTTAAAAACTAGAAAGACTAAGTGCTTTGCTTTACCTAAACCTTTCTGGCTTATATGCCCCTACATGAGATTTTGAAATTTTACTAAACAAAGGTTTTGGCCACAATAAATTAAAGTTCCATGGCTGTATTTTTCACTCGATTATAACCTCAAAAGTAAATAGAGCTCTTCATGTATAAATGCAGAAACTCCATTCCTTCTGAAAAAGCTCAGCTATAGTCTACGCTTTTGTGAACGATAAAAACAAAATAAATCAAGACATATTTTAATGTGCTTAAACAAATGATTTATGATGGTATCTACATTTCTCACTTGACTGCTGGCTTACTGTATCAGTAAAATACTTCAATAAAAATAATAGTGATTGATTCCTAGCCATTTTTACTTTACTATTGCTCAAAAGCACAAAATGAACCATCACCTCCTTGCATGGAAATTCTCTCAATACAAGTCTTCAGTGGGTACCTATGAGAAACAAGTAACCGTTTCTGATTTTTTCTTTTTTTTGTCTTTTCATAAAGCGGATATAAAGCAGAGTAAAACTAGGTGTCACACATCAGTTTCCACATCACCACAGCTGGTATGTAACAATGAAGGCACCGCCAAGTCAGTTACAGATGACTTGAAGATAACTAAGGTGGTGGTGGGGTGATGGAACTACCCCAAGATGTTTTAATAAGCAGCTGCAAACACCTTTGTGAGGTTCTTCCTATCCTCTTCAGCTGCTCTGAGCCCTCAAGCGATCAGCCTGATGCAATGGAGCTTCTTTCCAACAGGCAGCTCACAAGGGCCACTTGGCATTTGAGCTGGCTCCAGATTCTTCTCCTCTTCCAGTTTCTCTTAGGAGGGCCTTTTATGGCCATGTGATGCTGGGGAAAGGAGCATATTTAGGGTTTACCCTGTTCTCTCTGGGGCTGCTGGTGTACTGCCAGTTCCTCATCAGCGCGCACTGCTTTTTGTGGTCTGAGCGGTGATTCAGTGAGAAACAAGTAATGGGAGCACTTCCAGCTTACACAAGTGTTGGAAGGAGGGCGACTGAAGGCAATGGAGAAGAGAACATCCTTTATTCCTGGGGTAGCAGGATTTATTCCCATTGCACTAACTCAGATTCTAGGACCAAATCCTGGGAACTGTCACTGCTTATTAATTTGAATTCTTAACAAAACTCTCCCTCAAAAGTTGTTCTACCGTGGCTCTCTTTGGGTTCTACACACAGAAGACAGGTAGGGAAGCACTTGGCAAACACGGAAAATGTTTACATATTCTTTTCAAACTAATTATTTCTGGTAGCTCTGGCAGAAAGCAAGCATTCCTGTCCCTTCCCTACAGACAGTTGCAGTTCTCATTGCTATTAGTTTATCTTTAGAGCACAAATGGACGTGAATGTGAGAGACGGATTGCCAGTGGACCGGGAGTAGACACCTTCTGAACAGGTCAAAAGAAGTATCTTCCCAAGCAGAGCTGCTGACTTAAAACTTCCTCCAAACCCAGAACCCAATGCTTTGGTGCACTTCTGTGTCCACAGAACCCCGATATAAATATTTAAACACTACCACGTGCAGAATACTCCAGATAGATTCAACGGTGCTACTGCTATACGGACCATGGAATTAATTTGTAAAAGACTAATTTGATCACATCGTGTTATCACGCTATGAAAGTTAACAGTTTAAATATTGCTTCTCGTTACCAATATTCTGAGGATTTTTTCTTTATGAAGTCTAACGTCTCCTTTATTCGGTGCAAGATTTTTAATTTTGGTCCATTTGACCATGAAGCTACCTGCAAGGTATCCCAATGAAATTTTACCTTAAAATATATTCATAATTAAAACTCACAATAAAGTGCTGTTGAACTGGAGAGAACTTTCTGGAAAGAAGAGGCTTTTCTACAGAGAAGTGCAAAATGCTACACCAGTAGATAAAGTCATGTACTCAAACTGAAAAACAAAACACTGAAAAAACAGAACAATAAACCTAAGGTTTTTTCTTTATATAGTGGAATATTTTTGTTGTTTCTCACAGACTCACAAAAATGACCAGTGTATTTGAAGAAGCAGAAAGCAGGAGATTTTCGTTTGCTTCTTTTTTTGGCTTTTTGTTTTGCATCAGTGGATGGCAGTCACTACAAAATGTCAATTTACTGGAAGGCCCGATGGTACAAACTCCCTTCTGCCCTTCTCCCCCCTCTTCGGCCCCCCAAAACTTGAAACAACCGAGCCACAAAGTGTACAACAAATGCAGTGGTCTGTAACTCAGCCGCCTGTATAAATTCATTCAGCCTACAGTTTCACACCTATGAAATCAGACACACACAGTATGTGAGAAAGTTTTATCATTTTAGAATCAAAATATCCCTTAAAATATTTACATTTTACAGTAAAAAGGATAGCAAAACACAAAGTAATGTACAAGCTTAGGTATTCAAGTTTTTGAAGCATGGAAAACGGTGGGAGAAATGGATTTACTACTACAAACCATAATTTTCAAGAATTTAGGTTAAAAATGCTTTCTTATTAAAACAAGTGCAGTTTAAAGCAATAACATTCGAGCAGCTCAGCCTTCCAATTTCTGGTCACAGACTGCTTCAGATGCTTAGGAAATACTTGAAAAACTAACGAAATACACTTGAATTGTTTTATTGTACTACTGAATAATTTAAAAAAAAAAAAATACCAACTCTTCACACCATGGAGCAGTATTATTTTTTGTTGTAATGTGTGTGGATTCTGAGGCTTTGCTACAGTCTTTAAAAACAGTGCAATTTAAAAAGAAGGTTATTGTATGAAATTCACCTTGAAAATTATCAGAGCATCTTAAAACAGAAGAGAGCACAAATTACCAAAGGCAGCAACTATATTGCAGACTTGACTAAAGCCAACTTCATCAGCTAAGAAAATTTCTAAGCCTTTATTGCATATTAATTAAAGAAATCTTTAAAATTTTGAATATACAGCAATGTAAAATTTTTTTAAAAATATTAAACTCCTACTTCTAGCGATAGTTGGTATAATGAAAAAAAGGATGAGCATTGGTACGTCGAGCGGTACCAAAACACAGACTTGTTTCTGCAAAACACCAACACTGAATAAAAAAAGATGGCACAATCCTAGCAGGCTTTTTTTTTTTTATACAAAGTTTTATGACATTACTCTAACAGTTTATTTAAATAGGATTTTAAAAGACTGCCTGCATCTTTTTACCTTTTGCTTTTAGTTCTGTCACTGTGGTCCCTATGTCTCTCTCTGTTCTTTTCGCTTTCTCGTTCTCTATGCTTCTCTTTGCTTTTCTCCCTCTCCTTATCTTTTTCATGAGCCTGTTCTTCACTTTTAGGCTTCTCCGTCTTTTTTTCTGGATTTCTAGTCTCTCTGGGGCTTTTTCCATCAGCAGCCCTATCACTGTGTGGAGATCGCAATCTTTCTTTATCTCTCTGTCCTTCCTCTCTACTCTTCCTCTCTCTCTCTTTTTCCTGGTTTCTGTCTCTGCGTCTGTTTCTTTCAGAATCTTGCTCCCAGTATTTTTCATTGTTCCACTCTTTTTCATGCCTGTCTTTCTTTTGGTGATGGGAGTCGCTGTAAAATCTTTGTCTGTGTTGATCATTTTTTCCTCTACTGAACCCTCTCTCCAAATGCTGTTCTTGTCTGCCCCAAGGATCACTGTGGCGTCTCTCCGGTCTCCTACTGTCTTTACTCTGAAAAAAATTTTCTGGCCCCAAAAATCTTGATTGTTTGTGAGCCACTGGCAGCCCTTGTACAATGGGTCCAGCATAGTGTGGTGGCTGACCTGATAAATGAGCTACTGGTGGCCACGGCATCATTGGATTTTGAGGAAAGCCAAAGCCGGGAGGAGGAAGAAGTGGAGGTGGTAAATGAGGAGGAAATCCAAACATAGGGTTGTTTTGTGGAGGGAAGTTATGAGGCCCAGGAGCTTGAAACTGAAATCCAGGAGGATTAGATTTAGGATGCTGAAAATTCTGCTGTGGAGGTCTAACAGATGAGAAGCTGCCACTTGTAATAGGGCTTGGGCCTTTGGAAATGAATTCAGAACGAGAAGAGTTTTCAGTTTCAAAATGAGATGAAGTTGCTGCTGGTCCTCTTCTAAACGAGTTCACTGTTTCAATGTTTTGCATCAGTGCATCTTCCTGCGAGTGTCTGGTATCCTCCGCTTGTGATGCACCTGCGTTATCTGCTTTGGCTGCAGTTGAACTGTACTGCGTCTCATTGGCTTGTGCATCACTTTGATACGGGTTCAAGCCGCCTTCTCCAGAAGACTGTTTATTCTCTGGTTCCATTTGATCATTTCCTGAAGCGTTCTGTCGGTCTTCACTTCTGCTGACGTCTCCTTCCTTGTTTTCCGAAGCATTAGTCTGCTGGCTTCGCCCAGCTGCCTGTCGTGGGTCTCTCTTAAGATTAATAAATGGCGGTGATTTAGAGGTATTAGTAGTGGTACCTTCGGCAGAGCCTACATTAACGTTGTTCTCATTGGGTTTTTTTCCTGCATTTGATGAGGAAGAAGAAAAGCTGGAATTTGTGGTCCTTCTAACGTCCTGTGCAACACTGTCCTTGTCGGGTAACTGCCGCTTTGGGTCATTTTCTTTACTTTCTTCACTTTCTTTATTCTGTGACTGAGCAGATAAGTTTGCTAAAAATGCTTCTGTGGAGACATCTGGAGGTTTTCCCTTCAGACTCAGACCTATCAAAGATCCAGCACTTCTTGCAGAACTTGAGGCCCCTGCAGCTGCTGCATCCCCAGTTACAGTAGCGTTAGCAGATTCCTGCAGATCATCCAAACCAGCCTTTGCTTCGCTAACTTCAGCAGTTACCTCAGCAACATCCATGTTTTCTTCTTTTAGGGTTGCTTGTTCATTTAATAATGGTATGTCTTCACTGGGACTTGCTTCTGACTTGCCGTGTTCATACACCTGCCCTGTCGTACCCAACAGGCTTTGGAGAATATCATCCACGGGCAATGGTTTATTTGCTAGCTCCAGAGTAGAAGGCTGATTTTCCCATCCAACCAGGACTCCAGGAAGAAATCTGAGAGGCTTCGGTGGTTCATGTTTACTACTTTCTACCAACGGTTCAATAACTGCTGGAACATCTTCTATATTAGATTGCTGAGGTTTATTTCTCTGCTTGTGTAGCACAGTTGTGAAGGAATTAAAAAAATCGTTTTCCTCCTCTTCTTCGAGTGCCAACTCATGATGAGAGACTTCAGGTTTGTTTGGCTTGCTTTTCTTCTCTGGTGGCAAGTTACTCAACGTACTTTCAGAAGCTTCATCCACAAAACTACTAGTAACACTTGTAACAGCAGTAATCTGCCTCTTCATTTTCTGGCGGATTATCAATCCCAACAATAGATTTGGTCGATGTATTTCAATCCCTGTACAAAATCGTAACAGCAATTTATCATCTCCGTATGTTTTGGTTAAGGCAAGCATTTTAACAAAAATAACCCCCACACTCTTACAATATATTATGGAAAGTATTCTTTTTATAACAATTGAAATTTCCATCATTAAACATAACAAACAACAGTTAAAATATTAAAAAAAATATTTCCAACATAAAAATTATGACTTCAAATATTGCAAATTAAAACTGCTTTACGTACTCTATGGCCCACTATAACAGAACACAAGGCAGTTATAAAGGATATCTAGTCACACAGAAAAAGCACAGAAGTTAAACCTCATGTTAGTCTAACACAGGTACCGTCTGCCAACAGTGGTAGCAAAGCACAAGAGGAAAAAGAAAAAAAAAAAGTAAATAGCACATTTGCAACCACAAGGTCTCCTAATCAATTTGTGTTAGACACACTTCTTCAAAGATTTACTCAGAGTGACTTTCCAACATGCTCCCCTCGTTCCAGGAAGGCACTGTGCTGCAAGCTATACTAATAGCTACCTCTTCACTATGTATTTTCTTCAGTATAATTTAGGTTCTTGCAATAAGAAAAATTACGAGTTGTAGCTTATCCTCTCTTCATTTCGGCCCTGCCTATCTCAAAAGAAGAAATCGCCCACAAATTTTTATGACCAAAATAAATAGATACAAAACAACTCAGCTGTAAGCAGGACAACCGAGAGCCATTTCAGGATCTTTTCTCCTTTGCCCACCTGTTTTTTCAACTTCCCATGTTTTTGTTTTTGTTTTTTTTTAATAGAGTTTGGAACACTTGAGAAAAAAAGGAATCGGTACCTTCCAAATAAAGAAAAATACTGTTTTAAAGTTACGGTATCAATTTGGAATTCAGTGTGACCACTATCATAGTTCGCTTGCATCAGTGAATTTCCTGAGATTGTAACCTACAAAGCCACCTGAGATAGAGGAAGAATGTAGTAAACGTGAAACAAAGTTACACACCGTGACTTTTGAAACAAAAATATTTTAAAGTATCAGAATAATCTTACAATGGGAAATTAATGTCTTATCAAGGAAACTAAATATAATACTATGGAAAACTCATGACATGTTTGAACAGAATAGCTGGCATTTTTAAATTTAACTTTCTCTTATATTTCTGTTGTAAACGTCTTTAAGTAGCCTTATGATAATGAAGTTCTGTATCCCAAGCTGTACTTACCAGGCCCATCAAAAGGCACAAGATGATGTGGGACTTTATCTGAGGAACCTAAAGGGATGAGGTATAAATCTTTCACTTGCTTCATGTTATTGGCTGCGACACCGTAGCGTTTTCTACTGCTGAAATAGGCAAACAACAATGCATAGGATATCTGATCCTCTTCAGTTACAGGGGTAAAGCGAACTACACAGATCTCCTGTGTACAATAAGAGAGAGAAAAAGATGGTCAGATACATTTTTCCATGAAGTTTTACCTGTTTTAGTGACTGCTCTTTATTTAAAAGCAGAGTATAGAGGAGGAGAAAAAGAACGCAGAGAAAAACAGAGACAGAAGGAGCAGTAACAGAGCCAAAAATAATTAAGGAAAACTGGAGAAAACAACTAAAAAGCATTTAGTATTAAAAAAAAAAAAAAAATTAGAGTGCGTGACAAAAAAAGCCAACATTTTCTCAGCCAGCTAAACAACAAGTTTTCGGGAAGCATGCCAGCTTCCAAGTAATTATTTCCCACCCTTAACATTACTAGAAAGCTTTATTTTGTAGCCTATTGTGTCTGAGAAATCCATTAATACTACGGGAAGACCAGTATTCTGACCATCGCCCAGCACAGGAGTCGATGCTGTTTAATGGCTTGCTTAATGGCCTGGAGGATGGGACAGGAGACCCCCTGCAAAACGGAGATGACACCTAATTAGGGGCAGCGGTCAGCATGCTCAAGAGTGTGGGCTGCCATTCAGAGGGACCTCAGCAGGGTGAAAAAACAGGCTGACCTTCATGGAAGTCAGCAAAGGCAAATGCAAAAATCTTGCTCCGTCTCAGGGAGCAACCGCTTGCACCAGAACAGGCCAGGGACTGACTCGCTGGAAAGCAGCCTGGCATAAAAGGACACAGGGGTCCTGGTGGACAAGCTGAATGTGAACCAGTGACGCGTCCATGCCAAGAACGCCAACTGCATGTTGGGTGTCAGAACCGGAAAAGCCAGCAGGAAATGACTATTCCCGTCTATCCAGCACTTGCGAGAAAGCATCTGGAGAACACTGTCTAGTTTTGGGCTTCCCAGCACAAGGACAACCTGCACACAGTGGGACAAGGCCAGCAGCAGACCACTGAGATGGTTTTGAATACTGGAACGGTACCAAAACTAAAGAGTAACACTTGAGACATTGGTGGTGTCCAATTCATGATGAGTTACTGTGTCAAAGGAACACAAGTATTCTCAAACAAAAAATTACAGACTAGGGTAAGAAAATAAACACCATCAGCTGCCATCCATCCCATTCAACATAACCGTTAGTTATCTAATCTATCCTTACAGTGTCATGTATTTCACAAACATTCCCGGAAAAATAAAAAGATCTTTAGGGCGAATAGGATGTATGTTAAAGAGCAAGCCTTCCATGTGTAAAGTTCTTACCTTGGTCCCTGAAGCTTTGATTTTTTCTACATACTCCCAGACCGTGTGAGGAGATATCCTGCCACCTACCTGAATACTATCAGGTAAATCCTATGAGAAAGGACAACAGATGTCTGAATCCAACATAAAAATTGTGGTAAATCCTTCATACAGAGTATCTATTTCATATATTCAAAAAAATTCTTGTAGTTCTTAAATTATAATTTTAAAATATCAACAGAAGTTACAACAGTAGAAGCAAATTAATTTACATTTAATTTTTCGTTATTTAAATTAGGATTTTCAGTGCAAATCTGTATTAGATTATTTATCATTCAGTACTGCTCATCTATACCTTCCCCAAAATTATTTATTTCAGTAACATTAACTGCAAACTTAACTACTGTGCTCTGGAAACCCTCGTGGTATCTGTAAGATCAAAGTGCTGTAAGAGCCCTACGCCTATGAAGGAACATTATAAACTTTCAGAATCTTAATTGTGAGGGAAAAACATAACCTACACACACATGTACATATAGACGTAAATGTGTTCTTGGATATTATTGAATTCACTATTCACAAGTAAAAAAACCATACTTTCAGGATCATTTAGGAACACCTAAGAAAAACCCAGTTTTTTTGAAATAAAGCAGAAGAGTTTTGAAAAGCACATTGTATTCGTAAAACAATCCTTGAGTATTAAGGGGCACTGCACACCCTGCACTTCACTGAAGATTTACAGCAAAGTAAAGATAATCACATTACTAGAAGACCTAAGTCCTTTTAATTAGAAAGCTGATGCATCCTGTGTCACTGGCGAGAAGCAACATTGAGCCTTCTGAGCTCTCTGATCTTTTATTTTATGACACGAAAACAACTATTATAAGCAGTTGCACCCTTTTCAGCCTCTCAGACACTGAAGACAACACTACATAAACTTTTTTTCCCCCACAGGGACTGTTTTATTCTTATAATGGAAAGTTATGACCAGAATTGCCATCAGATTGGCAAAAAAAAATCACCCCTGTTAAGCAGGTTTCTGTTGTAGAAGGTGAGAAGACTTCTCGCATTGTCAGCGGTAACTACCAGCAGAAAATTCTCTTCCAAAAATTGGTATTGACTTGTTTAACACTTTGAATTCAAAACAGCTACGGTTTTCTCACCTCTAATTCAGCAAATGGATGCCGCTGAGGTGGTTATTTCAGTAGCAAATTTTGTCCTATCTTCCCCTGCTGCTTTATACTACAGAAGAAGCTCCATAATAAACAAAAACCAGTTCAACATAAAACCAGCTCTGGAAATACTGCTGCTCATCCTTAAGAAACATCTTTCAGTGAGATGAGAACAAAACATCTTAAAATGTATCAAAGAACTTGAATCCTGATGAACAATGGGTCCACGTAGGACATGAAACTGAAAAATACCTACTTACAAATACAAACCCTAACCCATGTCCTCCCACAAGTACTTTACTCAGTACAGCGATCATGCTCCACTGCCTTTCATCGTTATACTATTATTAGCCTACCAGGTAAATGAGTCACTCAAGTTAATAAAGGAATTTTTCATTCTTTGCAGTAAATATAAATACCTCCGTTAAATACTCAAAAGAGCCAGAAACTGGATAAGCCTTAATGACAAACTTTGCCACCGAAGGCATGTTGATAAAGCCCTTCCAGATGAAATTCAGGCGTGCCAGAAACAGGCTTTCACATTCCACAGTACCAGGGGTTTCTGACCTAAAAAACAACGAACAAAAAACCCAGTTTGTTTAGAACATGATATATTATGCAAGATCATGTAAATCATGATCTATCTTTGTAAAAGACATTACGTGTCATTAAGAATTTTCTTTTTCAGTTAAGCATACTTAAGGGTCAATTGAAAGAGACAGACAACCACGTTTCTCATCTTCCAATGGAGTAGATATACGTCATGTGACGGACCACCAGATAAGCAGCACATTACTGTATCTTTTGAGGATGGAGAAGTTCTTTAGTTCAAGAGCTGTTAAATGCTGCTGAAGACACACGAACACACATAGGTGCTGCAGACCCAGTAAGATCTTCCCCTGCCACAGGGAGGGGGGGAGAAGACAACATACTGCCTGCTGGCCCGTCTTCACCCTGCTTTCCTATAGCTCCTACCTTTTGTTGCAACACTCTCCGCCTACCACCTGCGTCCCCCTTCCCTTCCTTGGCCCCACAAGCTGGCTCCTCAACTCTTCTCACCCATCCATCACTTCCACAGCTGCTGTGGGCACCTCCTCCCCATTCCAATATCATCACCTGTACGAAACAGCATTTTTCCCCCCTTCAAAAAAAAAAGCCTCAGTTGTGTCAACAAGGCAGCTGCAAAGAATAAATGGAAAGGCTTAAATAATTTCACAGGAGAGTGTTTCTCAACTTGAGGGTTTTTCTCGTGGGAAAGGTTACAGCCACAATTCAATATCTCCCAACATGTGGCTATCAAAATATTCTAGGCATGCTGATAGCAGTTTCAAGCCAGCTGCCCAGTAGCACCAGGTGTTGTGCTGTTACACTAACACAGTAACCTACGATTCTTTCTGTCTACACTAGAAATGACGGCTTTGTGTTTTGAAGAGCTTGCTGAAGATTCAATGTCCACTGTCCTCAGTAAAGGATGCCACTGTCTTGATAAAGGCAGAATTTCAACACAAATTCTGGTCAACTCTAAATAACCATCAGTCGATGTTTTTGTATAAACTCCTCCCTCAAACCAGAAAAAAACAGCCTCCTAAACTGCAATTCCTGCTTTAGTGGGGAGCAGAATGTGGAAGAAAATGGAGAGCTGACAGCAAATATGGCAAAGCATCAGACAAGCTGCTCTTGGACTGTCATTTCTAGAAAAGTGTTGCTTTGAGATTTGAAACTAGCCTGATTTACCAGTGTAAATGTTCTGTTTAGGGTGATCTCAAATTCCCTAACTTTATATAGATATGTATATAAACACGCACTCATTCAAATGCAGCACTGTCCATACCATGTTCCTCAATAGCAAAATACAATATGAAACCTATATCCTAACTTTTTTAATATCAACTCACATGCCTTTTTAGACCTTGCTGCACCAGAAAATGTAAAGAAGTCTACTTTTCCCAAAACGAGTACAGGCTAATTAGAAGTTTGTAACCATAACAATATATGTAGTATTCTTTACATAAAAGCATAGCATCATTTACTCTGGCACAGAACCCCATTCCTAAGACAAGGTGTAAAACTTCAACTACACAAAGGGATTAATGAAATGACATTTAAAAAACATTAGCTTTAGTCATAATAGCTTAACAAGACTAATAACGCCTTCCATTTAAAAATCCTGTTTCTACAGTTTATATTACTTTGGGAGAGGTGTGAATGACGATTTTGATGAGTCTTGCTTATCATCTTCCAGTAACTCTGAAGCTAAAATACTTGATGTTGAAGAAAGCGCGTCTGCGATGCTCTCTGCTTCGTTGTCTGACTGCTTCCGTGCAACTCCAACGGACACTTTCACTTTTTTCGCAGAAAGATCATCAGTAGGTGGTGCCATTCGGCCTACAGAGAATGAAATGTAATGGCTTTTATTTTTAATTAAAAAAAACAAAAAGAGGATTTCCTCTGAAGACATGGAAGACGCAACAAAAATACTACATATTGCCATTGAAGTGGGATAGGATAAAGAAATTATACATTTTATACATATTTATACAACATAAAAATTTATACTATTGTATAAATATATACAATGTATACATAAACATTGCTGCTGTAGTGGGACAGGATAAAGAAATGAGGAATCAACAACAGCATTTACACCCATGAAAGGGATTTCCTTCTCATCAGTCTTTTTTTTTTTGTTTTTAACAGAAGACAAATTTATGCCAATAGCCTGTAATTTTAATATTGTCTCTTTTGTAAGTTATAATGTAAAACACTGCTTCCACAACTTTGTCAGCAAACTAGGGGGAAAAAAAAACATTTATTTACATTCTTGCGGCATACTGAGATTTATGACTGAAAAGCATTATACAAGCACAATATATTTATTTTGAGGTGCTTTTCAAAATTACCTATGCAGATTTTGCAGTTAAGATCAAAGAGATGATTTTTATGTTGACTTGTGGTGTCCGGAGATGCAGATTCATTTACTTCTTTATCTTTTTCAGCTTCCTCTGACTTCTCAAACAACTTCATATTAGGTTCCTAAGAGAAGTCAAACACATTTCAGTTAGTTGTGTTTTTTTCTGTTAATATTCCTAATATTGCTGCTCATATTGTTTGAATATTTTATAGTATTTTCTTCCCGTCAGAAGTAAAACTCTCCCTTCAGCTATGTAGCCTAAAAGGCTACCACAAAATCTACAAATGCATTAAAAGAACGAATTAGTATTCCTAAATTACGTGACCTCATTACATGACCTAATTACAGATTGAAATAACAGAATCATAAACAAACCACTTTACAATCCTATTACCTAGGAACTAAATACACTGTGTTGCCACATTTTCTTTTCTACCTGAATTTCCATGACTTCCTCTTGCTCTTTCATTGGTGTTTCACTTTCAATTTCTATTTCTCCTTTGTGAGTAATTTTTGTGATAGGTCTTCTCTCAACTTCCCTCTGTTCTTTCTCGATCATTTCAATTGTCTGTAAAAACAGGAAGTTATGTTTATTTACTTCCATGCAATAACAATTGGAAATACATAAATGTAACAACAGAAAATAGGACTGCAATTAGGAAACCCTCTGGGGGTGAAAAAAAACCCAAACCAAGAATATATTCTTATTTTGCAAGTGTCAAATAGTTTCTTAAAGCAAATGCATAAGCAGCTGGTCACACTTCACCTACAGTGCAGCAAGTACTTCTAGGGCATGGATTTAAATAAGTTCTAAAGCAGACCTTCAACGCTAAATTTAGCTAATTCTGATTTTCCAAAAGCTGAAAAAAAAAATAAAAATGCATCAACTCTTTTCCCATAATACTTGGGACAAGGTAGGACATAAATATAGATTTCTACCATTTTTCAGGAGCTGGGTTTTTAGTACTTAAACCTAGTGCTCTACCTTAAAAAAAAACATTTAAATGTATTCTTAAAGTAATGGATATGCTAATTCTGACCAGCCCCGATGCTTTGCTCTCTTGCAAAAAATAAAACATCAACCATTATTTCTAAAATTACTTCTTAAAGCACATTTCTACTTCTTAAACCAGAAACAGTTTGTGTTGGCTGTCCCCAATACCTTAAGCCTGGTTTCATAAGGAAACAAGGATTCTATGATTGCTTTATCTGTCTGCCAAATACCTACAGTTACTTTCGAACACACTGGGGAAACTTAAAAAAAATAAATTAGCAAGTAGCAGTCTCGAAGTCTTGCTTACATAGGAAAATGAAAAATAAAGACAAATGATACATTGCTGTTTATTTTATATGTTGTATTCCATTTCAACTTCTAGAAATTCTGAAGTATTTCTCTGAAATATTTAGGACCCTTTAAAGGTCACCTAGTCCAACCCCCCTGCAGTAAGCAGGGTCATCTAACTAGATCAGGTTGCTCAGAGCCTCATCAAGCCTGGCCTTGAATGTCTCCAGGGATGGGGCCTCCACCACTTCTCTGGGCAACCTGTTCCAGTGTCTCACCACCCTCATTGTAAAGAACTTCTTCCTAATGTCTAATCTAAACCTACCCTGCTCTAGTTTAAAACCATTGCCCCTCCTCCTATCACTACATGCCCTTGCAAACAGCTCCTCCCCAGCTTTCTTGTAGGCCCCCTTCAGACTATAAGGTCTCCTCAGAGCCCTCTCTTCTCCAGGCTGAACAACCCCAACTCTCTCAGCCTGTTTTCATAAGAGAGGTGCTCCAGCCCTCGGATCATCTTTGTGGCCCTCCTTTGGGCCCGTTCCAACAGGTCCATGTCCTTCTTGTGCTGAGGGTTCCAAAGCTGAACGCAGTACTCCACGTGGGGTCTCACGAGAGCAGAGGGGCAGAATCACCTCTCTGGATCTGCTGGCCACGCTTCTTTTGATGGAGACCAGGATGCGACTGGCCTTCTGGGCTGCAAGCACCAGCAAGCACTTCTGGGCTACAAGCACTTTTGTTTCAAGGCTGTTCCTCACAGCAGTGGAATATTGTTTTTGTACGGTCTGTTTTCTGTATTTTATTGATGTTTATAAAAATAAAAGTAACGAAGATTTACTACAAAAGCTGGGCTTTAGGTATCTACAGAATAAACAAACTTCCCATGCCTTTCTAGGCCCTCAAAACAACTTTGAGATAATAGAATAATTTAACAAGTGTTTTTACATAGGAACTAGCAAAAAGTTTTTATGTTTCATAAACAGGTCTAGTCGCAATATGCAAAGAAAAGGAAAAAACCTCAGGAATAATTAATGTTGCAATGCAAATCGCAGTTAACTGAGTCAGTTATCACTGAACACTTTTTAATTCTGAGCACACAGCATTCAAGAGGATGAATTTCCATCTATTCCATGTTACACTACCTGCTCATTAATTTTTTATCAGAAATCACCTGATATAGTGTGATACAACACACAATTCCTAGTATCATAAAACCCAAACACAAAATGCACATATTGACACAACCCCAATTTTGTGCCTTTCGGTTCTGCGAAGTGGCATGCATATAAATACAAAGATTCTGCCAACATAAACCCAGAGGATGTACACTAGAAAACTGGATGCTGTAGACTGGACATTTCTAAGCAGCTGCAGTTAACTTTCATAGGACTAACTGCCCAATAAACATGGTAATAGCTAAGCAAAAGGCATCTTCTATAAATATAATAGAGCTCCTTATATTCCTGCTTCTGCACCTA
This sequence comes from Rynchops niger, assembly GCA_013400035.1. NCBI lineage: Eukaryota > Metazoa > Chordata > Aves > Charadriiformes > Laridae > Rynchops > Rynchops niger. The sequence continues at coordinate 160,679 of VXBH01007435.1, forward strand.
AATTGGCAACACAGCTATAAATATAGCATGACTTTCTGTTTCAAGGGAAGTAATGCTCTAACTAACCTAATAAACGTCCTACGCTTTGTTGGGGTTTGGGGGTGCGTGCTTTTTTTCCCCCTTTGGACTGCCTTTCAGACTGGCAGATCAAGTTTTCAGCTTCAGGTTTACTTCTGGGTGGGTGAATTGTCATGCTCCATCAGTATGTAAGTTATAAAAAACACCAGCTGAGTTTGGTTTGTCCTAAGAGATCTCTCTGCCTTTCTAAGAAACCGTTGTCTATAAAGCTCCAGCCAGAGCTTTAAAATCTTGTTGGAAATACGGACTAAGAAGCCTTCAGCTCGAGACAGAAGAAAGAATGAGGAAGCAGCAAAGTTGCACAGCAGAGGAAAAAGCACAGCTTCCCTCTTTCAGGGATTTACTACACTTCTTTCAGTTCTGTCTTAACAATCCCTTTGGGTTTTTAATACCAAATACATTCTAGAGATCCTCCTGATTAGTCAGTGTTGCTTTGTGCAACATGCATTCTGTTCTTTCTACATACGCTTAACCTGAAAACAGAAGTTAAATACGCATAGGCAGTCAATCAAACAGCGTAAGTTGACAAGTCTCACGTGTCTGTTTTCTCTCTGCCTCCAAGCAGCCAGTTCTTTGGAAGCCAGTTCTTCTGGGCTCATTTTTATTAGATGGTCTGGAGTAACCTCTCCTTTCAGGACTTTCTTAAATAATATCTAGAAGAAAGAAGGAAAGTTAAGTATTGATAGGAATACAAAACCAGGTCGCAGCAGGAAATGAAGTAGAGAAGCAAGCAACATACAACATACTCTGAACAACTATATGGATCGTGCGGTTTTGTAATTGTTTCCCATTGTAGGAAGTCATACTAGATTTTATAACATAAAAAGCTTAATTTCAGAACTCTATTTACTCTACATAACAGAACATATCAACATATACTCTTACTGATCAGATGTATAATTAACTGTTGTTCCAAAGGAGAAAGTGAGTTTATGCCCATTGCAGCAGTAACTCTGACTTTTTTTTTTTTTGTACAGGTGCAAATCTCTTGTATTATACAGCAGAAAGAAGCCAATATTAAAAAGGACATCCATCTATGCTTCTTGACTGACTGAACTAAATTCCTAGGGTAAAAAAAAACCCCACGTAATTTAGCAGGATTAACAAAGAGAAGCCAGTGACAGAATTTAACTTGTTCACATAACGTACAGTTGGCTAGCTGAAATAATATTTGAGACAAAGCAGCTTCATTAGAGTAACTGATAAAAGCACAGAAGACAGAAGTTGAGGAGGTGAGTGTGATGTTGAACGATGGGCTCATAGTGTGAAGAGCAAGCTTGAGAAATCTGGGTGTGAAAAAGCACAGTGAGACAAGCTCCTGGACAGAAACAACAAAAAGTGCAGGAAGCAAGAGACAGTTATGTGTTGGGGGACAGAGACACCCAAACAGTGGTAGAGACAAACACTTAAACTAAGCAAGCTATATCCACTACACTTTGAAACCCCACTATAAAAAGTACACTGGGAGCAAGAAGTTGAAGAACTAATGATGGGGAAAGAAGCGTAAAAGAACACAGAGAACACTGAGTGCACAAGAGGACAAACAACATCAAAGAGATGAGGAAACCTACAGAAAAAAAAAAGCCAAACAGGATAAACTGTGAAAGGATTAATAATGTATCTACAAAGAAGATTTTTCCTTTAATCTATGGCAAATAAAGCATTTCTGTAAAGCACAACAGACAAATAATACATACTTTATTTTTAGGATCTTTTAGATTGAACATTAAGCTTCTGTATTTGTTCTTATACTTTGAGTCAGTGTCCCGAAAAAAAGAAAACAGCTCTCTTTCAATCCTTGTGGCAACTTTTGCTGCTCTCTCCTCAGGAATCTTTAAACTGGAGTCTGTCAATCTGTGAGAGAACACAAGGGAAATTACCAAATGCTTCCAAATAATTAATATATTTTTCCTCCGCCTTCTGAAAGAAAATAATTAGAAACACAAATTAATAATTTCATTTAATAATGTATCTTTACCTTTTCATCAGGATTTCCTTAAGAGACTGCTTGACACTTTGTCTTATCTGATCAGCAGAAGGTTTGGAAGCTGGCACAGCTGGCAGGTGTGTTGCACTAATGGATCCTTTCTCATTTTTCTTTTTCTTAATTTCTTGTTTCTCATGAACACCTGTCAAAACAGAGAGTTAAAAATTGTAAACTTCCCAAGCCACTGCTATGAGCTTTTACTGTTGCTAGATATCATGAATTTTTATTTTTAAACTGCTAAGAATTGACCTTCAAGGAGAAGGAATGGACTCACAAGGTTGTTGATTTTTTTTTCTTATTTGGTTGGGATTTCATATTACATAGATTAATCCAGAAAAAAAGTCTTTAGCAGTTATTTTCTTCTACACTGAACCAAGAAGACCAATGCTTATTAGCTTGATCTTAAGCAGGATTTTTGACTCTGAATTTTTGTAAAAGCACGAATTATTTTTTCAATGAGTAAACTGAGAAATAATATACTGGGAAGCACTTATTATAGGCACATTAAACTTTAAGATAGCGCTTTTCATTAAACTTAGCATTTCTGTATCTGTTAGTCATCAAAATTATTTCAATTATAATCATCTCAGCTCCTGATTCAGGTAACAGACGCTCTTAAATAAGGCCATTATGAGGTTTGTGTCATAAATGATACAAATAGTGGAAATTTCTAATCAAATTAAAATCATTAAAGCAAAAAACCCAAATTCCTTCAAACTTTCGTTTTCAGAGTGTCAACTGAAAGCTCTTTTGTCTCAGCTCATGAACGTGTCACTAATTTAGAGCAGTAGCCTTGTATTTATGAAAGCAATGGGAAATAAACAATATTCATTTATTCCCTTTCTACTCTGAAAAAAGAAACAAGTTGAAGACTGATAAAGATCCAACTTTGTGTCTGATGGTAAAAAGCAGTATTTCTTTATTGTTACTTTCACCTATCGAGCGCAACTTAAAATGCATTAATACCAGAAGCAAACTAACTACATTTTCAAGCAGCTAGAAGCAGACAGATTTTCTTTTGCGTTGGGCAGACAGCGTGATTGGATCATCAACTCTCCTATTAATGCAACTAATATCCCTATCAAAATGCCTGATTGCCCTTTTCTCACCAGCAAGGTGGAACAGACCCGAGACAGCTGTTTGCCATTCTGCACTGTGATCTAAAGTATCCATGTGCTAGGCTTCTTAAGTAAAGCAGCTCTAATAATGCTTTTATTTGCTCAATACATTTTTTTTTTTTGTTATCTCCTTCTCCAAAGGAGGATGAAGAACTGGACTAAAACCTTTCAGAAGTTGTAGCCTGAGGGGGTCAGGGGAAATGGAAAACCCCCACATATTTAAATAACAAAGTTTCAACCATCTGAAAATACAGTTCCCTAACAGGGAAGTGATGGGCAAGATTAACAATAAACAATGAAACTATGAGCATAATTCAAAGCATTTAAGATTTGCTGCTGAATAATTTTATGCTAATCGTCCTAAATGAGACTACCAAGCTTCCCCTCTGTTTAAAAATGATTTTGATATTAACTTCTATTCTGAAATAGTCACTGTAAAAAAAATCTTCTTGTCATCTTCTTCTTCAATCAGTATATTTTAGAACAATTAAATTAATTCATGGATGCCAGAGACTCATTTTGCTCCATGAAATTGGCAGTTAGAAAGGATGTCAATTATTTTGTGACTCAGAATTTCGAAGTTGAACAACAAGGTATTTGAAGTCTACAAGATACCATTCAGTATAAAATACTTACTGAGATTTACACTTAACCCTAACATTTTCTATTGTTTTCTTCCACTAAAAAGAGTTTCTAGAATGTATGACCATTAGCAAAAGACCAGAAGAACATAGTTTTGGGGTTTTTTTAGACAAGAATTCCAAGCTTGAGTTTAGGAGATAAAGACACAGTTCTCACACAAAACCTCACTACCTTTGCTGCTGAGATTTCAGTCTCAAATGAAAACAATTTCCTATTACCATGATCTTAGAAAAATAATGCTTCCTGGAAGGAAGCTGGGGAGCGGACAGAGGTTTCTGGGAAGGGAAATATGTCCCTTCATCCTTTCGAATAAAATTTGGATGAAAATCTGATAGCTCAGCGTGCAGTATAATGTTCCCCTTTGAAATAGGTTGATACAATTACTTGTCATTTTGTGCAAAAGCCATCAGTAAATCAAAGGATAGTTTATATAGAAATTAAAAGACTTATGTACATTAATTTTTTCATAGTATTTTATGGAAAAGTATTTCAAAGTTCTCTGCAATGTGAAACAAAGTTTAATACAGAGATGTCTTTGTGTACTTTGTGTACACCCATTCTTGATTATGGGAGCATCCCCTAGTATTCAAACAGGAAACATTTGCACATCTACACAGGAAACATTTTACCTGCTAAACAGAATTTAAAGAGAAATGAGAAATAAAGATCATAAACATCATGGGAACAAACAGCTCTCCAGTTCACCATCACTTATGCTACAATATGTGGTTTGAAAAACTGATACTATAAAGAAAGTCATCATCCTTCACCATACGTATACGTGAATTACAGTGTAGAGGACTTCACCAAACCTCGCTACCTGGTTTCGTGGACCTTTCAACCACATTAAGGGATTCTTTATTTATTTTTTCACTTTTATCGTCAGGGGAGCGCCGAGGAATTTGAGCAGTTTGTGATCCTTTTCGAGCAGGAACATGTTGCCCTTTTTTAGTATCCGAGTCTCTGGACTCGGAGAAGTTCTTCCCATCACCAGATTCCTGAAATAAATATTTACACACGTTAGCACACTACCAAATGCTACAAAGAACCACTATGTAATTACCACACGCATTTACACATTAGCACGTTACTGAATGCACAATGAACCACTACGTAATTGCCACATTTTTCCCATTTTTTTTTTCTTCTTAAGTATACTGTATAATGAATCCTCTGGATGTATGCACCATCGTATATTATGTCTAAAAAATTACTAAACAATATCCCAAATTACTGCCAAGTATTCCTTAACAATCTCTTTGAAATATTGGCCAAAGACACATCACAGGCAATTTGCAGCTAAGCTCTATATTGAAAATCACTATGTTTTCAGCTATTTTAAAAGGTCCGGGATACCAATGAACATCCCTTAACCAGTTTTAGCCATGTAACCACGGGAAGTCACTTATGATTAGAAAGTACATTTAAACCAAAATTAAACAGCATAGCTTACATGTCACAATTACAATACTGCTATTCAGAAATAAGACAAAAAGGATTACTGGTCACTGAGTTACGATGAACATGATGCTACATACTAAAAGACTCTAAAGAATTGTAATAAAAACATCTCACTGCTCTTGCAAATTATCATTTGGTTAGTAAAATGAGACACAAAGAAAGTAGAAAGGCCCTAACTAAAATGTTAGGTGTTTTCTTCTATGTACAGCCTGTAGTTAAAACACTCAAAACTGGAATACTGTTTCCATATTGTTCTACAGTTATTTAAAAGATCTGCATATATCATACAGCAAATTGACAGATGTCCTGTAAAAGTGTTTAGAAATCTGAAAGAAAAATGCACAAAGTTCTCCACCATTTCTATATACACCTATATGCACAGGTGTATATACACACACACCTACGACATGCACGTAACCCTGCTCAGTATGAGAGAAGTTATCATCTCAAAGGAGTCAAGCCAGTTAGAAAATGAAGCAACTCTGAAAATAATAACGGAGGAGTTTAAAATTAGATTCATAAAAGTGTTTGAAACATGGTATTTTAAATGGCAGGGAGTTAAGACAAAACTCCTTCTACCCCAATAATTATCAGAAGTTAAATAAGACTCACCCGTCTGAAGATTTTGACTTTGTGCTTCCCAGTGTCCTCAGTTTGCTTTGTTTTTTCAGTTGTTACATTTATATTACAAGTAGGCATTTGCTTCGACATCCCCGGTTTTTCACACTCAATTGCTTTTTCTTCTCTATGGATTTCAAGTTTCACTTGAGTATCCGGTACGCCTTGATCAAAACACTCCATTTTTTTGTCTTCTTCAGCACAGCACTTCACACACACGTATTCCTTATCTTCTTCCCCCATCTGCTGCGCTTGAGAAAGACTCAGTCCAACACAATCACCATGAAACCAATCATCACATCTACCACAGCCTACCATAAATCTGAAAACAAAATAAGACGGACGTCAGTGTACAGATGATGAAAGAATATACAGCAACTTAAGCAGAATGTACTGATAGTTGTTTGGATTTGTGCACCTCAACAATACCTTCTTGCCTGGGAAGTAATTTTCTTTGCAGCTTTACATCCACCTCCAGCCTTACGACATGGTATGATCTTCCTGAGAAACAGGTTTTTTTGCCTTTTTGCCTTTTGCAATAGTCCAAGAGAATACCATAACCTCATTATGTGTTCCTGTAACCTGCCCCCAAATCCTACCAACAGGATCTTGTCAGACTACTGTTCATAAAAATTTGATTAGGAAAAAAAAAATAAAATCCACAACTCTCAAAACCAGCAAACTTTTGTTTGAAAATTTTCTTGCAAGAGCATATCATCCTTGCTTTCCTTCAAATATGAGCAGCACCCTTACAGCAGAAACGTATCAACTGCAACCTTCCGTAGAAGTAAGAGACATCTGAGCGTCATACGACCAGCACAGAAACATCAAGACATTCCAAACGAGTTGGTATATCACATTCCTTAGACAGTTATTACTTAATTACTTCCAGAAAGTTATAGAATCACAGAATGGTTTAGGCTGGACAGGACCTTAAAGATCATCTAGTTCCAACCCTAAGGACTCTTTACTGGTGAATGTGGGACCCGGAGTTTGGCTTCCAGCTCCATCTGGCTAGCCTGCAGTGACTGACTGCCTCGTCTTACATAAGGTACATGCCGCTCTTGTGCTGCTCAGCTACTTTATTCAGAGCCAGCAGTTACTTAAAGGATGTTTCAAACACTAAAATGAGTATCATTTAAAGGACACTTTTCATCTTAAAATCACTTCAATTGTTTAATTATTTTGACAGTAAAAGTAACTTTACACACAGATTTTCAAAGTGTTGTAAAGATCACTTGATCTAAAATAAAACCATAATTTCTGACTGTTTTACAGAAGCATTTTGAAAAGTGCATTAGGTATCAGTACCACCTACTTGCACTGAAAGGTACAATTTCCAGTGGAACTATTTTGGAAGGATGGGGAATTTCAAAGTTAGACAAGTTAAGCACCTCAATAAATCTATTTCAGGAGACTTAATTGCTAGTTATTATTTCTTACAATCCCTTCTTATAAGAATGGATCTAGCATTGTTACGAAAGATCTTCTTTCAAATGACACAGGAGGATCTCTTGCATTATCCACTTATGTTCTCTTTCCCTTTTATAACTTTTTTGATTTATACTTACATAAAATATATTAAATACATCCACTGTGATATATTTTTTCTGGATGAAGACTATCCAGAAAGACTGAAAGTGTATTATGAAAAGTGCGAGTGGTTTGTTAACACTGAAAAAGTTACCAATTAGTTTTTAAATTTCACAGAAGACAGACCTGATTTAAAAAGAAATGCAATCAAATGCTGGTTGTTTCAGCACTATATTTAACAAGCTAAATACACTGACCTGCAAACCCTGTTTCTTTAATATCCTATAAATCTTTTTCATAAGATAATTCTAAGGAAGATTATTCCTAAAATATGTGTGTTCCTATTAAGGCTAGGATCTGATGACTTACCTACTTCACAAAACCATATAAATATTACAGAACACGCTTAGAGGAACTCTCATTCACCACAACTAGATGAACTCTCCAGAGCACTTGATGCAGGTACTATATTCAAGAAGCTACACGTATCTCAAGAGATTAAATATCTGTGTAGCAGAAAATGTTAGAAACATAAAAGAAAGAAAATATTGTGCCTTTATGTTCTGTCCTTGCTTACCCAAAATAAATCAGGATTAAATTCTGCTGAAGTATATACCATTTTGACGCAAAACGAGAGCGAGAAGCTTTAAAACTCCGACAGTTTGAGAAAAAGGTCATTTCCAGCTTCACTAGCCTATGATGCTGTTTGCTAGATTTGATGAAACCACTTCTTAATCTAAGTTTGTGAAGAAAACAATTTTCTCTTCTTTACTTTTCTTTTTTCTGAGCTGCAAGTACATTTTTGGTATTAGTCATGACTAGCAAACAGTATCTGCCCATCTATTTAGTAGTTGCAGTTAGGAAGGCAGAAGTTCCTTCACATTTTGTCAGTACCTCAATCTTTTCAGATCCACATTCCAGCAAAGTGAAGACACAAGAAAGGTAACATTGTGGGACAGCTGCTTCTGATGGTCTTAACAGCGTAATACCGCAACACTCAAACACAAGAGGCAAACAGGCTAGAAGCGATAGGACTTTAACACAAAGTTGATTACTCCTTTCTGAGAGCCTACAGCCAAACACGATGAAGAAAATACAGCGTGAGTGCCTATTTCACAACTTCAAGGATCCAGAAGAGGATGCTTTACACAGGTTACATTCTCTCACCACGGCAAGAAAATATTAGTAAAGCTTTGGGAATCCCAAAACTGGTTACAAAAATTCCAAACATAAGATGCTCTACAGAGCTGAAATAAGATCAGAGCATACAGTCAAGTGCTTCTTGCTTAAAGGATATTTTAGTGTACTAATGAATGAATGCCTTTTGGTTAAAAATAGAAGGAAACCAAGAATAGTCTTGAAGCCACAACTACTACTTGAATTTTTATTAAAAATACATGGGGGTTTTTTCCCCCCTCTTTGGAAATTCAGGCATTGGAGACTAATTCATTAAATGAGCAAGGCAGACTGCAACCTTTAGCAACCAAACCAAAATTTAGATTATATAGAACACAAGACTAAATTTGCAAAAACACAGAGATGAACTCCAGAGACTAAAATGCACAAGATGCTGCACATCTTCAACTTTAAATTGACAGCACATGGAATTTTTCAGCTTAGCTCACACATAGTAAGTGGGCAATAAGGACAACGTATGATGAGTAAAGCACCAGATAGCCATCCATTCTTATATCTTTATTTTCAGGTCTATTAAAAAAAAAAAAAAGTAAAAAACTTATATTGAATTTGTCTCAGAAACAAACCATTCTTCCCTAAGAATGTACACCAAGATGGACAGATGTCGTTTAAGCCATCTTAAGCAAACTACTGAAAATGGAATACCCATGTGGCTTCCTTCCAGTCTTCACAATAAGGTTTCAGTTACACGATATTTAAACACACACAATAAAACTGCAGAATTCAAAAACTAAGACTACAAAGACAATTTGGAAATGTCCATGAAGCCTGTACTATAAAACAGGATGTAGTGTTTACAATTGTCTTGCTTAAACCTAATTATACAAAATGGTAATAAAAATACTGGTGCTGCCTGCCTAAAAAATTCACTATTTCTACTAGTATTTTCACACTAATCAACTGCAAGACTGTGACTTCTGAGGCTGGGAGAGAACATACTGATTTTGATATCAGTAGTGTAAATAATCCTTTTTACCATAAGGCCACTTTTATATCTTTGTTTGTTTCACCCGTCTGCACACAAAACACCATTATGACTTGTAACAGCAATTACAATGGGGTAATGGGCAACACTCAAAGACTAAAAAGAGGAGTCAAGGGAAACTGAAGCCTGGCTTGAAGGATCAAGGATGTCCTCTTGCACAGCTGTCAGAGTTGTGACTGAAGAGGTTCTGATATCTTGGACTATTACAACACCAAAGTTTCTCACTGTAGATTGCTTCAAGTTTGAAGTGCAGGAGTTTTAACCATGTTGTAAGGCTGGGTTACCCATGGATGTAAAGCTGAAAGAGAAAGAAAAATTTATTTTAAAATATTACATCATGCCACATTCAACAACAGAATTGCTTTCACTGGACTTGACCATAAAAACAGAATTTTGTTCAAGAAAAATCTAAAAAGAGCTGACAGGTGACAGCAGACAGTACTAAAGCTCTTTGGACCTTTGCAGAGACTATGTTATTGTTTCATTCATTTTAAAGAATCCTCTTGGTAGTCCGTGCATTGGCATGAAAAGATGCACCTTAAAATCAGAAAGTAATAGATGATACATAAAAAGAGAGACAATAATTAATGCAAGCCTTCCACAGCCTCTCTTAGGTTTGGCAGATTTTCTTTGGTGTGTTATTTTTAGTAAATTCAATTAATCTGTTAGATGAAAACTCAGGCTTGGACAATTTATTTTCAAAATACACATGCCATGTTTTAAAATTAATTTACATGCATTCAACTCACGTAACACAAGCAAGTTTCCCAAGAAATCCATTACTGTGAAATAGGATTTTACAAGTAAAATGAGCAGAAACTATCTTAGTCATAAAACAATTGTTTGTTGTAAAGCTGTCAGAATAGTGTGGGCCAGTTATCAGCATTTTAAAATTAATTATGTAAGGTGCGTCCCCACAGAAAATCATTTACTTCAGAAATAATTGCGCCTCTCTCATCCTTTGCATTTGTGGTACATAGCATAGGGAAAACATGGTAAAAGGACTCAAATCTTAAAAAAAAAAAGGCAAAACAAACTATTCAAAATTACACCCTAACCCCGAACTCACCTAAGAGGAGTAAAACCACCGTTCACACACTTTTTAAGAATTTAAGGATTAAAAGCACGTCCCACATCTGCATCCACCTCCACTTTAACGGCACTGTTCACCAATCTTCTATAAAATCTGTTGTAAATTTGTATTAACTTTACAACTGTGTCTCAGCTGCATCGATGCTACAGCCCAGTCAACATTAAAGCAGAGACACTGCATGGAGGCAACTGTTTTTCCTTCAGCTAACAAGGATGTTACTAGTGGAGAAGATAGGCTCTGATAAAGCTGGAGTGAATATGTTCCACATCAGTGAAGTAGTATGGGCTCAATCAAAGCTCAAGTGAAACGAGCGTTTGTCCAAAAAA
>VXBH01007435.1:171739-200909 GCA_013400035.1 Rynchops niger
AAAAAAAAAAAAAAAAAAAAAATTGCACTACTTTGTCAGAGCACATATACTTGAGCAGTTTCTCTTGTTTGCTTTTTTGTACAAGCCTAACACAGGTGACACGATTTTTCAGGTTTTTATCTTCTAGAAACAAGAACAACCTGTCTCCAAAGAAACACCATAGGTCTCTTTACACAGAACTTGCCGTGTAGGAAAAAGACACCATAAACTTATTTCCTAAGTATTAAATTTCAATACTCCATCTTTTATGTAATATAAATTTCTTTTTTTCCTTAAAAGCACAATTTTTGTTTGTTTTGCATATTACATGAACGTCTCCAAAAAGGAAGGAAGCAGGGAGACAAGCAACCTATGCTCTCTGAACTAAAAGTGAATGCATGAAACGAGCCCAACAGGAAAATCAAAATCACTGAAGTCCTGAAAAAAATTGGTAGAACACATCTCCTAACGTTAACTATACAACACAAAACTATATATAAAAAAAAATAATCATTACAGGAAGCTCAATTACCAATGGATTCTACACACATGTGGCATCTTGCAGGATCAGGATCGTAAGTTCTATAAACTGCATATACACACACACACATATTGTATAAAACGATGTATTTTAGACAACTCATGCTGTCCATTTGCCAGGCTCCCTAATGGTACTAGTATTAATAATAATCCTACCAATACTGCAGCAGAGTAATATAATCCATATAAAAACCTACTAATAAAATGGTACCGCTGTAGATATAAAACACAGTGGAGTCCTTCCATTCTTTAACTATACATTACAATGCTATTTTGTTTACACTGGCATTCAGTTTTTCTACAGCTGTGGCTGGACAAGGATGGCAGCTTTTAATGTTGCAAGTCTCTTCATGGTGGAAGAAAGCAGTTAACAGAGACAGAAAACTTAAAAGCATCATCCATGACTGTCAATTGATGACATCTTGCCTAATCTGCAGTTTAACATACTCATACTATTCAATGAACATGTACTAGAAACTAAAGCATCATAATTATCCTAATTACTCTTTCTTGTGAAGAATGTTGTCACAACAATGATTCATTTGTGCATATGCATCTACCCTTAAAAAATACGCACATGTAACTTAAGGGTGGTTATAAATTCGGAGGCTTAAACTCCTTTCTGAACCATTCTCTTTTGTATTGGCTGTACAAATTATATAGTTGCCTGATTCCAAAATAGTTTACTGAAGTATTAGCACTATTTAAAAAAAAAAAACGATCTCCTAATGATCTTTATTGCAGGAAAAAACAGTTTTCAGATTTTTTTTTTTTTTTTATTTCATCCATCACCCAAAGTAATTTTCTGTATTAGAGCTGTGCAGAAACTTTTTAGTGACTATATTATCAGGAATACTATATCTTAGCTAAATCAACTCCTGCACTTCCAAATTAATTGCCTTTTACAATATTAGTATTTTTTCTTCTATATATCCCCCAGCCTATTCAAAAAAACCTTACTAGAACTGTAGAAATCAAAAGAGGAAGTCATCAGCAACAAATTAAAGCTGTAGGCTTCCCTTGTGATATAATGCTTTCTATAAAATTTGCTTAGAAAAAGAACATCCAAAGGTACGTACTATGAATTATTAATTGGAACTTGGTGGAACTTCTTCCATTAAAGATGATAAGAGTGAAGACAAGGGAGACAATCTGCAAAAACGTCAGCTATGTTTTGTCTATCCATACAAGAAAGGAGTGAGTTCAGCCCTCCAGCCTACAGAGAACTTGAACACCTGGAGTCAAAACTGGACAAATTTGTAACATGAGCCTTTACATCGTAACGATGGATGTGATGCATACAAGAAGAAATCTTACATTAGCAGATTTCTCAATGTCTGCAGAGCTACCATCTTAATCTAGCTCTATGCCAAGAAATCAAACTTTTTTTTTTTTCTTCAACTATCTATAAAGATCTTGATTCAATCTGTCTTCAGGAAAATTAACTATTGTTTGTGACAAAGTTTAATATTTTCAACATCACTTGACCTCATTAAGAAGCTGAAGCAGTAACTTCAGTCTGTAACATTTTCCTATGTGATATGCACATCCATACACATACATATGTTTAATCTGTAGACAGATGAATGAAAATTTATGTGTCTGATTTATGCTTTTAGCTGATGAGAAAACACCTGACAGCAATATGGGAACACAATAGCAAAGTCAAACAAGTTGAAAGCAATACCATGAGTAAAAATAATTCAAACTTTACACTGAAAATAAAAAAAAAAAAAAAAACCACACCTGTTTCAGATGTGCTGAAATCACTAAGTATAAAAAGTTACATTGTAACTATCTGACTTGCCCAGAAACATAAGGTTTAGTGTTCATTTATTTTTTAGTTATTATTTTTTTTGTTACGTTGCCAAGTTTTTTTAGTTACGTTCCAATCTTTTTTAGTTATGTTGCAAAGGTAAATCTCTGAACGGGAACTGACATAATGCACACCAACTGAAACAACTGACATCAAGCAAACCAACTAAAACAATTAGTCCTAAAGCCAAATATTGACCACCATAATGAGGATAAAAAACACAAAACAGCTACATTGGTTCCAGTTTATAAGCACAACGACAAGGGGAAAACAGCATGAGTAGTCACTGTTCAAAGCGCAGGTGCCAAAGAATGACTATTAACAGAAGAAAACGGGCATGCCTCTTATAAAGCAAGACACATGTTTGTAAAAAAGGATTCCTCCTTTCCCAGCCACATCTGTTGTGTCTGCAGTACAAGGTAAGCATACTTTGACTTTAAACATGGTCATCAAATTATTGCACGTTTTCCTAGAGACATAAATTGACTCCATTTGTTGTGTGCTGATTCTGAAATAAGACAACATACAAGTACCGTCCTCCTCCTACTGTTCTTCTAGGAGGCACAGTAAGATTGCTCTGGGGCTGTGAAAGGCCTACGTAAGCATCTCCCTTTGGGGAATCTTTACACAAACAAGGCTGATGAAACAACCTCCACACATCGTCTTCGACCTGAATCAATTTTCCAAGCTCAGTATTACATTAACAAGTTAGCGGCTTTGCATTTTTGCAGAGAATACAAAAAGGTTCAAGTGACTACTATTTTGCAGCCTGAATTCTAAAAGTATTTCATTAACATGACACACTGCAAAGCTCCTACGAACATTATTTCCCTACTCGGGGCTGCAACTTCAGTTCAACTTCTTTTTCTACAAGTAATTTGTACTGCAACACTGACAAAAATTTCCAAAGTTTAAAGAATGACAGAGCAGGATATAAACACAAATATTGTTTCAGATCTTAGCTCTGCCTTTGACACTTGTTGAACTTACTGTCTTTTGACAATACCTGTGTCTCACAGTTTCTCCTTTTCTCCTATACAATGAACAGAGGGGAAAAAAGAGGGAACAGGCTGGCCAGCCAGGCACTTACAAAAGAGAAGCAAAAATTCCTTGAAAAACAATCCACAAAGTGAATGTAAAAATCACCTTATCATTACAATAAATCTTGGCAGTTTTGATGTTTTTCCAAGTGATAAAAGTGAACTCTACGTTAAGCTTGCTTTTTTTTACTCACTGCACTGAAAACGTTTTCTTGTTCTTGCACCAATTATTATAACCCCCAAGTTTTGCTTCCTCTTGTATCTTAGTGACATCACGTGAATCTGAAAGGTTTAAGAGTCCTTACTTGCAGCATACAACTACAAAATAAATTAATCTGAACAAATTTAAACTTCATTTTTTAGAATCGTGACGATAAAAAGCGCTGGACTGACAGCCTTAAGTTCTCTATTATTAAGTATGGAGCTCAATACTGCAAGCTTCCTCACTCCACTAGTGTGCCTCAGTCACGTTCTATATACAGAAGTTCTGTGTTTATGTACTAAATATCTTTCTACATTTAGTGAATCTGATCTTTTCCCCCTGAAACTCCTGGCTGCGTCAACAGCTTTGTAACACTGACATATTAAAAGAAAAATCTTAACAAGACTGACATTACAAAGTCAAGGACACCAGTAATCACCACCTGTGGCAACTCACGGGCTATCTCAATCCGACCTCAGCTGGTGATCTGTACATTATACTATTCTTCTAGCAGCAGTAAGAGCTAGTGGTGCAAAATTGGTTCGTCGCATTTAATCCTATATCAATGCATAGTATGTATATCTTCTATAGCATTACTTTGACTTTATAAACTAAAATAAGGAGATTTAGTTCTGCCTCACTGCTGTATCTTTCCAGTATTGCCTAGATCCATTTAGTATTAAAAATCAAGACTTTCTGAACTCTTAACAAAACATTCAAAACAAGAAAACCCATAGAATGTTTGCAAAAATACAAAGAAAATTGGAAGAGTTCAACTCAAAGCTGGATTTTTAACAGATACCAAGCAGTTTTAACTCCCAATATGCATATTTTGATTTAAAAATATCCACATAAGCATTTTCGTATCAGGAAGCGGCCTTTCTGAATTTAAACAATACATTTTAATACAAGCCACCCATGTACTTCTACCATTGTGGTAACATATGAGATGATAAAAACTAAGGAAATGCACACTGCATAAAACTAAATGCTATTATCCAGACACAAATGGTAAAGGGACCATCATAACAATAAAAGAATTTAAAAAAACCCAAAACCACAACAACAACACACAAAAGCACACAGAACTAAGTTTGAGTGCCCCTTCAATTGGGGAATTCTCACCAATCAGACAGAGCAAACACAGCCTTAATTCTTTTAATAGGCCACACTGATGTAGTTACTATAGCTACACGGTAAATGGATTTCATGTATTTGTTTTTCTAATATGATATAAGTCAATAAAACTCACAAGGGCTCTTAGATACAAATCAATGCTATAAAGAACTCGGGCACCAAAGGTTAATTGTTCCATATTTCACTCTGCTCTAAAGCACGCTCACTGAAAATTACTATTAAAAGTTTCTCTCACATAAGCAAAGGATCAATCTGAAACATCTTTAATTTGAAATTAATTTAAAAAAAAAAAAGGCTGCCAGGTAAAACTGCAATTATGAAAAAAAAAAAAAAAGTATTGGAATCACACTTCTACTAGGTAAAAGTCACATGCAAACAACTATTTGATTTTTTTTTTTTTGTTGATGGTGATCCTTCAACTTAAAGAGGTCTCCGGAAAGAACAAAATGACAATCTGGAACACAGACATCTTAGTCTCATTTCTTTTCTATGAAAAAAAAAGTCAAGTTTGAAGTACATATTTTAACAGCATAGCAGAATTATACATTCCTCAAAAGATGTATTGATATAATAAAACACTTCTAGTAAAATATTCTGACCAAACTAGTTTCTAACGCTCCACTTAAAAAAAGTGTATGAGTGCAAAGGAAACTAATGGACAGTATAACAGACCCACTTTCATTACAAGGCTATGCCTTTTCATTTTGGCACCAGCAGTATGAAACATTTGGCAAAAGAGGAAAAATATTATCTTCTGAGATGAGTAATAAATTCTTCAGACACAAAGCCACACACACCTGTTGCCATGTGGCTTTTTGCAAAAGCCACACTGCTTGTTGGGCACCCAAACATATTTGCTT
Organism: Rynchops niger; assembly: GCA_013400035.1. Taxonomy (NCBI): domain Eukaryota; kingdom Metazoa; phylum Chordata; class Aves; order Charadriiformes; family Laridae; genus Rynchops; species Rynchops niger. The sequence continues at coordinate 177,314 of VXBH01007435.1, forward strand.
TCACTAGCAGATGTATGTTCCAAGCCTTCCCGTTTAACAGTTGAAATGTTATCTGGAATGAATAAGGGAGGTTCATCAAGAGAAAGACTTTTGCTACTTCTTCTCTGGCGAGGTTGGAGATTCTTATCGATTCTTTTTGATTTGTTTTTTTCTTTATCATCCTCCTTCAGATGTTCTACGACAGGGGGATCTTTTGACTCTGCCTCTTCCTTTGTGGAGCTGTTTGTTTTTAGTGCAGTTGCAAGCTGGTGTTTCTGACCCTGGGCTTGTTTCTGACCAAGATTTGAAACATGCCCTGATAAGGGATGCACGGAGTGGTGGGTGTCTTTAGAACAGCTTTGATGAGTAGGAGATTTCTCACTTGTTCTTTGAATCGATGACTTCTGTACTTGTCCAGAAGCCTGGACTCGGGGTATTTTCTTCAGCATGGTATTGGTCTGCTTTTTTATGGTCACCCCTGAAACGGAGCTCCTTGCTTTCAAACCCAGATCAGATTGTTTCTTCCTAATTTTAACTGGATTATTTGGATGCTGATGACTCTCTTGCTCATCTGCATTCCGCTTCAGACTTGACGAAGGTGGACTGTGAAGACCTGAAACAGTAAGACCAGCTCTTGTTCTTGAACGTGTTATTTCTTGTTGCACTGTACCTGATTTCTGTTGAGTACCTGCGGTCAGATTTTGCTTATTCTGTATCATAGATTTACTATGCCGGGGCCTAATGTTCTTTTCACATTTTGATGAAATGTTAATTTGTTTATCATCATCCTGAAATTTTGATGACTCAGGTCCTTCTACTTTAGTACTGCTGATCTGCTGCTCTACATTTTGGCTTTTTTGGTCAAGAACAGTGCTATCTAAAATGCTATTTCCTGGGTCAGAAGAAGTAAACTCTTCACTTTTCAAGTCTTTATTATCAAACTCTGTACTGTCCAATAGTTTCTCAGATGAAGTTACAGTTTTCTCCACTCCCTTATCATCTATAGGTTCTGTTACACATTCTTTTACTGACAATGTGTTTTCATCAGGAACTTCCACATTGTGGGAACCTAAACTACAGTCAACCCCCTTTTCTACAGAGCTGGACAAATTTGAAGAAACCTCACAAATTTCACTTGGATTCACACAAACACTAGATGGATCATTAGCTTTTCCAGTTATCCCACTTTGATCATGCTCTTCTGTTTTCTTCTCTGGTTCCTCTGTTTTATATTCAGTCTTTTTTTCTGAAGAAGTTTCAGAGACCATTGAATCAATCCCATCATTTGCTTCATTTTTAACTGCAGTAATTTCTGTATCTGCAGAGACTGAACAAACTGTCTCAACATTCCCAGATTCAATCTTTGTTGCAACCTCTGTTATTTCCTTTGATTCTCCAGGAGAAGGAGAACAGGCTCCTGCTAAATTAGCACAACTTGACTCTTGGGATGTTTCCTCAACTTTTGCCTGGTTAAGGGTTTCAGATTTTATTTCGTTCACCTCTTCGGGACAAGGAAGACATTTTGTATTACTTTGGGACGCTGTTACTGCTACTGATGTTCCTTCTGTCTGTCCTGATCGTCTTGTACTACGCCTAACTTCTTTAGGTTGCTCTGTTTTCAAGGGTGCAGCAACATCTGTCTCTTTAGCTGGACTTCTCTCTTGTTTCTGTCCAGTTTTTGTAGCAGATACACTTTTTACAGATGATTTCTTGGTACTAACAGGAGGCGCAACATTCGAACGCTTGGCCAGGGTGCTCTGTCGCAAACTCCGAACTTGTTCTAGGAGGGGAAAGAGAAAATGTCTTAGGCATACTGCATCCTCCTCTTTGCAAACACAAGACTTACCTAGAATAGAACTGATTTAGCCTGATTTAGCTTACTGGACACAAAAAGAACTTAAAACTTAGTTGTTTACTAAACTTAAACAAAAAACCACAAGCTCTCTACTTTAAAAAGTTGTAAGTTGCTTGTATTTCAATTTTACACTGACACAGTTTGGATGTAAAATCACATTATTCTAAAGGTGATAAAGTTCTGAATAATATATATAAAACAGAAGTAATGATAGAAAGACAATCAAAACCCACTACTTTTCTACCACTCAGCTTTTTCTACCTCAAGTAAAAATTGCACAGGTTATATTTTGATTAGAGTATAGCTTTTAGAGAAGACAGTATATGAATCTGAGATGGAGTCACTTTCTCACTTGACAACATCTCTTAGATTTTCTAAACAAGAAACCATTCCAATGCATTTTTAAAAAGCACATTCACCAGCTTTGTATCACAGGTTCTTATTTAAATTCTGACTTCCCTATTACATAGTTTTATCTTTTTAACTCAGCCTACTCTATAGGGTGGGGAAAAAGCAGAACTGTCAATAACTCCATCAGTTCAACAAGTTAGAAAAAGCCTTACTATAATCAATTAGCTACCACACAGAATTTAAATATTTCATTAAGATAATTTTTAAGCATACTGAGATATTACTATAACCTAATTTAAAATAAAAAAAATACACAAATAAATAATTGTAACAGAAAATAAAGAGCCATGCTAACCTAATACTCCAATGCTGTTTGCAAATACAATATGCTTTTGCTGGTGAAGAACCTCAGTGCTAATCTGACGCAGGTAAAAGGATCACAATCCCAAAAAATGAGTTTATGGCCTGCGGTCCTTAAGGGAGATACCAAATATTTAACAAAGAGGAATTCAAATTGAGTAGTACCCTATGGATGCCAATTTCTATCTCCAGTTGGTAAAAAAGGAAGTGCCTGTACTTGAATTCACACAACCAAATAGCAAAGCTTTACTTTAAGTCTACAAATGGAGTCCCCTTCTCTGGAGGTTTTCAAGACTCGCCTGGACGCAGTCCTGAGTGATGTGGCTCTAGGCAATCCTGCTTTAGCAGGAGAGTTGGACTAGATGATCTCTAGAGGTCCCTTCCAACTCTGAAGATTCTGTGATTCTGTGAAATGTTGGAGGTGTGAGATTATAAAAATTCAGTTGACCTCAAACGTGCAAAAACACATCACCTATTGAATGATCACCTTGTGCCATTAAACGTGGCGATTTTCTTGGTGATGTGACTGATGATTCTTCACAACGGCTCCTCAAACTCCTGTTAGGTAGAACAAGCTCATCTTCATCAATGGTGTCATTACCACTCTCTTTAACTCCTTCTTCGTCCATAATATCATCCAGACCAATAACTGGAAAAAGCAAACAAACAAGAAAGAGCCTAAAACAAAAGGATCAAAAAAATGTTGCAGCTGTAATGACAAGCAAGACAGGGAAAAATAAATAATTTGGCCATCTAAAAACAAACAAAAGGGGGAAAAAATTAAGAAAGGCAAGACAGAAAATTCCCATGTCAGGCAGTTTCAGTGGAGAAGAAGCTATCACCCAAAGCTTAAAATTTCTGTAGATAGTCCTTATAGCTTTTTGGTGGACTCACATTTTTATTGGGTTTTTTTTTGCCACAGGAAGGTCCCCAGTCTTAGAGGATCAGCTGTTCCTCACTGTCCCTTCCCACCTAAGAAAAAGTGAAGAAAGGTAAACAGCAGAAAGAGCTGATCCAGAAGTGCAAAGAGTTTAAAAATCACAGTTTTCTCATAGGATACAATTTTAAAACTCTAAGTCCCACCCACATCAAATATCTGCATCTGCAAATCCCTTTTTGGAAGAGCATTGAGTGCAGCATGCACTAGTCTCCCAGGAAAGTCAGAGAACATTGTCGAATTCCTGGCCTCCACTAACCTGCGAAGGATCCCAGAGGTTGCTCCTGAAAATAGGTTTCCTAAGAGGCAGTCAGGCCACTGTACCAGCCATTCTCCTCACTTTCTCTAAGATAGGTTCTGCAATGGTAGCCTCTCCTATCCCAAAGATCCTATGCGTGATTAATGAATCCTGGTCCCTGTGGGATGCGAAATTTGTGAGATCAAGCCAAATAGCCAAGTGATTTCACAAAACATGTAGGAGGGTCTGACAAATACTCCAAACGACCAAGTATGCCTATTTTTCACTAGTCAGGCACCCACCTAGAAGCATTTTCAAGATAAACTAATTCACATAACAGAAATATCTAAAAATGTCTAACAATTATTTAAAACTGACTTAAATTAATAAATTTATCTTACAAATCAAAATAAGCGAGAAGTTAGAATTGTTAGAATTTTTAGACTGTCAGGAAACTGTCAATTCCTGCTCCTTTTCAAGTCTGATGTTACTGCATAATGCTCTTGTGAAGGCACTACAACAATGAGCATTGAAAATAATAAAAATTGGAAGTTGTAAAACAGTTCTAAAGCCAAACAGTGACAAAAAATCAAGTCTATCTAGACTAAATCAATCCACAATCAGTTGTCATGAAGAAAAAAACCAAACAAACAAAACAAAAAAAAAATCCCAACCAACCTGTTAATTTTAACATTCAAATATTAGAAAGATTTTAAACAGCCTTTTAAGGAAGGCTGACCTTGGCACCAGGTAATCGGCACTCTGGACCTCCGTAGTTAGATGGCTGTCAGGAGCTGAAAGCTATGAGTTTCTTGGGCTGACATTCTTACTCATTTTATTTTAACCATAATTTTTAGTTACTGCATTGTATACATCAGTTTACAGAAGTGTGTTTCTGGAAATTACTAGCAGCTTTTGCTTTCCAATCCAGAGCCACCTTTAGCCCGTGTATGTATACATACATACACAGATACCACACAAGCTGCAGGGGACTGATAACGCTGGTCTTACTCCACTCATCCAAATGTTCCTTAATCACTTACATAAGCTACATACTGGGAAAAAGATGGCATTGTAACTGCCCTGCTAGCCTTTATTATCCCCATAATATCTAACACTGCCGTTTTCCAAGAACTGAAAACTCAATGAGGTGGGCCCTCACCCTAACTCCAGCTGCCCATTCTCATGTTCTCAAAGACTATGTCCTCCCAACAGCTCTGCACTTTGGTATTAGCGTTGTCATTAAAGGGTGTTCCTACAAAACGTGGAACCAGTATTTGGGAACAGCCTGTGACAAAGTAACGGTAGGACCAGAGGGAATGGATTAAAACTAGAGATGGGACGATTCAGACTGGACGTTAGGAAGAAGTTCTTCACTATGAGGGTGGTGAGGCACTGGAACAGGTTGCCCAGAGAGGTGGTGGAAGCCCCATCCCTGGAAGTTTTTAAGGCCAGGCTAGACGGGGCTCTGAGCAACCTGCTCTAGTGAGGGGTGTCCCTGCCCATGGCAGGGGGGTTGGAACTAGATGATCTTTAAAGTCCCTTCCAACCCGAACAACTCTATGATTCTATGAAAGGAGACTCCTTTCAGATCCTCTTCTGTTTCTTCAGTGTAGAACTAAACTACTAAGCTACAGAAGAAAACGTGACAAATAAAAACTACTCAGACAACTTCTGAAACGGCTCTGGAGCAGATTTCAGGGCTGCCATTAGAGACTCAGGTTTTACAATGTTCGTGCTGAAGTTATTGAGTTAATAACAAAAGGGACACAACCAATCTACTATTGACAGACAGTTTGAAATATTAGAATTAAAGTATTTTCATACTTACAAGACTCTGTGCTGTAGCTTTAATTTTACAGAGGAATATGAAGCACAGAATCTTGCTAATTTCAAACCACCTGAGCTATAACTCAGCTAGTACAGCCCCATGAGGCCCCCGGATGAGGAGCGTTCGACACACACCCTGCTGGGAAGAGAAAAAGTGACAGAGAATAGTAATAGATACAGAGGAGACCAGGACATTAAATTAAGAAAGGAAAGCGGAGGCAGAGAAACAGCACTGGGAAAAGTAAACCAACAAAAGCAAAACCAGACAGAACGAAAAAGGAAGAGATATAGGTGACCTTAGTAATAAATACCTAAGGATTATCTCAGTAATAAATACAGAAATTAAGACAGAAGGATAAAAGATAGAAGGAAAAAATAAAGAAAACACATAACTAAATAGAAAAATTGTACATCAGTGTACAAATGAACAAGCTGTAAATAAGGAAAATATGAATCACATTCAACATACTCATACCGGAAGAGGCACCACTGGGCTTCCACTTACTATTTTGAGTCTCTCCATTACTTGTAAAGTATTTAAATTTCTGAACTACTGTGTTGCTGACTCATTTTTATATATGTTATACAATAACAGAGTAACATACAGGAAAAATAGTTTACTTGTAAATTTAAAGTAAAATTTTCCATGTAGTAAAACAAAAGCCTGACCGTTTTTTTTATTCTTCAGCAATGTAAAATAGAGGAAAACAAGACTTACTTGCTGAGGGAAGAGGAGGGAAGGAGGAGAAAATACCCCTAAACACATCATCAAAATCTTTGAAATTTACAAATCTTCCCTTGATAATCTTCAGCCAAAATTAGACAGAAATACTCAGGTTTTTGACACAGTGGTCAAAGTAAACCTCAAGTGTAAAAATGAATTTCTTTTATGTAGATGATAGCCCTGATTTTCGTTTGCTTAGCTAACCACATGGAACAGAGCTCCACTGTTGTTGCTACTTTGCGTTCTAAATTCTACATTCACCTGAATCACACTAACAGCAGGACCGAGGAAATCCACCATGGATTCCATATTTTAATTCTACAAACATCAAAAGTTATATGGAAATGGTTGAACGTTTTAAAATTTCTACTATCTTAAAAACCTAACATTATGCTTCAGTAGAAAGGAACAGTAACAGTCTAAAGCAGTAACTAACACATATCCAGGTAAGCCTTAAGTAGAGCTAATAAACTCTAGTAAGGCAATGAAACATACATACTGAAAAACTACCATGAAGTCTCAAGACTATAAACGAAGATAGTGTATTTTATATTAAAACCTTTTTCCTATTAACATTTGTGATGCATATGTTCAAGAAACAGAACCAAAATATGCTCAGTTAGAAAAAAATATACTTTCAAGAGAAATTAGGTCAACTGATGATATAACTTACATAAGAACACACCAAGTTCCAACTGTTTAAAGAAAACAAATTTTTGTAACCCTGTAACCTGTTTAACTGAGAATTTGCCTGTGAGGACCTTGAACTGACTGCCCAGTGCCAGAAAAGAATCACAGCAAGTAACATGTAAAATACTAACTAAACGTTTACTCCCATTCTCCATTAATCTCTAAATTGTAAAGAGGATTTTTTCCTGTCTTTAGAATAAAAACATAGGAAAAACCAATCAAATTATGAAAATAAAATAAAATTAATACAGCACATATCTTGACAGAGGACTGAATCCCCGTTTTAAAAAAAGATGGAGTTACATCACAGGGCTATTGATTTATGGCTCTTTAGCCACAGGAGCCTGTTACTTTGGAAATAGAGAGTAGTAAAGCACAAATTCTAACAACAAAGTAAAAACGCAGCATCAATCCAAGCAGTTTAAATCAAATTATTTTATTAAGAAAAGAGCCTTTAGATGAGCTCTGTGATTCATAAATACATAAACTGCCTTGCAAATCCTATTACAGATCCAACCCCTCTTCATCCACAAAACAATGTAAAACTGACCAAAAGGAATAAGTAACTAAAGTCTTCAGAAGGACCTAAAATGGGGACAACTGGTAGTTTGTTACCTGCAAACAGAAAAGCATACAAAACAAATATTCTCCAGGGTCTCAATATAATATCAATATAGTAAATTTAAATTTTACACAGGTGAGTTACTACCTTGGTCACAAGACACTGTACAACTGTTCACATGGACAGCTTGGAGGAAGGAAGGCATAAAGACGTAAGAAAACCGAGAGAAACAACTATAGACCCAATTTTGGGTTGCAAACCAAAGGTTACGTTCAAAATTACTTCATGTGCAGGAGGAAAAATAACACATACATTTGGCTTTAGTGAGAAGAGCCTAAAATGGCTAACACAGTCAGACAGGACACTAGCTAAAGAAAAGAAGTATTTTTAGTCAGAACAATTGGTTTGGCTCCTCCAAAGATTCAGCAGGTGAACACGATCAGGTGATCACGATTTTAGCAGAGGTAATGCTGCTTTCAGCAATACTCATGAAAACACAGGCTAAAACTAGAAAGAACAAACTGCACTTAGGGGATACACTTTCCCAGCAGTGATCCAGAGGGAAAGGAAAAAAAGGGTAATTAAAAAGATGTCCCCAACAGTCTCTGCACACTCTTACAGTGTTCATCTTCCTCATAATTTATGAGAAATACCTGATTTGATGATCATATCCATAAACTAAATTGGTTAAAGTTTGATTCTGTTATGAAATCCAGAAATGTCTCCAGATTATATGCAATTCAAACTCCATTCCCTCTATTACATGTATAATAAATCAAACTGCCCCAGTAAATGACATTCTGAAAAGCTACAGAATACCTGATAGCTGAGAATTATCTATTAAGTATGAATGCTGGTTATTCAGTTCATTGGCATGGGACCAGTCTGACCTGCTATGCTATATGCTATAAATTAGTGAATAAGCTTCCAGCAAGAAATAACAGAACAAAACAGAAAACCTATCAAAGTTGAAAAAAACGTGTTGCTCTCAAGAGTATACGTCACATCCTAAACTTCACAGTTTGCAATTCTGCTCAAGAAATTGCTCAGAAAGTTAAAAAAAAAAAAAAAAAAAAAGCAACCTCAAAACCACACATCCACACCCACCCACACCACCCAAACATGAAAGACGCGCAAGAGCTGTTCCACATAGCCTACCCTCCTGTCTTGATCAGTCAGTTCTTGGAAGAACAGCTGCCTGACCACACTGATGAACAGAAGCACAGAGACACCTAAAACATGATATGGGACACTTTTGATTGTTTCAAGAACTTGGGTTTCATTTAATCCTGAAAAGCCTCCTTTTGTCAAATTCTAGCCTTTAAGTCGCAAAGAGAGTAGTTATATTAACTTCCATTATTGACACTAGGTCTTTCTGCTGATACCTACTTCAGGACAGTAAATGGCCCCCATTACTGCTAAGCTCCTATGAGCTGCAGTGAATAATAAGATCTATGAATAGCTTGTACCTTGATTCACTGAAGTAACAGAAAACTTCCTAACTGTGCTATACGAGCAGTATCATCTGCAGTCTGTCCCATAAACCAGCAAACCAACTACATCTTTACAGTTTGGTAGTCACTCCACAAACACATCCTAAAAGGATTTCAGCGTAACATCTGTTAATTTGACCCATGCTCTTTCCAGCTTATGAAAGTCACAAAAAGTTACTTTTACCTCTGCTTAAAGTCCTTACCAGGATCACCTGGAAAGAATCTTCTTGTCTTCTCCAAACAAGTAACTGTTCAATCAAAGCTGAACAAGACAGCCCCATTCTATTACAGATTGGCAATTACACAGCAAGCTCACCAACTAGTGAAAGACCAACAATGTCAATTAACAGAAGAAACCATTTAGATCCAGCACAAACCGGACTCAGGCCATGAGACTGCTTTACTGGTACTGATATAGTTCTTCCTATCAATAGATAGTCAACAGACATCCATTCTCATGTTCCTTGCTATTTGTCATACACCAGTACTGCTGATTACGAGATGCTCAGTACAAGACAGACAGGGACCTGTTGGAGTTGGTCCACAGGAATGGTCAGAGGGATGGAACACCTCTCATATGAGGACAGGCTAAGAGAGTTGGGGTTGTTCAGCCTGGAGAAGGTTCCAGGGAGACCTTATAGTGGCCTTTCAATACTTAAAGGGGGCTTATAAGAAAGACGGGGACAAACTTTTTAGTATTCCTTGTAGAGACAGGACAAGGGGTAATGGTTCAGACTAGATATAAGGACATTTTTTATGATGAGGTCAGGTTGGATGGAGCCCTGAGCAACCTAATCTAGTTGAAGATGTCCCTGCTCATTGCAGGGTGGTTGCACTAGGTGACCTTTAAATGCCCCTTCCAATCAAATCATTCTAGGATGCTATGCTACCATCCTCCCCCAGAGAAGCATTTATAATCCAACTTTAAAACTTTCCATTTTCTGGGTAGATGCCTCTAACAAGCAGTGTAATTGGAAATCAAGCTTCAACTCACAAAAATCTGTGTTTCTGTCTCAGAGATGAGCACTTTAACTGTTTAAAGGACGTATAGCCAATTGCTACCAGTATCTATCACATACAGTCAGGTAAGTGGTAACTCACCATAAAAGAGCTTACTGTTAACAAAAAGCTTAGCTCATGGTGAATTATGTGTAATATACACCCTAAAGCTGAGCAAGACAGATGCTATGTTGATGATTAATAACTTTGGATTAGACATGTAAATAACACCCAACACAAACTAATGTCAATGCAGCAGTAATAAAAGGAGCAGAAAACAAACCCATACTCAAAACCAACTTAAGAGCAAGAGAGAAGGGGTTTAGACAAAAAGACCTGATCTCCAAAGTAGAACAGAGAAAATGTTGTCATGATCCTAATTAGTCTGGTATGTTGGTAAGCAGGCCTGAAAAAAAGTCTCTCTCAAAGCTGCTGCCACTCACATGTACTCGTGTTCACGTAAGAAATGGTACAAGTTCTTCGGGTTGAAGTCATATAATGATAGTATCTTGCTTTGTGCACAGGTTTACAAATACTCTTGAACTCTACTCAAACCAGGCTCTCGAAGTATTAGTGAGCCATGCCTTCCGCTCCTCCATTTTGTCTATGACACTTAATACCATTTTAGCCAAATCACCTCCTCAGTCCAACTGTTTTTACCTTTATCTCTTCAGCTTGCTCACAGCAATCTGAAGCATGAAATCTTCACCACTTTGAAAACTAGACAGAACAGAGTACATTCCAGTTATTCATGGAGCAGCAAGCATGATGAATCTGTCCTTTGCTGGCCTAATTTCTACGAGCATTTTACTCCTTTTCTCAAACTATTCCACAGTCTACGCATCAGTTATGCAAAATACTGTTTGAAGGCCTAAAATAAATTGTGGTAAATAAAGTTTTATCTCTGGAAAAAAAATAACTCTTTTCTCCAGGAATTAAATCAAGAGTTTAAGAAACAACACCATCTACCGTTTCAGTATTTCCTCAGTCTTGCCCTGCTTAACATAAATAGATAACAACAATTGTACCAAAAACTACTAAAACCTTACTGAATATACATTTTTCTAGGTACACTTCTAACCCTAGTGAAAGGTTAAAAGAGGAGCCAACAACCAACCATTCTGTTACCATATACTGCTTAATGGACTACAGAATAAATTCATAGTGAGATCCTACACAGAGGAGGAAAAAAGAAAAAAGAACTGGAAGGACCAGAATACAGCAAACTATCATTTTGTATGACACATCAATGGTGTTGTAGCTCTAAAGATGTACGTAAGGCAAGTTTGCTGGGGAGATTTATACTTTTTCTTTTTTAGACAAATTGATGTTGGTCTAGAGATAAGCTTCCATGCATACTGTCTGGAAAAAACAGCCTTTGTATGGGTAATTCTTACCAAGGGTACTATCATCTTGCACTACTGCATTCTTACCAGGAGACTATATAAGCTGTGTTAGATCACCAACAGTCTCAGACAAATTAAATAAAACCTGAGCTATATTAATACTCACGGAAGAAAGACAAGCAAAGAATTTTTGCTTCAAACTGATAATCATCACTGTCAACTAAAAAAAACTATGAATAAATACTGTGGTGTTACCATCTGAGAATAAGGACAGTTCTTATCAAGACCTACAAAGAACAAGCAACCGCAAGAACACTTCATGTCCTTTGGGATACGCGCTACATTAATTCCAAACTGCATGCTTTAATTTACTTACTAAAATGTGGCTCTGCTCTTGCTTCCAGATTTAAAACAAACAAACAAACAAAACGTTGAACTCATGAACTCAACATAAATCAAATTAGGTTTGATTCCTTCACACAGCCTGAAATAGTAGCCCCCAAGTAAATGAGTTAGGCTCACTTATTTTAATGGACAGCAACCTCCAAAAATTAATTGTGATTATTTAAGGATCAACAGTATTAATCATTGCACTATTGATGACTTTTAGGAGAAATATCCAATTAGTATGACAAAAAGCTGCCTCAAGTCTCCCTATGACTCCAGCTATAATGCTATGAGTTAATTCAAAAACTTTAAGTGCGGTATAGGTTTACCGGAGGATGCACAGGATGTGGCGTGAAACAAGAATCTACATCACTGTTTAAATGGAAGGAGATACAAAATTTAAAGAGGAGGAATTTGGTTTAGTTGTGTACATTGTACAGACTTAGACACAATAGAAGTGACACAATTTTGTTTGGTGGGTTACAGGTAAAAAAGTATAAGGATAGGGACTATGGCAAGAATACACAAAAACATTAACAATGGCCTCGAATAATGTTCTACTGAAGTAGTAAAGAGATCAAATATCTTGGTTTGATTTTGTAGTTCACTTTTTCATTGCCTCAGTCAATATCATCTTTGATTTACAGTTTTCCATGTTGTAATACCACTTAATTTAGTGAAGGTGAGAATTTAGTCTGTTAGTAGAAACAAAATGCATACTATATCAAGGAAACTATCAAGATTTTCACAACCAGCTCATAAAAGTTACTAGAAAAAAAATTAAATGTTGATATCACCAAAGTTATCTGCACTAATCTACAGCACTCTTCAGTAATGACCCTAAAAAATATATTTAAAGAAAAAAACTTCCAAATAAAAAAAAAATATTAAACAGAGCATATTTTTGTCTCTTACATCAAATTCAGTGTAACTATTCCAACCAATGTAAATAATTTTAGAGACGAGATCACCCCCTTTTTTATTTTAATCTTCAAAAACTACTCCATAACTCCTAAGATTTTTTTTTTTTAAACTTTGCTCTAAACTGATTAGAGATCAGGTGTTTCCAAACAGCAAAAAAGAATTGTGTCATCATTCCAAGGTTGAGTTTGAAGCCAACCAAAGCAAAACACCCAGAATCCTGTATCAGCTCAGTACCAGAATGCCTAGCACTAACAAAATAACGCTGAAGTCAGAGCAGCTACTTGTACAACTTATATGCTCCTAGTGCTAACCCAAAATTATTACATATTTTGAAGACAACTAGCATCTTCACTGATCACGCACAGTACTTACACTACACAAATCACAACTTTAATAGGGAATAGTTTACATGTACTCAAGACAAAACCTAATTTGCTTCTGATCCCGATTAGGAGCCTTCCTCTATCGTTACACAATGAAGTTAAGGACAACTGCACAAAGTTTACATGCCAGGCATGTAAGCAGCACAACAAAAAGGGGAGGAAGGAGACAGAAATCCCAAATTATTATTTCTACATTAAGAAAAAGGGTTGGTACTAGAGTATAACTGTATTTTAAATTGTAATCTTAAAAAATTGTAACATTTACCTGTTGAACAAGGCATCTGGAAATTGGGATCATTGCTATCCAAAACAGGCAAACAGAACTGGGCACTTGCAGATCCTAGCATAGGATCCTTATCGCTGAGCATGTTCTTCAGCGAATCCTCTAAGACATTTTGACTTGTACTAAAATCCTCACAGACTTCATTCTCCAGGTTGGATCCTAGAAATAGGGCATCATCTAAGTGTTCAGTAGGAATTAAATGGTTAAATGTATCAACTATATCCATGAAGACTCCTGTGTGTCTTTCAGCCCTATAGAAAGACAAGAAAAATACCATAAGAAAATAAGCTACAAATTGTAAAACACCTAAGAAACCAGCAAGTTCTTTTTGGCTCTTGTGTTTTATAAAGAATGCTTAAGGTATTTTAGAATTGTAACCAAAAAAAAAAAAACAAAAACCTGCTTATAGCTTAGTACGGCCTACTGCATATCTACAGATCAGTTCTCTAACTGATTATCTTTAACAGAAATCCCATGCTAAGTTAATATAAACTCTGCTATCACCATTAGAGTGCTGCCACTTCTACAGAGTGTGCATAACAAGGATTAACTAAAACACCTCCTTTCTAAAATTTGTTTAAACCTTAACCAGCCCAAGGGGGTGGGACAACAGAGAAAGGAGGAAATCAAGAACAAGCAAACCTGGTTAGCAGGACTGTAAGGGCACATCTTTCTTTACCTTTAAATGTAAAAATGTGAGATCAACTTCCACTAAAATCATGGAGCTGAGAAAGCTCAGGAGCCTGCCATACTAGTCCCAAAACTGAGGAGGATTATATTTCTGTTCATAAAGGAACTACCAAATACTTCATTAGCAAGTAACTATTTTTAAACAGTAAGGTCTTATCTATATTATTTTTCAATTATCATTACATTCAGTAAGATTATGGAAATTTTATACGAAAATCAGACCTCAAGCAAGTATGTGAGAATTCTGAGCTGGCTTCAAAAGGGCCAGGAGCCTTTTAAAAACTGCAATTTTGAAGAAGTTTAGGTAAAACTTAAGGAACTGTATTCAAAGATGGCACCTACATTTTAAAAGAAGGGACTCCCTATTTTCTACATCACTCACTTCTTCGCGATGCAGCAGGAATGCTACTATTGCAGCAGAGATTCAACTAATAAGAATGTAGAACTACACAACAGAATGGAAAAAAAGTAGAGTGAAATGTTTCTTCACAAGTTTAACATAAGCACATACTTAAGACTGGAAAGAGATAATTATAACAAATATGGTCACAGAGACAAAGAAAATGGAGTAGTGCCTGGATTAATGTGGCATACAGGAAAGTCTGGGAGACCAGTTCTGGCACACACAAAGCTATTCAAGCTTTTGGCAACAGAAAAAGGACATACATTCTCTTCCGCTCCTCCTTCATCATCATCTTCCTACACACTAGACAGGAATATTTTTTTTTCTGAATGAACGCCTTAATTAAAGAAAAAGGAGAGGAGTGATATTTAGAGTTTTTAGTGCTTGAATTACTTTCTAGATCCCTATTTCAGCAACGTTCCACTAAATAAATCCAGTACCTACTCATGCTGACTAGAACAGTAAGTATTCTTCCTTATATATACTAATGGGACATTCCTGTTTTAATGATCAACAGGGAAAATCCTAGTCATAGACATATAAGAGCTTTGCTACAATTTCAACCCTATTTACGTAATTTATTTAATTTCACAAGTTCACAAAAACTACAGGTGAGCATGAAAAATGTTTTGGGTTGGGTTTTTTTGGGTTTTTTTTTTTTCCTTTTAAAAAAGAACATGACAGACTTTCTTCCTTCTCCCATAGGGCAGCTCAGAAGAATACAATGGTCAGCTATGGCACTATGCCTTTACATACCATGGTGCCTTTACAGTATCTGCACACTAACCATGACAAAACAGTCTAATACACAATACTGACCAAACAGCCAGCAAGAAGGAAAGTGATGCCAAATCAGGTGCATTTAGTAAGCAGGTAACAGCCTTACAGCACCAAGTATGTTGTAATTTGAAAGCTCTCTACACCAAAAAATGGACTATTTTTATCAAGCAGTGCACTGCATCTACGTATACAACATGCCCACTAGAACCTATTCTTTTCACAGTTTTCAAAATAATTTTCAAATTTAGCAAGAAATAAAGCAGCAAACTAATGGAGGAAGTGCTATGCTCTACCATATAATCTATTTTTATTATGCCATGTGGTTACAACAATGTGATACTATGCAGGATAAATTACAAGACCTGCAGTGGCTCAAAGGATGGAAATAATTACAAATGCCACAATGCAGTACTTTAAAATACCTTCCTGTAATGACAGGGTTTTTTCATATTAGCATCACACAAGTATAAGAGTATCAGGATGGTGAACCCTGACACAACAGGCGCCAATGACACTGCAATAGAACACCCATGAATTACTGTAACAAATCTTTTGTACCCAATATTAAATACAAAAGAGTGGCAGGGGCTTTGAACATGTTTACAACAATGCATCTCAAGGGTTTTTTTCTGGATAGGAGGAGAACATTTATACAGTTGTTACTTAAAACATCACTGCTACCAACAGAGCTGAGCATTCCACTAAGATCAGCGTTAAATAGCAAAGCTCAAGCAGAATGCTAGCCCTTGCTACAAAAATTGCTGCTGACAGAAATTAACCTCTGTCTTCAGCAATGTTATGAAAAAAGAATATATAGAATTTTGAGAGGCTACTAAGCAGCCACTCAGAATGTGAAGAACACTAATAACACCTAACTAGCTATTAGAGAAAATTCAAGTGGAATTTTAATGATAATTTTATTTCTGCAGCATGAGTCTATGATCAAGTATAAGTCCTATACAAATTTTGCATTAAAAAGTCATTAAAAGGATATAAACAAAGTGGTTTTGCATAGAAATCCTACCACCACAAAATCTAAGATGAAGCATTTATGCTCTACAGTTCTTAAAAGTTAGAGAGGTTATACCACTGAAGTACAGGGAATTAAGATTTTGCTTTACCTGGCTCAAGAAAATACCATTCAATTCTTTGTATAACTTACACAGTCCCGAGTTTAGAAAAGTATTTCTAGCCTTACTAGATGAACTATCACATGAAGCATAGAATCTGTGGCCTCCGACAATGAAAGATACATTTCTTGCTGGACAGATGATTGCTAGAAACAGTTGCTCAAAAAAAAAAAAAAAANGCCTAAAGTGCACAAATTTAATTTTGAATGGTTTATTTTATATTTGAAACATTTCAACATCAGGAAAAATAGCCAGAGATATAAGTAAAAATACAGTTAAGTTTTTCACAGTCACTTATTTCCAAAGATAACTCTAACCGCTCCGAAGAGGAATGTATTGTTCCCCTGGAACACAGCTGTGTCCTTCACTTGAACCCTGAAGGCTAGTGGCTTGGCATCACTCACAGCAAAATTGCACATATCAAGCATACTCCCATCGCACAACAATTCAAAACTGTCTTCCCATTGCGTAGTTAATCAGAAGCAACAGAACACGAAAACTTTCGAGTATAGAGACCAAGTGAGAAGTGGGGAATCCATGAACGAGGCAAAGGAGCAAATGACAGAGAAGGAAGCCCCAGACAGGTTCAGTCTGGACAGCCATGGAACCTCTCCCACCCAGTGGCTCCTGGACCATCAGGGCCTGCACTGAGACCGATACAACACACAACACAGCATGTGGGCGCAATGAGATCTGACCATCAAGAAAAGATAAAGATATAGAGAGCATTCTCCTCAACTCCTTAAATAAAAGTATATTTCTTTTATACTTTTGAGACCGATTTGTTTCAGTCAGCTCACTACTGTAACAATAGGTACTCATAGAAGTAACCCACCAACTAAAATCTTTTATTATTAAGTAATCCATCATTAAAAACAATCCCGCTAAAGAGAAAAAGCATGTCATACATGAATTCCAGAATTTCTCCCACATTATGTCTACCATAAAAATCTCTTCATGTTCTCAACACCACTTTCTTTTTCAGTCTGAGTCTTCCAGCTTATAAAATTAACGTTTTCAGTTGTTGAATTATTTTAGGTTAGGTATGTCATAATATTACCTCAAATCCCAACAAATGCTGGTATGAAATAAACATGCTGTAGGATCTGATATGGCAGATTTGTGTCTTGTCCCCATTTACTACTTCTTTGTTACATCTCTAGCAGTTCTAAATGACTTTCCAAAATTAAAAGATAAATAGACAAAATCATCACTTGCTAAGGAAAGAAACTAAGCTCTCCAACAAGCATATCCTTTCAAACTAATCTTAAAGGGGAAGGAAGACTAATATCTGGTTGAGAGATATTGTGCATCTTTATGGTTTCTCATTGTTTACTTTGTCTGTGAAAGAAGCAAAAAATTACTTCGGTTCCTGTTGTATTGTTTTCTTATCGGAACAGAGCAAAACAGTTTAGCAGAGATACCCAACTGCATCAGCATGTCTCTACCATCTTATCTAAAATCTACTTCAAGCAGAGGCGATCACAAACTGCATATACCAGTAGAAATTCTGAGTGTTTCTTAGCTGACGTACAGGCCAAGCATACTCTGTCTTTGAGTGCATTCTAAATTAAGTCTCCCTTAAACACCAGGTACGTGCAAGTGTTTAATTACCAACTACGTATTTGGATTTTCATTAGATATATTTGTCTTGACATTTTATTATTTTCCTTTACATATGTTTTATGCAGTTTTAATAGTACTCCTACACCATTTATTTTACTAAACAAAAGATCAGTTTCACACTTTCAAATAAAATTCACTGTAATTACTTTCTCACCTCCCCTCTCTGTCCAGGGGGTGACTTCCATATTTTAATTTACCTTTTAAACTTGACTTTCATGTAGTAGCTTAAACCTTAAACTTAAGAATATAAACCAGAAGTTTCTGTCTTTTTAATGATTGTCAATTTAAGAAGAAATCTGGTCTATGAAAGTCCTCAGAAGTTGGACTTCAGAAAAATAAAATAATTCTACAGAGAAATTAAAAAAAAACCCAACACCCAAACTGGCAACAAAGGGCGGGGTGTGGGGCTGTGTGTGTTGAGGATACTCAAAAACCTAGATGTTGAAAGTCGTTACTTTATTGACCTACGTGAATCAGCGAGTCTGAAGACAGCACAGTAACATTACAATTCCTTCCATTTCATTTACGTACCTTTCTGATTAATGTCTGTTTCTTCCAATTCACTGAGTATGGATAGTGCTTTTAAAAGCTTTTGTAAATCTAGTTATTGACTGAACTAATGTTGGAAACATTGCAAGACTCAAAACAGAAGACTTGGTCTGTTGTCCTGTAAACACTTTCCTTCAGCTTATCCACAGCAAATGACAGAGCAAGGACTAGTCATAACAATAGTAACAGGCTCCATAAAAAAATCCATATCATATTTATTTCTTCAAGTAGTAGTAATAAACGCTGTTCAGAAAAGGATGAATAGCACCTTAGATGTCAAAAGGAAAAAGCTGACTCAGCACTGTCACAGAGGAATCAAATAATAAGTAACAATAACTGACAAAAACTTTTCAGGATGTCATGGTTTTGGCCAAATTGGCCAATAGCCGGCGACAGATGCTCCCCCCCAACCTCTCGTACACAGAAAAGAGAGATTTACAAGTTTAGAAGAAACTAAACTACTTCAGTGAAATATTAATAATAAGATAAAAAGGAAAATAATGAAATAGATAGCAGTATATACAAAACTGTATTAAGCTCCCAGAATGACATCACCGGCAGGCGCTGGGGAGGTCCCAGACTGGACTCAGCAACGGGTGGGAACTGGATTCCACAGCTGGAGTCACGAACACACAGATCGGGATCAAAGGCAGATGAACAGACAGGGTCCTCCTCGGGCATCAGCCATTGAAGAAAAAAAGTTGACCCTTTGATCCCTCAGCTTTTATACTGAGCATGGAGCAGATGGGATAGAATACTCCTGTTGGTCAATTTTGGGTCACCTGCCCTGTCCACTCCTCCCCGCAGGTGGGACCCCTCTACACTTTTCCGTTTCCGACCCTCCAACAGGGCAAATAACAAAATTAGCTGACCTTGGTTGTTACAGCAGTAAATATAACCAACAGCCTCTCTGCATACCATTCCTTAGCAAAAACTGTAAACATTGGTCTCACCACTCTGAGAATGAGCCGTTTTCAACACAACATACTGTTAATTTCAGAGATTTAGAAGAGGCCTAGCTAAGAAGTAAAATTACTGAACATAAAGTTGGTTCTGTTTTACCTCAAACCAAGACACAGCAAGAGGGAAATGGCACCTTAATTGACATGAAGTTAGCTAACAACACAGACAGTAAAAAAAAAATCCCTTGCCGGAGTCTTTTTGTAACTATTGTACCTAAAAAGAGCATTCAAGGTATCAAATGTCTATCTTTGTTCCCCAGAGCTGGGATGTCAGACCATGCCATGTGCTCACTGGTACTTTGACGCTTACTACCCCCCTACACTATGTCACTTCAAAGTGCTGATGCTGACACAGGCCAGTTTTACTACCATCCTCCCCCTTCTTCATAGACAAAACCTTAAAATTCAAGGTCATAAACACCTAACTGTAAAGTAATACTAAGTTGCCACGTGTCCGTATTTTAAGCACTCAAAGCTGCATTCGTTCTTACAGCATTTATGGATATTACAGACCCAAAAGCCACAACTGAGACCCAGGTCCTCTGCAGTAACAGATTTTGGCCAACAGAGCTCACAGTCTAAACACATCATGGGACAAAAAAGGAAATCAATACCAGACAGTGCATCAATGGCAGAGTCTATAACAAAATCTGAACTTTATAACTCTCACACCAACACACTTTCTACTCTGGTTCACGCTGGCTCAAGTCCCATCACCTAGGGCAGACTTCAAGAATTACATTAACTGACAAAACGTTGTTGACAGGACAAGCAATTTGATTTATGAGCATCTGAATTGCAACACAGCCACAGAAACGTGTTCAGAATTGCTACAGAAAATTTCAATGTCCTTTCTCAAAAAAGGCCACAACACTTGGATGGAATACGGTTTGCTGAGCTTTGGCCTTTAAGCACAATCAAATTTGATCCCTCTCTTTCAACCATCTCCCATCAAACAGGGCACTGTCAAAGACCTGCCTAACAGCAACATGTACTCAACAGGTTTATGTGAAACACCAATATTGCTGTAAAGGAGGCTCAGGTATACTGACAAAGCTGTACACCAGAAACATCAACCTGTGAGTATCCATATGCCACCTGTTCCCTTATTTAAATCCCTTATTTATTATTTTAATCTCTCATTTAAAATTATAGATCTAGCTTTAGACCAAAGCCTTGCCCCAGATCAAAGAACAAGAAATGTAAATCTGAGCATTTCATTCATTCTTAAACAGCTCTTCTACACTATTTTTGTGTTCCACTCGCATTAAGCTCTTCAGACACCAACTTACCCAAATCTTATCATCCTGCTGCTGAAATCTCATTTGTCTGACACATCAAAAAACTACATTCCAAAGTCTACCTATAATCTGAAGGTATATGCTGCTCCCCTCACTGACAGCAGATCCTGTCTCCAAGTAGTAAGCTACTACTAGTAATAATCTACTTGCTATCACAGTACTTGAAAGAAGGGCAGACAGCTCAAGGTATTTTCTTTATTAACATTCACTGTCCAAGGGAATTACATTAACCAGCCAGAACTGTACATCATTTCAGTGAACAGCAAGAAAAAGTAAATTTCAAACAAATGATTTAATTATAAGGCAAAGAAATGCAGGAAAAGTACAAAGAAACCTTTTCTTAATCATACAAGATCACAGGATCAAATTACTACACCACAAAAAATGGACTTAATAGTTCTCTTTTGAACACAGCAACCTCTCCTCAAAANATTCCTCACCCTTACTTTACAGCTAGAAGAGGCACAAAGTGCTGCACCAGAAGTTGTGTTCTGTCACAAAAAAAGTCTTTGTGAAATCTTTGAAATGTATTTGTAAAGTAGATTGTTTTCCTTTTCTGGACTGTCCAATTAATGAGTACTCTTGAATCCTACAAAAATTAAGCATATCACTGCATATATCTCTAGAATTTGGAAGTTCTCTACCAAGAAACATTTCCCTGAAAAGAAAAACACAAGGACAGATTATTTTTTCCACACTATGCTCTTCAACTCTTTTCCACCCTCAAGTTCCTCATGAATTGTTTCAAATGTTTTCATCTTGAACATAGTATAAATGTTAAGCTGTGTAACAGACTGCACTGATAGACAGAAAATTTTCCTTTGTAATACCTTTTGAATTTGTCATTGTGTCTGCGATAATGACTCATTTGGAAACACGTATGAGAATTACATTTTCAGAAACAGACCAGGACAATGTCATAAGCTGTCCGTATTTTTCACTTTTTGCTGCTATATAATGAACACTCACATCCCAACTCAGTGGACTTTGACATTGCTACTTGAAAATATTACCTTTCAAAAATATTGCCTTGCCATAAAAAAGTTCTGACACAATCAGACAGAATAATATAATAAAACAATGCAAGTTTATAATTTCATACAAATAATTTATCTCCCTTTAGTTTTTTTAAGACTTGGATTTAAGTTGACTGGGGAAATTATTTTTTTAAAAATACAAACTTATATTAAAATAATAGCTAAAAAAATTTCATATAGCATACATCAGCTCAGGTCTTTGCACAACATGAATATTATTTACTCCATGAGGTAGAATTAAGCCTTCTAAAAAGAGAAGGTCACACGAGCATGGCAGATAATAATTACAGACTTTTTAGAGCTTTTTCTTTCTTAGTAACACACTACCACTGTATTCAACTACTTCAGTTAATTATATTGAATTAGATCTAGCCAACAAGGTTTGTAGTCAGGTGGCTTTTCAGCTGCTTGAAACTCCTGAGGGTTTGCAAATGTAAAATGCACATAAAAACTGAATGACTAACAGGCAACGACAGCTGAAAAAAAACCCCTAGGTGTTCAGACCTCCATATTTATATGTGTAACCTTTAAAGCTAACTACAGAAATTAAAAGCAGAAGCTACTTGGTAAAGCAAAAAGAGAGCTGAGTAGCATTTCATTGTGGGCTATGCAATAAGTGCAAAGACCACTCGAAATTAAGGTATTCCAAGAAACATAAAATCCAGGTTTTCAAGATCTCCGTTACAGTGTGTCCCAAACCTCAATTTATTAAGCAAAACAAGCCATGAATTAGCGGTGTTAAAGATATGCCATATGTTTACCATCCTTACATTTAATCTTACAATATTTCCACTCTTTAGCAACATTAGCATCCATTTTTATAAAAGCAAATGTATAGAAATTACATAATGGCTTAACTGCCACATAAAAGACAACACCACAACTACAATTTGTATGGTACAGCTGCTGTCATCCCACGTTCTCCTCACTTTTGTGCTTCGTTCTGCAGGCTACTTTTACTAACTCAACCTACACTGCACAGAGTGCTCTTCTTCCAAGTCCTCACCTCACGGCTATAACAGGTCTGCCATACAGAAAGCACACTCGCAATCACATGAGTGATGATGGCTCTTCCAAAGCCTTATAGATATTACTTGCATTCCAGTAGGAGGCAAGAAGCATGGGCATATTGCCTCAGAAAGAGCATCTCATCCAAGAATACAATCTGGAAATACCACCCAGACGCTGAATCCCCCGGGTACCGCCAGTGACCACATTTTTTCCCGCACTTCCTAGAGTGGATACTATACACAAGAGTTAAACACAGAAATTGTTTGATGATGCTAAGCCTGAGAGACGGGAGGAGGAGCCCGGAACAGGTCAGACCAATAGCAGGAAGAACAGCAGGGTCTAAATTGGTGTTTGTTCCTCGGGTTTGTATGGGGCAAGAAGGCATCAAGCGGCTCACGAAGTGGGAAGGGACAAGCGCTGCCAAGAAGGGGCAAGACCTAGTAAACGCAGGCTAGGGGAAGGCGGTGCTGGAAAGCCAGCAGCAGCCCGGCCCCGGGCATGGAGCCTGCCGCAGGGTCCCACACGGACGCCAGGGCCGGCGGGGAGGGGAAAGGCCGCCGCAGGCAGCAAGGCCTCGGCCGGAGCGCCATGTCAGGTGGCAAGGCGAGGCGACGGGGGCCCGGCCGGCCCGGGGCCCGCGGGGCGCAGCCTCCGCAAGGTCAGCGCAGGCTCCGCGGGGCCGCGCCAGGGGGAAGCGGGGCAGCGCGGGGCTCGCCTGGGGAGCGCCCCCCAGGGCCCGCAGCCAGACCGTGAGGACCGGCGGCGC
>VXBH01007436.1:137-119902 GCA_013400035.1 Rynchops niger
AGAGAGAGTAGGCAACTCAGGAGGACTACAAGGATGTTGTGAGGTTACGCAGGAAGAAAATTAGAAGGGCCAAATCCCAACCAGAACTTAATCTGGCTATTGCCATAAAAGACAAAAAAAGATGTTTCTGTAAATACACAGACAACAAAAGTCTTAAAAGGTGCAAGAGCAAACTATCCCCATGTGCCATAAAACAAGCTGTTGGGGGAAAAGACCAACCTGGCTGAACAGAGAGATATGGATACAACTCAGGGGAA
Source organism: Rynchops niger (assembly GCA_013400035.1). NCBI lineage: Eukaryota > Metazoa > Chordata > Aves > Charadriiformes > Laridae > Rynchops > Rynchops niger. The sequence continues at coordinate 395 of VXBH01007436.1, forward strand.
AAAGGAGAGTTCATGGCCTTTGAAAGAAGGGGCAGGCCACTTGCAAAGGCTACAAGGATGTTGTGAGGTTACGCAGGAAGAAAATTAGAAGGGCCAAATCCCAACTAGAACTTAACCTGTCTTTGGATGCTAAGAACAATAAAAAGAGTTTCTATAAGTATGTAAGTAACAAAAGGAGGACTCGGGAGAAACTCCATCTTTTATCAGATGAAGGCAGTAATATAGCACCAAAGGATGAGGAGAAGGCTGAGGTATTTAATGCCTTCTTTGCCTCAGTCTTTAGTAGTAGAGTTGGTTGTTCTCCGAGTACCCACACGCCTCAACTAGTAGATAGGGGTGGGGAGCAGAATGAAGCCTCCGTAATCCAAAGGGACATCATGAACCTGCTCCAACACCTGGACAGACAGAAGTCTATGGCACTGGATGGGATCTGCTCAAGAGAGCTGGTAGAAGTGCTCACCAAACCATTTTCCATCATTTACCAGCAGTCCTGGCTAACCGCGGAGGTCTCAGTTGACTGGCAGCTACCAACTGTGATGCCCATCCACAAGAAGGGCCGGAAGGAGGAATCTGGGGAACTACAGGCCTGTCAGTCTGACCTCAGTGCCTGGGAAGGTCATGGAACAGATCATCCTCAGTGCTGTTATGCAGCACATGAAGGACAACCAGGTGATCAGTTCCAGTCAGCATGGGTTTATGAAAGGCAGGTCCTGCTTGACAAACTTGATCTCCTCCCATGAAAAAGTGACCTGCTTGGTGGATAAGGGAAAGGCTGTGGATGTTGTTTACCTAGATTTTAGTAAGGCATTTGATAGTTTCCCACAGCATTCTCCTGAAGAAACTGGCTGTCCATGGCTTGGATGGGAGTACACTTCACTGGGTTAAAAACCGGCTGGAGGGCCAGGCCCAGAGAGTGGTTGTGAATGGATTTAAATCCACTTGGTGGCTGGTCACAAGTGGTGTTCCCCAGAGCTTGGTATCGGGGCCAGTTCTCTTTAATATCTTTATCAGCGATCTGGATGAGGGGATTGAGTGCACCCTCAGTCAGTTTGCAGATGACACCAAACTAGGTGGGAGGGTTGAGCTGCTTGAGGGTAGAAAGACATTTTGCAGAGGGATCTGGACAGGCTGGATTGATGGGCCAAGGCCAATGGTATGAGGTTCAACAAGGCCAAGTGCTGGGTCCTGCACTTGGGTCACAACAACCCCATTCAGTGATACAAGCTTGGGGAAGAGTGGCTGGAGAGCTGCCTGGTAGAGAAGGACCTGGGGGTGTTGGTTGACTGCTGGCTATGTGAGCTAGCAGTGTGCCCAGGTGTCCAAGAAGGCCAATAGCATCCTGGCCTGTATCAGGAACAGCGTGGTGAGTAGGACTAGGGAAGTGATTGTCCCCCTGTACTCGGCACTGGTGAGGCCCCACCTCAAATACTGTGTTCAGTTTTGGGCCCCTTGCTACATAAAAGACATTGAGGTGCTGGAGTGTGTCCAGGGAAGGGCAATGAAGTTGGTGAGGGTTCTGGAGAACAAGTCTGATGAGGAGTGGCTGAGGGAGCTGGTGTTGTTCACCCTGGAGGAAAGGAGACTGAGGGGAGGACAAGAGGAAATGGCCTCAAGTTGTGCCAGGGGAGGTTTAGATTGGATATTAGGAAAAACTTCTTCACTGAAAGGGTTATTAAGCATTGGAACAGGCTGCCCAGGGAAGTGGTTGAAGCACCATCCCTGAAGGTATTTAAAAGATGGGTAGATACCTCAGGGCATTAAAAATGATGCAAGCATCTTAGGTAATTATTATCAGTTCATTATCAATAAAAACCAGGTGGTGTGCAAATGAATTTGTGGTAACTGATCCTTGGCTTCTGTTTTAGGCACAGAATATCAGTAAGTTATTTTCTTCTAGTAAATAACATGGACAATTAATTTTGTCACAGAGTAAATTTCAAGTAGAGAGTGGAACTAGAAAAGAGTAAAATTTATTTGCTACATTAAGTGTTAAGTGTAATAGTGTTTATACATTGGGTTTATTTCAAAAATAACAGCAGCATGCATCAAACAAATGTTTCCATTCTTAAAATTCCCTTTTCAGGCTGGGAAAGTTTTCAAACCTAATTGGAAATTTTTTTTCACTGGAAGGTCATGTCTTAAAGCTCCACCAAAAGGCTAATGAAAGCAATGGATATTTGAAATTGTATCTCAGTTGACGGACCTTTTAGAAAAAAAAAAAAAAAAATCAGGACTTCTAACTGAAAAGGATGTCTGCTGATGCAAAACCCTACTTATCCCTAGAAATAGTATCCATTTCAAAATTGCTGGTAATTGGTAGGTGCTCATCCCTGCTTCAGACCAACAGAACAAGAGGTCGTCTCATGCAAGGATCATAAAAAAAAAAAGTTATATCCATAATCTTACTTTTGATAGTGCCTAGTATGAAGAATTCAATTTCATACAGTTTAATTATTTTAACTATCTTTTATCATATAAAAAAAAAATAAGGAGACTTATTGGATTGCCTCCATTTTGTGACCTATGTATTTACAATATAGCACAAGATATACAGCACACAACACTGAATATTCAAGGAATTCATCCATGTTGTAGGAAAGTTGAATTACTAAAAATGACAATTCCATGGTTGGCATTACATTTAATTCTGTGGTACTTAGGACTTAATCTCAAAATAAGTTTCAGTTGAAAAGCCATTTGTTGAAAAAGGATGTGATATAGTCTCTTGAGCTGAAATATGTTGCTAATAGATAATGAAAAAGCTAACAATGACTCATACTTTCATGTTTTTCACACTGTCTTGCAAGTCATTGGTACACAACAAATACATTGGTAAGTGTAGAACAAGGCAGCAGCTTTTATCTATAAAGGGTTAGCGTGACTTTTGGTTTTATTTACAGGGACCAGAGCTTCCTATTAGGTACTTAATAAAGCATCTCAGACACATAGCTAGAGTTTCTACATATGCATATTTGCCATTTCATGTCTAGCCAGAGGGAAATGGTTAACAACTGATATTTTTTCATCTGCAATTGTTGCTTCTTTGCATTTTTAAACAACATTGGTTTAATATATGCCAATAAGATAAAATAGAACCCTTATGAAGTGTGCTATTTTTATATTTTAATTTTACAAAATTATTTTCTAAGTAGACAAACTTTAAAGGCAAGGTTTTCAGAACACAGACCTTGTTAACTCCTGCAAGAAATGCCAAGTTTCCCACTTCAAACATCCATTAAGTCACTCATGGAAAATGATGAATTTGTATGTGTCAGTTCGGAAATGTATTATAATTTGTATTTGAATTTTTATGTGCAGTTTAATAACTTCTAACAGTAAAAGAAGAGAGATATCTGATTCTCTAAAGAGCTTAGTTTAAATGCCTACCCTGCCAGTCACTGCCATGTATGAATATGTATACCTGCATCTTGTGCTTCAATCCTCTAGTTCATGGTGAGCATCACTCTTTTTTTTTCTCCTAAACTTTTTCTATTAGTTATAAGCCCTTTAGGGATATAACTATTCCAGACCACATGTTTCTGTAATTTCACAAACTGATTTTCATCCCTGTTGGCATATTTACAGTACAAATGGAAGTGAAGTCAGTGGGGAAGAGAAAAAAACACAAATCAATAAAAAAAAAACAACCCAGAGAGTCTTTCCCACATTTAAAATATTCTCATAACTAGAACCATAAGAAAGAAAATGAGAAGCGACAGCTGCCAATTAAGTTTACAGGGACACAACTTGAGTGTTATATACAGAACAACAAGAAGGCAGATAGGATATACATATCCCAGACATAAGAACAAAGTAACAGCAAGTAAAACAAAAATAAAAATGTTGAAGTGAACTAATGATTGTATTTCATAAAGTCCTCATTATGAAACATCCAGCTGAAGAGACAGTACTGCATTCAAGCACTTGCAAAATTTCAGAAACAGAGTCAGGGAGAGAGAGGTAAGAAAAGAATCACTGAAACACTTCCAGAGAAGTAGGATTATGTCCTTGCTTTGCTTTTCCACATAAATAAATTGTGTAATCTCCTCTTCCTTGACTGAGAAAATTAGTTTCAAAACATCAGAATTCCCAGGAACCCCACAAGAAATTAACAGGGATGTTGTGAACAAGGTTTAATAAATGTAGTTTTATAAACGAAGCTAAAATCACTGTGTATAGCACAGGTTTTCTGACACTTTGGGGTTACAAAGAAAAAAAGTTAGTTTTGACAGCAATTCCCCCTACCCGAGACTCTCAGTGTGGTTGAATTGTCACAAAGAATAAAAGCAGAACAACCATTCTGAAACCCTACACTGGTAAGAAGTGCATGATATCAGTGTTAAATTGATAATTACGTTCCTTTGAGAAGCTCTAGATATTAAATGCTTTTGGAGCAAAGCTACAGAAGCTTGTCCATAGAAAGGAGTCACTTCATGTCAGGGTGATTTCTTTTCCTTTTCTTAAGTAAATTGGATAATCTGAAAACTACCACTGTCCAGTGCTCTGCAACAGTGTGCAGGACTAACAAAGTTCTCCAAGCACTATATCAACAGAAAGATCCTCACCGATTCTGCAGAGTAGCCTTCAGAGCTCATAGCATGGGGATCATTGCTATGGGGCAGTTATGTAGGGGAGCAAAAGATGAAAGAACAAAATGGAACTGAAACTGATCTTCAAATTTCCTACACTGAAAAAAATACAGTAAATACTAGATCTGAGAAACACTAGAAGACCCAGAAGTACCTTTCTGTTTCTACACTGTCTACAATACTGTCTACACTGTCTACAATACAAGTCACTAGTAAGGCCATTCAGGAAACAGACTACCCATACCTCCTTTGTAAAAGAAAAATCACTTTTCACTTAACTGTCTTAGTCTCTCAATGTGCAGACCATAAATTAGTGGTAAACCTAAGGATATTTCAAACATGGTTTTAGGCAGAACTATGTTTCCATTTTAGTAACACCTAAAGTTTGTAATTTTCAGTCCATTCACCCTCTGCTCACCTTCTGGAGAAGATTATGTATTTCTTACAGTAAAAAGTTACAAATGTATCTTAATTTTTGGCCATCTACAAAGTCTCCATGGAAAGTCAGGAAATACTCTTACTTGTTTCTAAAGCAAAGTCAGTGCATCTGTCTTTGAAGCTTGCTGTATGTCATATGTTGTAAACCTAATTTCTATACAGAAAAAAAGTCAGTAAGAGACCACAAAAAAGCCATCCAGATATCAGTTATTATCACAGTAAAAATAATCTAACTATTAAAACTCAAAATTATATCTCAATTAACATTTATGATATACATTTTGTTTAAATGTAAATACATGACACATACCTTGGAATAAAAGAAGCTGAAGTTAGAACCAAAAACCATCCCAAATCTATCAAATGCTCAGGTGGTCTTTTTCATAGAGTTATGTATTTACCAAGATGTTTCATCATATTTTATTTAAAAAAATTATTAGGAAATAGATCTTTACTGGAATATCTTTGTTGCCTGCAAAAAAACCAAGTGCTCTTCCTTCAAACAGATGAACTCCATGAAAGGAGTGAGATTAATTCTGTTACGACAGGCTTATAATTAGTTTTTGTTTACTTAATATGATCCTGAAGCTGGAGAATAAGTTAATTGGAGCTACTTCCAAATACTGACAGGTCCCACACATTGCCTGGAATACAAATGTTACTGCTACAAATAAGGATGTTGGACTTGCAAGCTGAAGTTTTATAAAAGTAGGGGAAGACAGGAGGCCATAAAATTCACAGAAGCCAAGATTCTCTTAAGAACCAAAGAAATTATTAGAAAGTCAGCAGAAATACTTGCACAATAAGGCACCACTCAATACCTATCAGTGGCAGAACCACAAACATTTTTAATAATGCTCCTAGGAGACAGTAGGTAGCACACAAGGCTGACCATTTACTTGAAACAGTCTCTTTGTGGGAGGGAGGTGGTTTTGGTTTTTTTGTTGGCTTGCGTGGGGTTTTCTTTTGTGTGTGTGTGTGTTGGGGGGGGGGCGGAGAAGAGATGGTGGTGTTGTTTGGGGGTTTGGGTTTGTGGGTTGGTTTTTTGTGGTTTTTGTTGTTGTTTTTTATTTTAAACACAAATTACTTTCCCCCTTTACCCAAATAATTTCTTCTCTTTTCTCCTTTTCAAAGTCCATTAAGGTTAGCTTTCACAGTAGTCTTCCTCTTTCTTGCCTTGACTCCCCCCACCCAAAAAAAACCCCACAACTATTTCACTCACTCCTTACTATACCTGAACACCAAACAAGTTAACTTCAAGCTTAATACATTGCCAAGTGAAATGACTATGCATGAGATGAAATCAGTGACCACTGAGTAGGAACTTTTTCTTCTTTAACCTTTTCCCTTCTACACTACCATGACTTTTCTTTCTCAGTCAGATAAACATAAGTCCATTTCCCCTCTCTTCACTGAATAGAATGACAGCTTTGAAAGCTAATTGAACTTACGGGATGGAAAGGTAAGTTAGTACTTCAAAAGTTAAGAAATTCCTCCCAAAAAACATGAAGAGAAATGTTTCCTTCGCTGTTCAATGTGCATTGTTTTCTTCTCTTCCTTTTCCTTCTCCAAGACTATAGTTTAAATAGTATTTCCTAGACTAAACAATATGAAGTAGTGACCTGGTTCCTATCTGCTTGAAAACCATTATTTCCAGTTTGCTACACAAGTAGTTTTTGCCACTATAATGCCCGAATACTTCATAAATTTACCTTTGTCTCAGGACATGGGAGACTTGTTGAACCATGAATATAAAGTAGGCCAAAAAAAAAAAAATTCTATATTCTTGTACTTAATAAAATAACTAGTACCTTATAAGAGTAATTAGAGGGCTTAAAGCTATTCAAATGAACAGAGGAAGTGAGGTTTTGGTCACTACCTACCTAAAATGAAGGGCTAGAACTCGTTTTCACAAGCCTCTATTGCAATAGAAATACTTCAAAGTAAAATTACTTCTGTCACATGGCATTACATAATACTTATACTAGAAGAACAGTCTGTTGTCAAATACTTTAATTTCACCATGTTATCTGGTAATGAGGGCACTATTCATGCATTACATAATCAGATCACAAAAATCTGCTGTGGTAATGTGTTTGTCTTAGTATAAAAAAATATATATATTCTGTGGTAAATATTTTCTCAAAAGTTTTCTGTGAAGAGACCTATAATTTTACTGCAAGTATAAGGCATATTCAAAATTGCTACACCACGCAACCAATTTTCAATTAAATGATTTAAGGATTGTTTTCCTATTGGATACCAATAACAACTTATTTTCAGGTACTAAGTCTAAACTTTAGCATCTTAAATCTGCAGTGTGGAAATGAAGTGAAAGTGCTGTTCACAGCATGTTCCTTTCCCTCAGTGAGCGCAATGAGAAGAGGCGTAAAAGCCATCATCTTTCCTAGTGATAAGAGCATCTGGACATTTCCAAAACTCATTCCAAATGCACTAAATATCCTATCACCTTTTTTCAAGCACTGCTTGTGTCCACAATTGCTATCTGAGTGTGGCTGTAGCACTGTTTCTGCCTTGTAACAGAGTTATCTGATAAAGAAAAGTCTGAAGTGGACTGAAGTGGAAAGCAACCCCCCCAAATGCCTGCAGAAGATTTCTCTAGAGTTCAACATGCTAGAAAACAAGGACACAGTTGTATAACCCATGGATTCCCCCAGGACTGGGGTACAATGAAATCCTAACTACAGGCTGGACCAGCTACATACATTCAAAGCAGCAACCCAAGGAACTAAGTTTAGGAAAATACTGATCTGTATCTTATTGATCCTCACTAGAATATTCTCAAGTTATTGCTGTTATTTCCTCAGTTCTTAATTTTCCTTTGTTATTTTTGACTTAAAAAGACCCCTACACAACAACAAAGAAAATAGCCAGCTTTATCCCCTGCCAAAGCAATGCCTAGTAGGCTGGTTAGTATCCAGCAAATTCAGCTAGTTACCTTCCTGCAAAGCTTACATTTAAACAAGATGTGAGGAACAAGTATCAAATTTAGAGTCAAATTCAACCATGCTGTGGAAGGGACTAGGGGAGGGATGTGTATAGTGCACAACCAACCTTCTTGCATGTCCCAGCCAGCCACACGATACCAGGAAAAGCAGACAGCATTGAGCTATTTTAGTGCTTTACGTTGTCCTCTTCCTCTTTTGTTGTGGTAAACTCACATCTACATTCAGTTTAAAGAGGTAAAAACTGCTGCATGAAAATCAATCACCAATACAGTTTCCCAGTATTTACCAAGTCAGTGTATTATAGACAATTTTAAAAAGCTGCTATTGGTTTCTCCAGCTAGTTAGCTATTTCAGGACTTTTTAAAGTTGAACGCAGGAGGCAGATGAGTGCACCTCTTCCTTGATGATTTAAAATCAAGTGTATGATTGCCTTTTATCTCAGAGCCCTCAGTGCTTGTCTCAAGTGCCAGCTAGTATATTTTGTTTTCCTATTAATTTGTTCAATTTGTCTTAATCTATTTGGATCTTCTTACCAGACTGGTAGCACCACATGCTTTGACATTGACTTTTGCTTTTTGTCCTATAAGAGCTTTCTTGGATAGGAATGAGAAAGACATGCAAGACTTACCAGAAACAAAATTAGTTTACTTCCAAGTGTATTTCAATGCAAATAATGGAAAAAGTCTGAGCTGCCTTCAGAAGATCTGAAGACATCAGAAGCTGGCCAAAACACCAACGTAACACTAAGATTTTAGTTAAGCGTTCTGCAGAATCTGAATGTGCAAGGAACACAAACTAGAAATTTCAATACGTGTGGGAAGTCAGCCTTGGGGGTTTTTATTCTCTTGGTGCCTCAGTTAGAACTAACTTTCAGACGGGCTAACTGCACGTGAAGTTCAGCTATGTTTTCATTGTCTGCCACTAAAAACATACTGAAATAAGATTCACTGAAAACAAATGTATAAATTTCTACTAAACTATTTTAATTAAAGACCATATTAACTATGCAATTACCTACTTTCATAGAAAGTAGAAGATACAGGAAGCAGAAGGAGACTGAGGAAAACACACCAGATTTCAAGGATTTGAGAACTCTAGTTGCTGCTGCTCTTCCTGCTTTGAAATACTGCATAATTGGAACCGAGCATAAGAATCTCATATGGGTAAAATGCTCAGTACTGCTACTGATCACATGGAATGGCAATGTAAGTATCATAATCTTGTTATACTTGGAATATATACCTTTCAGATTACTTAAACTGCAGAATTTCAGGAAGACAGATTGCACATTTACTGGACGCAACAGAACATATTCCTGTATGTGCAGACTTCGTGCTAATTCTGTCCTAAGGAAGATTTCCACTCTTGCCTTAAGGGTTATGACAGACATTGCAATAGAGGCCAATCTGGCTAAGGACATTCTGCGCTAGGTGATAATTTCAGTAATTGCTGAGCCAATTCAGTTCCTCTTGGCTTTGCAGCTTAACATGTCAAACTACGTGTACACAGATGTTTCATGTTCCACAGAGGTATTCTGAATAGAAGTTGGATTGACATACATGACAAACCTTACAATCTGCAGATTGCAGTGCATTTAGTTTTGGTTGTGTGGATTTTTTTTTTTGTGCTTGTGTGTGTGTGTTTTGTTTTTTTTTTTAAAAAAACAAAAAAGTAAAGTAAGAAGTTGCTAGGGCTGCAGACTGTCTCCTTTATCCACATCAAAAGAGACAGCAACCAGCTGTTCTAGCAAGGTGTACTGCTTGAAAAAGCCCAGTTCCTGGCTTTGTAGCCCCCTCCTCCTGCTGTTGAGTTGGCAATTAAATGTACGGTCTAGTAACCGTAATAAGAATTAGCAAAGGCTTCTCAAAGGCAGGCTTCCTGCATCCTCTCCAGTCTCTGGTAGCAGACAGTTTGCTTTTTCTCCACATCCCCCCCTTTCATCCCCCAAGTTCCAAGCATTCAGTAATACCAGTAGGAATTTTACTCCCACGTGGTTGTATAGAATACAGAACTAATTATTTTGAAAAATGCAATTTGCTCTCCTAATGTTGCAAAAAGATGTTACACGTAAAGAAAAGAACATAACTTTGCTGCTGCAAGGAGAAATTCATGAACTAGATACATCTATCATGGGAGAACTCTTCAAAAAAAAGCAAACAGAAAGACATGAAGACTTTGAATCACTTTTGTACATTTTCTGAATGCTGTGAATAACTTCCATTCTGTAAGAACACACATCTTCCTTCAACTGTAGAGTAAGTTTCTATATTGTCAGGTTTTGGGTGGCATTCCTTGTCATGCTTGTAGCACTTGCAGTTACCATGTAATTTTGTTAACAGGAGGAAAGGCCATGATGTTTTAAGTTAAAAGAGATGTTCTTCTGCCACATTTCCTTTTTGCTTTACTTTACCCCTTAGACATACTTGTTGTTTGGGCCTCTGCAGCAAGGACAATTTCCTCCAAGATCATTTCTTACTGCAGGCAGGGAAAAACTGACAAGTCTGGCATGCAAGAAAAAATTTACTGTTAGGGTCTTCAATGATAAGACACTTTTTTCCTCTTGCAAGAGATATTCACTCTCCAAGAGTGAATCCACTCTTGGATTCCACACACCCTCCACCCCTTAACAGCACAGGTTCTCTGCTCTTAATAGAACTAGAAACGTCTGCAGGTGTAGTAGCACAATACACAATAGTCTAACCACATAAGGGTCTTAAACTGGGATCAAGTATTATATTATTTGACTTCAGTCAAGCACCATCCTCTATGAAAATATCTTCAACTCCTCATCCCTTCTCCACCCACCCTACTCCATGTCCCATGGAAGACATGTCCAGAACCAAAGGCTGAAGGAGAGTTGATGCATTTAACAGGCTAAATGTATAAGGACTATTCGGTGTTTTCTTTTATTTTCTTTTATTCCCACATCGCACCCAAAACCGTAAAGAAATAAGTGGGCACATGTACATTTACATGTTATTGAAGTAGCACCCTAACTATGCTTCATTACTCCAAAATGGTGTGTGAAAGGCTTCTTGGTTATTTCTAATTGACAATAAAGCAGTCTACAGAATTTATCTGACCTATTTCACATAGGTTTGTTAGGTAATGCATCTCTAGGGGAAAAAAAAAACACATCGCACCTTCCTGTACTAGAAAATAATCCAGACCCACCGTAAAGCTCGCCATTACAAATCAAATGTCATGTTTCTATTAAGTTACATTCTCATAAAGAAGCTGTTCAAATTAAAATTCAAGACATCATCCTTTATTTCTCTGACACAGGATTATTGATTACTTCATTTGAGTATTATTTATCCTGCTGGGATTTCAGTCTTTTCATCCCCATCTACTGGCTGCTGGAATAAGTAATAGAGATACCTGTAAAAACAGTATACTAATAAGATAGTAATGAATAGAGTCTTAAAGCCAATTCTCATTTAACCAACCTCCACCATTAAAAATATGATGTTATAGTTTATACCTAATACACCCAGAAGGGGAAAAATGAAAGTGGGAAATTCTAATGAATTACTCTGCATAAAATGTCAGATCCTCAGGAATGACCTGCAAGATAATATATTAATAAAGTTAACAAATTTCCTACCATGACATAAAGAGAATTATTAAAGTGATCCTAAGATCAGCGAGGCTGAATGCCACTACTTCTTAAATCATTATATTATACTCTGAGAAAATGAAGGCCTCTCATGAAGTGTTGAATATCTTGCTGACAAGTCTGACTAGGAAACTGCCAACACATTTTAAACAAGATATACAGTAATAAACAGACATACTTGCAGATATGTAAGAACTTCCTATTTTAGTACTGCATGCGTTTTAAAGTTTCATTACAACAATGCTGTAAAATACCATTTCCTTTGTCATCTCTTTCCTGCTTCTTGAATTTGAAGCATCCTAATGACAGTCAAGTTCTGCTGAATAAAAACCCACCGCCTGTAAAATAAGTAGGTGTTTATCCCCTGCAGTTGCATATAAGCTATTTTAAATGCAGAAGTCCTGAAGTAATTTCTCTGGCCTGTTCCTGAACCTCTCCACAGAATGTTCATGCAACACTAAAATTCCTTTGAAGGAACAGATTAAAATGTTATTGCTCCAGACCGTTGCTGTGAATACCTCCATGAATACCTCCTTGAAAACTCTGTCTGTCCAGTCCCTGCTGTAGCAGTAAGCAGTGAATCCTGGGTGTCAAGCAGATCTGCTTGTTACCTAAGAATGCCCTCCCTTCCCTCACCTTTCTGTCAGTCTCTGGCGAGGATCGGCTGTGTTTAGGTTATTTCTGTGCATTACCTATGCATTTGGAATGAAGGCGGCAAGAATCCTGGGGTCAAGGCATCCAGGCTAAATTTAAGAGATTTTGACAGCAACCAGGGAAGTGCCGATACACAATAAGTACATACATAAGTCTACATTAGAGAGCTATTGCAGATACATGGATTGATCTGTACATGCAAAATACCTTTTTTTAAAGTACCTCAGGGGTTTTGTTTGTTTTTCCTTCATAAAAAGACAGGCTCTGCAAGCAGTCTGTTTCTGGCAGAGTTCAAGTTTTTCAAAGCAATGTCAAAAGAGTGCAGTTTCACAAACCAATTAGGATTGCTGTTAGAAACAGAGGCCCTCACCTTTCCTCTCAAGCTCACTGTTGGTCTTTTTCCAACCTCCTTGCTCGTGCAAAGGGGGTTCATCATACTATCCCTTGTACAGTTGCTTTTGGTCAAGAGAAACAGCTCAAGCTTTGTTTATTTTACACATCTAGCTTTCAGCTGGATCAAGGAGTTCTGGTGCTGACACTAGAGACGTGATTGACTGCCTCTTGTAACAGCATATTTAAATCATTCAGAAAACCATACTCAAATCTTTCCTTTCTCTCCTGCTTTTGTTAAATAGCTCTCTCCCCAAACAGCTCTTTATCACTTCAGAAATCCTTTGTTAGAAAACTGAGGATTTCATTGCACTGTAAATCTACCCTCCCTCGAAATATTCTGCTTCTCTTAGTTGATGATCCACTGAAGAGCTAACTGAAAGCCATGCAATTAACCAGCCCATATTTGTTTTTAGAGACCATTCTTGTTTATAAGCTCTTCACAGAAACGTTATGACTCTAAGGTATATCAAATATTCAGAAAAATTCAACAGAATAATATCAAGTTATCCCCTGGAAAAGAGAAAACTTAATGTCGGTATGATACGCAGAGAAGGGTTGACAAGCTTCTGTGCTACTAGCTGCCAAAGACAGCCAAGTCCCACAGTGAGGATGATATTTTCCAGTTTTCCACAAAGTACATATGCTACCAGTATATCAGTTACACCAGCTCTCCTTCTCATAAATCTTGTAATACAGTGAAGTTTTTACTACAGCTTATTTTCTATACTATTTGCTATAAAATTTTTTGCTATAATCGCACAAACTAGGTGCTGAAAAAATGATGAGCATTTAAGGACTAAACATGAACACATGCTATATAAAAATTTGAAATTTGTACAGAAGTGAGGAAACATGCCTGATGGTTGGTTTAGAGAGGATGTATGTCATCAGGTGTAGGTAGCCAAAAGCTAGAAGTTCTGATTTCAGTTCCTGCTCCTAAGGAAGATGCTCAAAAGACCACAAAAGAGGGGAGACTCATTCATAGAAAGATTATATCTGCAATACCCACCTCACAGGTTCTTCAGAGTTGAAAGGGACCCCTAGAGATCATCTAGTCCGGCTAAAGCAGGATTGCCTAGAGCACATCACTCAGGAACGCATCCAGGCGGGTCTTGAAAATCTCCAGAGAAGGGGACTCCACAACCTCCCTGGGCAGCCTGTTCCAGGGCTCTGTCACCCTCACCGTAAAGAAGTTCTTCCGTGTATTTGGACAGAACTTCCTGTGTTCCAACTTGTGCCCATTGCCCCTCATCCTGTCACTGGGAACCACTGAAAAGAACCTGGCCCCATCGTCCTTCAGCCCACCCTTTAGATACTTGTAAACATTAATCAGGTCTCCCCTCAACCTTCTCTTCTCCAGGCTAAAGAGTCCCAGCTCCTTCAGCCTTTCCTCATAAGGGAGATGCTCCAGTCCCTTAATCATCCTAGTTGCCCTTCGCTGGACTCGCTCCAGCAGTTCCCTGTCCCTCTTGAACTGGGGAGCCCAGAACTGGACACAGTATTCCAGTTGTGGCCTCACCAGTGCAGAGTAGAGGGGGATTCTCCACTGGTTGATCCTGAGTCTAGAGCTACTCTTCTCCAACCCTTAGTCTAGCACTCCAATATTTGAAACAGTCTCATCCAGCAGCTAAGGCTGTGAAACAGAATTTTAACAGAAAACAAATAAAAGAAATGACAACAAATGAAATGTACTATTTTATAAAATCATTAATTAACTTGCAACAGAAGAAGCTTGCTGAACTCTTCAAGGCAGTGTCAATGAATTATGCTTTCTACAATCTAAGGCAAATTCATTACATTTTTTCCCTTCTAAGCAAGGTTTGTGTGTGTAGCCCTAAGTGCCAATTTTGATGTTAACGGACAAGTTGAAATTTAGTTTTATTAACAAAACAAAAAACTTTCTAGCTTATTACATTGGCTAGCCCTATATTAATTAAGAAGTGCTAGGAAGTGTTCCATAGCATAGGAATTCAATTATCTGTCCTTTTAGTTGTTACAACAGCTCTGCCTGGCATAGGTTTTGGCCTGGACTAACGCGTGCTCTCCCAAACTATTCCTGGGCATGATTCAGGAGTTGGCAATGCTCAGAAGCTACTCCCAAAAGCCAATTTGGACACAGAAATTTCATTTTTAAAGGCTAGGAGTTTAATGTTCTGGCATTAAGGCTAGCAGACACAGTATGGCTGTATTCATGAGGTAGTCTTAAACATTTTTAATTTACCAGTATATGCATAAGCACAACATCCCAAGGCACGATCAAAATGACACATCTCAAAGCACAAATACCACAAAGCTCAGATGCTAACAAAATTTTGGCATTACTCAGGTGACTAAAATTCTTTATATAATCTAAGAATCAGAAATTTGATAAGTTTTCTGAAGTTATTCGTAAAAAGATTACGCAATGAAGGACAGGGTCCAGAACTGCAGACCTGTTCTACGGCATGAAAAGAAACTCAATTTTAGATTTGCTCTTATTTTTCATCCGCAGCACAGGAGGAAAAAAAAAAAATAAAGAAAAAAAGAAAAGCATCTTTAAGTGCTTGGAAAATTCATATTTCATCCTACCTAGCAAAAAAGTTCCCTTTTACAATTGTATAAGATACATATTGATTAATCCTAAAGAATGACAGCACAGTCATCTTCGGATAAATGATAGAAGTAGATTGAATAAAAGAAAGCCACTTTCCCAAACAATAAATTTTAAAGGAATCTAACTGCTTACAGACACCCTTGCATAAAAGACCTTTTAGAAAAAGTTGAGAAATCTACCCAAACACTGAAAAACCCAGACCCTAAAGTGTCTTCAAATCTTTACTGCTCTCAGAAAAAAAGAGCGTAAGTAACATATGTCAACCAACCTACAGACTGATAGTAAGTCTTTCCCCTTTTTGGAGCTGTATCACTCCCCTCATGGATCAGTACAGCTGAGAACTCTTGGAAACGTGCCTCCTAAAAGTAGAGCTAGGAAACAACTGTTTATTGGTTTCAGTGCTTTTTTAGTGCTCTGTTTAAAAAATATTTACACCTTTATCTAACATCTTCCAACTGAAGCAGTGCAGGGCATTAACCTTGGTGTTATAAATAGTCTTTTGAAGTAGCATTCCTCTCTCCCCACTGAGGTAAAAACAATAAAGTTTCTTGATGCCAAAACTTTCATGATAAGAATTAGTTTTATGTCCTTTCGGGTATCTGCCTCCATCCACTAACCCTGACTAATGATCATAGCTTATTGCAAGATGACATGTGTTCAGCAGATATGTTTTGCTCCATGCTTTCAGGTGAATATTTAGTAAGAAGAATTTCAAGTAAGAATGACTGTAAGGGGAGGGAAAGTACCAAGTAGAATGGGATATGAGGAAAATACTATGCATTTAATAAATTTCAATAGCATCCAACTACAGGTATATGTTCTGTTAGTTGCATGTGAATTGTAGAAAAAAAAAAAAAAAACTTAGTTCTGACTCTCCTTATCTGATGGAAAACATAAGAAAATAAGTGCTAATGAAGATATCAACAGTCTATCAATCAAATGAGACTTTTACCGCTACTGTAGGCATGTGGACATCATGCCATAAAACTCTGTGGTAAATATAAGCTTCTACACAGCAGCCCTAGTTTTCAAGCAATTTTAAAAGCTTAATGAAGCTATTTTTTCCTGAAAGGTGTAATATTTTGGAACATAGGTCTCTATATCTAAGTTTTTAGATATGCGACACTACAGATCACAGATCCCTTTTTAAACTGCCCATATTTCTTCTAAAGCTCAACCTTGAAGTCACAAGTCTATCTTAAACAATAGATCTGCAAGCTGATGTTGTTTTACTTGAAGAGCAGAACCTATAATTCAAATTTTTGTGCTTCATATCCCTGTTAATATTTTCCACCAATACTCTCCCAACAAACCATTAGTTCACTGAAGACACATGGCAATGAATTTGGGTAATCCCTGTACTTAAGTACTTTTTACTGCTTCATTTTTTTTTGTCCAACTGATCAGCATTTTTTAATCATATTAATGTTATTTTTTCGTATTGTAGTATTATATTTAGCTTTGTGTCTTACGAAGTGCTGTAAACTAGTTAAAAATAAAAGTATGAGCACATCTATGTTAAAGGAAAAAGAAATAAACTAGACGAAAATCACACATCTAAAATAACCCTGAGAAAAGGTATATAAATGCAAGGTCAAAAAGCCCAAGAAACAAATTCAGTATGTTTTATGGAAAACACCCTCAATGAAAGTCAAGAGCAGCTGTGCACCTGGTTAAATTTGACTACCTTTCCCAGTCTGGATACTCTATTGCTTTCTTTGAAGTTCCATTACTATTGGCTTGCTACCCTTATTGCTTCTAGAAGACCATAGACAGCACTAAGGAATCACTTCAGAGAAAGAGAAGCCGTTGTCTAAAGCAGATGAAAATTGATGAATTTTGCAAGTGTCCCAAATGTTGTATTTGTCAAAAAAATAGTGCCACAAGATCACCAAAAACTACACTGACTCTAGAGTTACAGAACTTTAAACACATATTGAACTGAGCTTTCAGCATTCACATTTGTAAGTTTTCTTCCAGAGAAACAGAGATACAGTTTCACCTGTAGCTGTACATCATTTCTTCGCACGGGGCAAGGAACTAGACCTGAAAGAAGTACGATAAACGTTAGGCTTTTGGTGTTGGGGGTTGCCAAATCTCACAGCCCCATAGAAGCAAGGCTGCTGCAGCTCCCTGACCGCTAGTCCAACCTATAGCAAAGGCACACACGCACACAAACTTAGGTATACAACATATACGTATGGGTGGCCACACAGATAAACACTCTCATGCACCAACTATCTCATCTGTTCTCTTCTCTGGCTGAGCTGGATAAGAGTCCATTAGTAGGTACACATATAAACACACAGAGAGAGTGGATCCAGAGCTGGGCTTAGACACCAAGTCTATCCAGTAACTGCCCCATTTGCTGGCATTTGGGCATATGAGCCCCTGAGGCCCCCAGCACCCCTCCAGCTGCTGATACAGAGCCTGCCCCTTACAAACACCAACACACACATGCACAGTGGAACCCTCCAGTGACTGGCCTTAGACACTGCCTACGCAGTAGCCAGTCTGTGGAGCCTCTTATCTCCAGGTATCTCATGCAGAGACACTCATGCACAGGTTTATCAATCTCCAGGCCTTATGAACTCTGTAGTAGCTGGTCTGGAGTTCGCAGTCTTTCCGATAGACAGTTTCTACAGTTGTAGGACACACGCGTGTCCAGCCCAGACTTTCAACTGCTTTGATACATAGCTCCCAAGATACTTAACCAGCTCACTAGCCAGTCCAGCTTGATACAGCAAACATTGACAGGCACACTCCAACCACTGGCACATGAGCCCCTGTGACCCATGGTACCACTCCAGTTGCTGACACTCAGACCTGCAGACAAAAGATATGCACACACAGAGCCCCTCTCACTCTAGGAAATAACTGAAGTAAAGTTTAAAAATACAGGACACTGTGTGGTGTGTGTCCAGACAAGCATAGTGACCAGCCCGCAATCATTGAGCCTCTCATTCCCCTTTTCCCATGCTTGTCCCTCTGCAAACCACCTTAAGCTTTCTCTTTCCCCCACCTTTTGTCCTTCCCTTAAATATTTCATAATAAGTCCTCTGAATTCCCAAGACACTGTATTCCACCATGATTCCCATACCCCTCTACGCAAGCCCTTCAGTCTGAAAGGTGACAAGGACAACCATTCCATTGGTTCATCTTGATGTGTTTCACCCCCCAGACTGCGTGGCTGATGTTCCTCCAGTGACACCCATGGAGGAAATGGTCAGGGACTCCCTTTCTCTATTTGGGTTATTGGGGTTGCCCTGACTTGCGCTGGGCCCCTTTGTTCTTTTGTGTGTGGAGACAAGCCTTTTATCAGATAACCCAACACTTGGTAAGTCTTACAAGTATTTTCAAATCTAGACCAGTAATCATTGATTTTGGTCAGCAGCCTACCTTTAAAAAAAGTATTGAAACTTCCCATAAAGATGACATGGGTCACATAAGCAATCAGAGTCATTTGGTTATACACCAAAGCTTAAAACAAGGAAAGGGTTGTTCTAAATATGGAACTTTTCCCTGAATTTTTTTACTAACAGGCTTGCAATACTGTTTGAAAAATACTGGAGTAAAAAAAGTCTTGAAAAGCTTAACATCTACTTTTTAAGAAAGTGTAGTAACATTAACTGACATTTATTTGTTGAGAAGGACTCAAGGCTGAAAAAAGAAAGATTGTAGATTTGCATTGCACTCCAGCTGTAACTACAATTAGGCTACAATCCATGCTTCTTCCAGTCAGCTAAAGAATGACCATTTCACCCTACGAGTTAGCCTAACTCCACAGACAGTCTGTAGCACATGATCCACAACCAGACCTTGAAGCAGCTGCTGTGCAGGAGAAGTAAGAAACCCTGACTAAGACTGTGTTTCTTCTGTGCCTGTGCAATAGCACACCCCACATCCAGTGGGGATATGGCTTGTGGAACCTCGTTGCAGCAGCATGGTGCTGTAGCAACGACAATTCAACGCAAAGTCACTTCAGAAATCCTGGGAATTTTAACCTCCAGACACAATAGCCACATGAATTTTTCCTTCCTGCAGCCCTTCTTCCCCTTTCCCTTCAAGTGCCTGGCTGGCTTACTGTACCAGTAAAAGATTTAATTTGTGTTTTCCCTCCACCCTTTTCTGGAATAGAACATTTTTCTTATGCATTAAATGTTTAGAACATTAAACATTTCTACGCAGTGGCAGAGGAGAACCTTACTTGTTGAACCTCTGCATGTACTTTGACAGCATACATTAAGCCTAGCACATTGAAGTTCACATTTTTATTTGAAGTAAAAAGTGAGAAGTAGGTTCTGTGACAAATTCAGGCATCTCTGACTTAAGTGTATTTAGAAAACTACAAGCTCAGACAAGAAAAAGTTATGTAGGTCTTCTCTTCCCTCCACCTCCCCTCAACAGAAATCATCTTTCCTATTTAAGGTTCACTGCAGAGAATGCTTATAAATTTCACCAAGCAAGCGTGATGTTTGTTAATCAGAATGGAGTGGGGTTTTTTTTGGTTAAGCAAATTACTAATTGAGCAAGGTTTTTGGATTTCAGGTCAACTGAAGCTGCCCAGACATTGACAGAGAGATAATGACTTTTTCTTTTAAATGCTCACATAACTACTTAAGGAAGAAGTTGCAGTAGAGGAAAATAGTTAATTCTTAGTTTATCCTGAGTGTACCTGCATTCACACCCACTGCCTCAAATGAGAGTACACTAAGTATTAGATTGTAATAATGAAAAAGGATTATTTTTCACCATGCTTTCCCCCTGTGTTAGTATATGTTTTTCTTGAGGACCTGTGCAAACTCCCTACTGGCTGCCCCTGCTTAATGATGCTATTAGCTCTGACTGGAGTATGCTGACCAGGTGCAATTGTTGCTTATTAATCTATGCATAGAGGAACTTAATAAATATTACACAATGATAGGTTATTTAAAGGACTATCTAACTTTATTGTGCACTAAGTAGTATAAACACAAAGGTACAAAACAAACAAACAAAAAAGGAATAGAGAGGAGAAAGAGATGAATATCATATTAGTAGCAGCCACTTGCCTTATGAACCTACACAGCAGTACTATTGAGGTTTGCAGGTGCAAAGCACAAGACCAATAGTCTTTGAATAACAACATGAGAAAAATGAAAGATACTGCCACAGAGACCCTGGAAAACACTACCTCAACAGCTTCAGTGAAAGGTTGCAGTGCCTCAGCCTTAGTAATACCAAGGGACTTGCTATGTCTAACATTTATTTAAAAAAAAAAAAAAAAAGAAAAAAAAGGAGGGGTTTCCTCCCCACCCCTCAAATAAACAGTGTGTCACTGTAGTTACCACTCTGTAAGAATAGTCAGGCTTTTGCCTTAAACGTAGCAGGAAAATTTTCTCAATATGGAGAAAGTACAAGTTTCCATAGGAGAGCACATACACTTCTTTCTAGAAATTAAATCACTGACTTTAAATGCATCTTGATAACCACATGGGCTATATAGGGGAAAAACACTTAAGAGTGCTTTTCTTTTCTGCTATTTTTGATGTATTGATAGGCCTGCCTTGAAAATTTTGTGTTCCCCCCTGGCTTCAAGAGCCAGTTTAAACAGATAAAAAGAACTCTCAAGAAAAACCCTAATAGTGTATTTTAAAAGGAAAAAAGAGGTTTTGACCCAAACCAAATTAGAGCAGTGACGAAGGCAGACAAAGTTGCAGATGAAATTGCTAAAGCCACATCTTCTGAAAGGTTCAGTATTACTATCAAGGCATGTTTTCATAAGAGTTTGGCACTAAAAAAAAAAAATCTAGAATCTGCATCTTGCAAAATAGGCTGCAAAGTAGCATAGCCACGAGCATCACAACACTTTTCACAAACCACTATTTACTGAAATAAGTAAATGGGAACTGAAGTCTTGAAGGAGCAACTCCATATGGAAATGACTTTTGAAAATGGTGGATCAAATTTCTTTGGAAAAAATAAACTATTTCTGTATTTCTAGTACTTACATTGCAAAATAAAAGGTTTCTTTGAGCTTTTTTACAGCTCTAGAGGGTATCCACAACACTGTATTTAAGTCTAACTCATAAGTAATGAAAACACTGCCCTGGAAAATCAAACATTAAGCTCATTCAATTCCACCTGCAATGGTCTTACTTTGGCCAGGATCTAGAGCATCTCCAGTCATCTTCAACAGGCATTTATGACTGAGAAAATTTCAAGGTTAATTTCAGGATTCTAAGTCCTAAAATACTTTTGTCTAAGTTTCAGCAGCTGAAAAGTAGCAAACAAAAAATTTAAAAGATTCAATGTCTTTCCTTTAGTTTGTAGGCCTCTCTTGTGTAAGACAGTCTTCCCAATAGTTGCTTATACTCTGTATAGGCCTACCAGATAGAAAAAAACAAACAAACAAAAAAAACCCACAAAACAAACCCAAACACATTGTGTAGTCATATTAACACTTTTAGAAAATAAACCATGTGTTTACGTAGCAAGAGGGAATGCAATCCAGAGAGCCTAGGCTGTGTTTCAGGTTTAATAGTAAAAATTTTTGAGTGTCTAAAAAATACCATAAAAGCTGCATTCCAAAAAAATACTGTTCTGAAATCTGCTCAATCTAGCTATGCTTATGACAGAGTATTCATGTTTGCTTTCAACTGAATTTTCAGTCAAATGTTTTGTAAGCGTCTGGTATCCACACTTATTGCTGTATATACTATTCAACCAGTAAAATCACTGCTAAATCCTTTCTTTTGAGGATATCAGCCACTTAATAGTGAAGAAACATAAGGTGACTAGTTGCCTGCCCCAGAAAACAGGAAGCTGACCAAGAACACAGACTCGATAAGCTCCTGTGAGTACTGAATAAAAATGTAAGAGTTGATTAACAAGCAGAAAGAAAATTTTAGACATCTTATTCAAATGAACATGCTAAGGTGTTTATTTAAAGAGCACACAAACCAGTATATACAAAGTGTTTTCCATCATGACCCTGTGAAAAAATAAAATGCTACCAGTTAAAAAAAAGGCTAAGACACGCAATGTGTTACATAATTATTGTGTCCTGTCACTTTATAACCAAATTTCCAGGAGCAGTCTTCCTCATTAGAGAGCACATAAGTACAAGTCAACTTGAAGACCACAAGCACCCTCCTCCATATAGGAACATAACAGTTGTAAACTGTCATTTACAAAGAACATACACAGTGTTAGTGTTGACTTTTTAAACAGAAAAGTTACACCTCTGGTGACTGACAGCACAAGGATTCTTCCTGCCTCAGCATTTCCCATGTTCCCTGCCTTGGCCTCCAATCAGCTACAAATGCATCTTCGTGCCTTTTCTGCTTCAAGGGAGAAAGTTGAAAGCATAAACATCTTGAAGTGTAGGAAAAAAGTGAACAACAACACTTTCTTTATAGAAAACTGTAATGGAAAATAACTGCTATTACGGACAATACAAGTCAAAGGCAGAAATAGGATGTTTCTACAAGGACACTGTAAATGCATAGAAACTAAGCATACGGTCACTAGCATTTAGTCACACAGTGAGGAAACGCACTGAGAGTACAAATACAATATATAATACATACTTAAAGCACTAGCGTCT
Organism: Rynchops niger; assembly: GCA_013400035.1. Classification (NCBI taxonomy): domain Eukaryota; kingdom Metazoa; phylum Chordata; class Aves; order Charadriiformes; family Laridae; genus Rynchops; species Rynchops niger. The sequence goes on from VXBH01007436.1 coordinate 23,238, forward strand.
TTCAGTGTTCATGAGTATGCACAGGGCAGACGTGGTTTCACTAGTGTCAGATATAAGTTAGGTTTGCTGGTGTTACCTCAGTATAATGGGGTTTCTAGGCAACAGCTGTATTTAGGCTAGTTAGTACTGCACGCTTAATAGAGTCCACGCCAACATGAGAAGAGAACACACCTCATGCATGTCCAGAAGAAGAGCGAGTACAAAAAATGGACACAGCCCTTACATTGTGCTATAGAACTAAGGTGTAATTTCAAACACATTTACTAAAGAAAATAGCTACAGCTATACATAATCAGTCTTTCCCATGTTTGGGCCCCTGCTTTATCTTGTTTTACCGAGGAGGTTAATCTCCTCAGTACACGGAAACAGATTAAAAAAAAAAAAAAAAAAAGATGTCAGCAGTTATACATACAAGCAAGGCCTAGAGATATACTGAAAAACATCTAAAAGCTTAATTCCATGTAGATATCCAGATATATATATATATATATATAAAAGCTGGTTTTTAGATACAAAAAGCATCTGTAAGCCAGTCAGTATCATCCACGTGTCAAAACCATATCATTCTTTTGTAGAATTCAATACAGAGAGCATTAGCTAACTGAAAACAGTACAGAGAGAAATAGTGAAAGAAAACATCTCACTTGTCCATATATTTCTCCCATCTGCATTTGCTGCTTCTAAGTTTTCAGGAATCTGGTTGCGTAGGTCACCAGACATTTCCTGCACATTCAGTACTTCAGTATCATCACCTATACATACTAATACTGTGCAGTGTCAGAAGCAACAACAAACAAGTTTTCTTATCTGTCATATAGCTGTTTCAACCAAAAGAACGTCAGCTCTTAAACACAACGACTAAACATGTTAGAAACAGGGTCCTACTTTATACACCCATTTCACACCAGATTACGCTTTGCAGCAAGTTAAAGTTGGTAGTTCTTAAAAGCAAATTCAGATTGCCTTGCCTTTCAGGAGATGAGACACACCCAAGCCAGGGGTACAAGTTCAACCTTGTACAAAAGCCTAGTTTCTTTCTCAAATTCACCAGATCTTATAGCTAAATTCTTTGATACCTTCAGCTATGAAGCACCTTCTTTTCATCTGTTTTCTAGCAAAAAAACTTAATTTACACAGCTTAGTAAAGCAAGTAATTGGCTTATCAAGAGATAGCTTTTTTCACCAGGAGAACTATTTGGGCCACATAATGATGCTCAGTTATTCACCTATCAGGCTACACACAGGTTTTAAGGCCTTTATAGCCAAATAATTATTATAAACTTGCTTTGCTGAACAATGCAAAAGAAAAAACAAAAACCAAACCAACCAAACAACCAAAAACCATAAAAAACCCCAAACGCACTACGAACATATGTTGCCCTTCACTTCTTTCTGCATTAGAATCAAATTTTATATTGAAAATAAAAATACAGGTTGCCTTATCAAGACAGGTAGACAATAAATATCATCTGACAAAATAACCTAAACAATACCACCAAACAAACACTAAAAAGGAAAAAAAAAAATCATCAACTTACTAGGGAAAGAAGGAATCCCCCACTCCTCAAGCACAACTATTTCACTCTCCTATGCATTTCCTGAGAGAAAATGTTGTGGGGTTGCCTTATTTTCCTAACCATGTCTGATTGGGCACAGCTGTGTACCATTACCTTGCCCTGTGCAGCTGTGTGAAAGCTGAGGCAATAATTGGTGCCCTGACTGCTGAGATTTGTTAGTCTTTGCATGCTGTTATAGAGATGGGAGAGAGAGGTATGGTTTCATAGCAAAATGTAGTTAATAGTTTGGTGTTTAAAGTGTTACTTCATTCCAGAGATTTGTTAGTCTTTTGGTTGTATGTAAGGATGGATGAGCTAATAAACACAACAGAATGGAGTTGGCTTAGCTGTTTCTCTGCTATGTATCTCTGGACTAGCAGAAAACCCTTCTTTGTCCTGTTCTTCATGTACCTTCTATCTCATTGCAAAGTCACACGTAAGTGATTTGCTGTGTTTTACAGAAGACGCAGCACCTGAAACCTCAGTCCTCTAACAAAACTCTTTTTCCCATTACAATAAAACACGTACACGACTAAAGCCACAGCCATAGTGCAAATTCCCACAGCAATCTAATGAGAAAGCACACCTGCCTCTGCTCTGAGCGTGTGTTGAAAGTTATCTTCAATTGATTTGTATCTATCAGGGTACCCAATTATTAGACTGGAGTACCTAATGCTAGCGGGTATAAATTTGGGTATGCTGCTTCCCACTTGTACTGCCTACAAAAACAAGTATGCCTTAAAAATAGTAGGTAGTGAAGATCTAGGCTTAGACATATCTGTAGCCTCAATTTCTGACGTGTGCAAGTATCAATTCACTCCATGATCAAGGTTCAGACCTAAAAGACAGTTATTTAATTTTAAAAGTTAATGTTAGAGTTCAGTACTTCACAAAAAAAATTAGTCACCACATCTATTAGTTTGTTATTTATTTGACTGAACACTATTAAAGTACAAATGAGTCAGGATCATTATAATACTATTAATGACTCTGCAGGGACAATTGCTTGCAGCTTTGGAGACTATGCTAACACTTTTATTAGGTCTGTGAGCATGTTCTGCTTTCCCAGATGCCATGGCATGTTTTGACCTAGCCATTTGCTCCTGTTGGATGAAAATTTGTGTATCTATTATTCCTTTTAATATATGTAACTTGTATCCAAATATGTATATTCTGTGCTTCTTTGACTCAGGCCTTCAAATTTATAGTCATAGTGTCTTCTAAGGAAGTTTATAGTTCTTTAAGCAGGAGTTCTCACTCAAATACTGGATGACCAGAATTCATTTGCTTGAAATGAGAAGGCTACGTTTGCCAGAAGCGAAACCAGCTGGCATCAGAAACATTCAGCTTCCAATATATCTCAAGCACATGGTCTTTTTTGTCTCAAATTCTTTGCTTTGCAATTCACTGAAGTCTTCCCGTTTAACAATATCTTGAATACTCATTTTCCCACTCCAAATACATCTCTTTTCCTTCTGGGAGCTGAGACCAATGTTTCCTCCTAATTCTGGCAGTCTTGCCACGGCTTTTGGAAGCACTGGAATGATGAAACTTAGGGTGGCTAGAATGCTTGGGGTGTGGGTGCAGAAAAACAGGATGGATCCCCCACAACGTAGACTGGCTGTGATATGCCATGATCCACCTTTCATTGATGTCAGGATGAATTGTTTTTAGGTATTTTGGGCTGGATCAGGTCACAGCTACTTGGCCAAATCTAATGTTTGTGTGTCTTTCTATTAGTTTCTACCATTCCAAATTAGGATTCACAGACCATTTCTTTGACGGTATACAGCTGGTTGTATATTTAATATAATGGTGACTAAATGGAATAGATTGATGACAGCTTTGATTTTCTTAATTGCTACTCGCAATATCAGCCACCGATCATAATTATTTCAGCATTTACTGTTTCATAATCTGCTATAGTGTGTTAATGCCTTGGTTCTGGTCTTGTCTATCCCACAGCTTTCCCTGCATGATGAGTCAAGTGCCACCCCTTTGCTTCACTCCAGGCTTAGCAGGTGTACCCAAGCCACAAAAGCATTGCAATCTCCATGATGCTGAAGCTCAAGATGCGTAACAGAGGAGCCATGCAGTGACCTAATGCCCGATGTCATGTGACACTTCTCAGCTTATGTGGGTGGGTGGATGTGAGATGACACAGTATGGATAAGTGGAGGAGAGTTCTTATTGAATCAGCACTCCTAAGTTTCCAACATCCATAAGAAGAACACAGGAATCCCATTTACCACAGCAGGTGTAGTAGTGAAAGGAATAGAATTTGTACTCCAAGGAATATAATCTTTTTCATGCTATATACCTTTAAACAGTGTAGCATTCACGGTAGATTTCTGGGCTTTATTATGTTTGCATTCTGCCACGTAATTTGAGTAAAATTGATTTGCCACAGCCCCTTAGACAAGATCCACATTTCCTAGATGGCACTTCAGTATTTTTCCTGAAATCAACATAACTATTTTTATGTGCATTCTTTTTGTTACTCATTACTGCCTGAGTCCCACAACAGCTTGAAAAGTCATTAGCTTTCCCTGTTATACTGAAATGTCCCAGTGAGTGTTGACTCACTGATGTGAGTCAATGCAAAGTGCATACAGTTTACCTGATACACAAACCTTCCGGGGAATAAGGTGAAAACATTGGCCAGATATAGGGTTCCCTTTCAGGTAGGACAAGCTATGTTCCACTTTGGTATTAGATTTTATATAAATGAGTTCATCAAAATAATACCTAGTACATTTATCTAGAAACCTGAATGATGTCTTTGACAGCAATAAACTGGCTTTTATCACATACTTTTGCTTTCATCACATTATGTGGCTTTACTTGCTTTCATATATCATGATTTCTTTAATAATTTTCAACTTCTGCCATAGAAATCACTGATGGTATACTTATGCTTGTATATTTGATCTACCACAGTAGAGATTTTCAGGCAATATTCTGTTAAATTTGCTGCCATTAGACTAATTCATGTAAGAGATCCAGAATCATACATACACTCTTGATATGACAACTCAGGAGAAGGTCCTTCAGACTTCAGGGAATTTCTTAAAAGAATAGGCCCTAAAATTATATTTTGTCATTCCCTATTCATAAAACAATTGACAAATTAATCTGAAATGTGTCTTTTTTTTTAACTTTTAATTTACTTCATATAAAGTTGTTTGGTACTCAATTTGTGAAGCTGTAGTTATTAACAATAAAAGAATAAATGATGATTAGGAATGCATTAAGCAATGTTAATTTTTATAGTCTCCCTTTTGTTCTTACTCTTCATTGTGTCAAATATATTCTGCTACTTATCAATAGAATATAATTCAGTAAGACATTAGTATTTATGGTATGTAACTAGCTTTTGTCATGGAGAAACACACAAAAACTAACAGTGTGACTGCATCTCCATTTCAATATGCTATGAATTTTTTCAAGTATAATGTTCTGAAATATATTTTTCACTTGAAACACTAGTTTCAGAGCTTAAAAATGTCTTTCAATGCCTAAGCATTTATCTTATCTCTTTATAGTCATCCAGCACTTTTAAAACCTCTCATTTATACATATAGCAAAAATGTGTCTCTCCTGCTTATGCATCTCTTCTCTTGGATTTTTCACATCTGTAGATCGTCTCCTATGGCCATGAGCACAGAGTCTGTATGGATTGTCTGATCTAAATTTCATGTCCTTTGAGGAGAGAAGACAACAAGCTAAAAAACTTGTCAATGGTTAAAGCAGATTTATCAGTGACTGCTGCATATAATACTTACGATACTGAATAATGCTTTTTTATGTCCTGATACAGAATAAGTTCACTGTCCTACCCAGAGAATTGCTTTCCAGGGCATGGATTGTCTTCCACTTTTTGTCTATTACAATGGTGCCTTGATCACTGATTGATTATTTAAGTATTACTGGAATACAAAGGATAAGGTTGTTTGGGAGACAAGTATCTTTTAGATAGACACACTGATAGAGCAGGGGAAAAAAAAAAGCACAAGGTTTCAAGCACAAAAGCCTTTCTACAGTCCATCCGCAGAGAATTAACAAATATGTAACAGGTGGAGTTTGGGGGCAGTAGCATTTTAAAGAACTTCATCCATTGTAAGGAAATTAACTGTACACATACATTTCATTACCTGGTGTCATCCCATCTTTCATTCAGACTAGACAGCTTTAAATCTATGCCATCTTTTATTTTAGAAAGACTAATTCCACTCTGTGTTCACACAAATCAAGTGCAGATTTCTTTGTTATCATATGCTTCTTTATCTGTAGATGACAGTTTGATGTATCTTACGAGCTTACAAACATCTATTCTATATCTTTTCTGACAGACAGTTGATTTTTGGTGTTGTACATAGACTCAGCACTCTTGAGACTAGAGGCCTAGCCTAATAAGGATCGTCAAGGGAAGTATCTATCTTTTTCAGGTTTCTGGGTGGGAATTTGTGCCAGAAACCTCTCTTAATTTCTTAAAGAACCCCTCACACATTTGAACCTGAACACTGCTGACAATACTAGGCAGAAGATAGTTTAGGGCCAAGGCACAGACCTTTGCAAAATTGCTGGCTATAGACCCTTGAGTTGTGCTGAAATAAAAGCACAGTTCTCTTTGAAATTACTGGCTCAGAAAGTTGCATACCAGTTGGCATTCTTGTCAGTGGTCTCAGCAGACAGAACCACCTTCTCTCTTGAATAGCTCTTTCCTCTTGGCTAAAGCCCAACAGATAAGTACAGCTGCTGCCAGAGTTGAACTAATTCAGTGGACAGATAAAGGGATTTAATTCTCCAGCTTTCCCAAAGCCGCTCCTTTTGAAATAGTAAATTCAATGAACAGAAAACAAAGCGTATAAGCCTTCCTAAGATAACCCAGAAAATCATCAAATTAAATCTAAGTATTATGCAAATGCACCTGGGTATTTGACTTGATGTATTTCATGATATTGCCTATAAGCTTTCTAGTTCTCTACATGATACAGTCTTTTTGTCCATCGTATAAAATACTGCAAAAGCCACACTTCCTCTCACACCTTCAAAGCTCAGGGAATCTGCCTGTGTTTTGCAGGATAGGCTTTTAGGCTAAAGGTGTTTTTGGGTAAAGGTTAATTACTGTGTTTATGTACACAGTTAACTGAAATTGGCTTACTTTGGCTAACAGGCTTAAGGCCTACTACAGTTTATATATTCTTATGGCGTTATAATAAGCATATAAGGAAACACTAACATGGGGAGCTCTACCGGCCTAAGTTGTCTCCCAACTGGTGTTCAGCACTCCTGTGGTAGTACAGAGGCTCGGGGGGTCAGCTAACACTGAGGACAGTTAATGTTAATTACCCAACACAGGGGCATGCCTGTAACGCTCTGTGCACGTGACAGGTTTTGGGGAATTAGGTATAGAAGTTTGTTTACAAATTTGTAGGTCTTTTTAAACATCTCCTAAATATCTGCTATTGTGGTCTATCTGTTGTATTGCTGACACTGATCTTGAAGATGTAGTTCACTCATTACTGATTAACTACTTGTCACTAATAAATGCTTCAACCCTGATTTAGCTTATAACATGTGAACTGAGAAGGTTTTTTTTCCCTGTGACAGCAGTAATATTGAGTTTTATGCTATGCATCACGCAACTCCTTGGAGATCAGCAGAGGTCCTGGATCACCTTTCTTTCTGGGGAGAAAAAAATATTTAGGAAACCTCTTTAAGTAACTGCCGGAATAATGAAGACACTTAGAATGGAAGGGTACAGCGAATTGACGTCTGGCATACCTGTCAATGCTGGAACAAGAACAAGGGAGAGAAAGCTCCTCAAAAGCTAACAATAAAATCTGGACCTCAGGGAAATGCTGATATCACATGTCCATACAAAAAGAAGCAAGGATAGATTTTGACCTGGAATGCAATCACCAAGCCGTATTTTATTGTGAGCAGTGCACACAGGAATAATTAAATCCAAAGACATTAATACCATTATAATTCTGACAATGAGATCTCTCTTAAAAGCCATCATTTTTTTCTCAAGTTCAGAGACTCTAAGGAAGCTACACGGGCACTGTGTTTTGTGAAGAAAGTCTAAAATAGTGTCTTTTGTGGTAAGTTAACCAATTTTTCCTGTTCATGTGCAATATGAATAATAAAGCATAACTGGCTAAACTGTTTTTTTGCCAAATGAAACATCCATGATGTGTTGACACACACACATATTTTTATGGTTATTCTCCTCCTGCCTGAAGAGGAAAAATGGCATTTAGGTCAGCGTGAGGAACTGGTTTATATTTTCACAGGAACAATGTGTTTTATAACGTTCTCTGATTCTGCCTATCTATTTATAACTCCTGGTCCAGTTCACTCCTAGGCAATCACCCTGTCATCGTTTTCTTCTCTTAATGTGCTCAAAATGATGACATTGAGCTGTCCTTCCTCTTTCACTTCCACCCGGGAGATCAGAATTACACTACTTTCTAAATAAATATATTTGAGTACTGTAAAACTAGGTACCATTCAAATTAATTTGCTTCACAGTTTGTTCAGTGCCCTAGATGTTACAGGTTTCATAGCACTTTATGAGGTACAGTTCATAGCATTGTATCAGCGCTGTATGAGGTATATTCCATTGCTTTTTATCATAGCTTTTTATAAGATGTATTTGACAGCATTTTATGCAGCCACTTTACCAGATAGCATGAATAGCATTTTAGTAGTAAACTTTCAGGGCACATTTCATGGCATACAGTTGCCTAAACATAGAAATGCAGAGAAACAGAGATAGAAGAGGTGAAGAACAATGTTAACTCTTATTATTCTGAAGAAAATAATTGTAAAACTCAACTAACTGTACTGTATATCTTTCATACAAGGAAATCTAACATGGTATTTCAGGCACAGAGTTTTTCTGTTTTGGTTCTTAGGTGGTAGAGCTGCATTCTTGCAAGTGTCTTTCCGGTCCCGTAGTACTTGTAACACAATATTGCTGTATATCCTGCTAATGTATTCTCACTCTTTTCTGGTATATTTTCTCCTTTCTGTTCTCACAAATCAATTCCAAGTCCTCTGACATAAGACACTTGCAGAAGTGTAGTCCCTATCCTGACTCATCTAAGCTCCCTGCTGTCAGTGCACTCCTGCAACATTCAAAGACTTTGCAGCCAGGCTCTTCAGCCCACAAAGTCCACAGAACTAACCCAGGCATTAGATGAACAAGTAGGGTAACAAAATACAGAAGTAAAAGGAGGAACATACATAGAGTTTCCCTAGCAGTGGGAAGAAGCCAGAAGGAAGGAAACACAAAATTGAGATTTTTTTTTTTTTTTTTTTTTTTTAATTTGCTGCCATGAAAAGTAAAGAAAAGCATCAATAAGTCCTGGATTTTTCTGTACTTCTTACAGGCCCAGCATATCTGTCAGGATGACCATGAAGAATAAAATCATTATTAGTCTTCCAACACCAGCAAAATATGAAGAGGGAACAGGGAAGACAAAGAGGTTATGTTTGGAGAATTCAAAGTGAGTCTAGGAAGGGTCAGAAGTGGTTTCTTTGGCCTGAAAAGAAGGGCAGAGAAATTAAATGATTTGGAGCTAATGACTGAACAAAATCTTGATACGACTTGGTATGAAAAATGACTTAAAAACCCAACTCAGCAAAGTTTTTACAGGACAAAAAAGCTGCTGAAGACAGCTCGTTCACAATTACCACTGGATAACAATGCATGCTGAAGATAGCATAGCATCATAGCACTGAATGATCAACATCATTTTCCCCCACATACCAGGACAGTGATCTGTGAGAATAACTATTTCTAGAAGTACATCATCAAACTCCCAGAGTCTTTCTTAACTGGCATATCAATCTACACCTTAAAAAAGTAACCAATCAGAAAGCCGCACTTACATATTTCACAGAATCACAGAATCACAGAATGGTAGGGTTGGAAGGGACCTCTGGAGATCATCTAGTCCAACCTCCCAGTCAAAGCAGGGTCACCTACAGCAGGTTGCACAGGAACGCGTCCAGGCAGGTTTTTAATGTCTCCAGAGACGGAGACTCCACCACCTCTCTGGGCAGCCTGTTCCAGTGCTCTGCCACCCTCAAAGTAAAGAAGTTCCTCCTTATGTTTATGTGGAACTTCCTGTGCTCAAGTTTGTGCCCATTACCTCTTGTCCCGTTGCCAGGCACCACCATATTTATTTAAGCAGAGACAAAATTTTTAGAAGCAAGGCAAGTTTTCAAACAAAAAAAAAAAATTGTTTAGTTTATGCTGTAACCTGGTTTTCACCAAGTTGTTTTTAAAAATACAGTATTTTAAATCATTGACATTTTTCCTGTAAAATGCAGTTAATTTTTTTATTGAATGCATTAAAATATAAAAGAACAGTGATTAATAAAAGTTTCTTTAAAGTTGTACAAAGTCTAACCTCCTACATGCAAAATACCATACCTTGCAAGTTCAATAACTGGAAGACAAAAATATCAACAGTAGACCCTATCTTGAAAGTAGGAATACTAGCACCCATAAATTAAGCAAGTAAGATCTTGAGGGTGACATCCAGCTGCCTCTCCTGAATGAAGTTCTACATACTGAGAACTTCAGAGAGACCCCAGATTTCTCCTGAACTCTTTGTTCTTGAGGGTGGTGAGAAAAACATAATATTCAACTGTAATTCAGGGTAGAGACTGCCCAGAAAATGCTGGCTTGGTACATGGCCATGCCACCATGTTTTACATCTTATAAAAACTTGCTTTCAACTTTTATCTTGCAATATGTAGGTGCCAATCAAATAACTATTTGCAGCAATGCTTAGTGCTCAAGGAAAGACTTCATCAGCCAAAGCTGCAAAGGGTATATTGATCTCCCAAAACAAGAAGAGCATCAACGCCATTAATGTTTACAGGCCTAAAGAAAGGAACAAATGAATTTCAAGATGTTAGTTCCACAATATATCCTTAATCAGAGAAAGCACTGTTTACAAACAATGCCAAAGCAAAGGGTGAAAAGCAGGAATTAGGTCTCCTTTCTGTATATTTGGGAAACCTATGTGAGCAAAGTAATGCACAACTTGAGGGTGTAAACTGTCCCATGACATTTTTTAAAAAGTAATCATAAAAGGCCCATTAATCTCTATAGTAAAAGTCAATTCATGATGTTTCTTTATGGTAGCAATCAGGGGCAATAGAAATTTTCATATTGATTTGTTGATGATGCATCAGAGAAATTCTCAAGTAAACTATTTGTGATCCTGACACTCCACAGCAATTTCCAAAGTCTGTAGAAGAGTCTTCTCACAGCAACAGTACTGAATCCAAACAAATTTGACCCAAGAAGAGCAAGTCCTTCATATCCTGCTACTAGTGATACTGGCAGGTCAGTTACTAGAATGTCTACTGAAACTGCTATAAAATTTTTTTGACAGTACAATCATAATTTGCAATGTGAAGCCAACTGAAGAGGACATAATTAATATGTCTTCTTGAACCGCTTCATAGCATGACCATTTAGTGGCACAGAGTACAAAAAGTACTTTAGGATAGATGGTCATAATTTGCAAATGGCTCCTTCTGTCTGCTGAGCTGATGGCGAAGTATGTGACTGAAAAGGCACATAACTGTCTGGCTCCCAGTATGCTTCCCGTGGTGCACCACAAGAAAGAAAATGACAAAATCTTAAATGTTAGTGGACTGCCAAAGTATCTCATATAATTCTGAAATCAGATTAGCTATGTTGCTCCAATATCTGTTGAAGGGGCAACAAAGCAGGGCGCAAGCTGTACATGAGAATCCTGCGTGCACTGATGATAACTTCCTGACACAGGTGACTGAGAAGCTGATAAGCGAAGATGCTCTGCCGGACCTGATACAAACAAGAAAAAACTAGCTGGGGATGTGAAGGTCACAGACAGCCTTGACAGCAGTAATTGTGAGACGGTACAGTTTAAGATTCCAAGACAAGGGAATAAAACAAAAAGCAGGATCACAATCCTAGATTTTATGAGAGCAGACTTTGGCTTGTTCAGGGATCTACTCAGAAGAATTTCTTGGGATACGGTTATGAGAGAGCAGAGGGGTCCAAGAGAGCTGGCTGATTTTCAATTTAATATATAAGCACATGTGACTTCAGAAAGACCCCTCTGGTGGAGAAAGTTTTCCTGTTCAATGGCTTCTCACTGATTTCCCTGGGAAGACACAAATTATTTTTAATTTGGTTTTCATTCCTGTTCCAAAGCAAACTTTAAAATGAACAACTTTGTCACTTGCCAAAAGATTAATATGTTCTCCTCCCCTCCAAAATTCCTCATCTAACAATATCGTATTTCAATGAGGGAAAAAAAAGAAAAACAACAAAACACTAAAGAAAAAAATATCTATAACACAGATGACAAATAACATAAGAAACGGTAATCATAAGATATCTTCCTGGCACCCAAATTGAAATTTAATGCAAATAAGAAGAAAAGTAGTAAAAGCTGATTACATTCTGATCCCTTTCCTATGAATGTATGTTTAAATATTACGTAATACTGTACTCGCATCTTTTTTTCCAAGAATGTTTTTTTCATTTTCTTTCTTTTTTATTCATGAACAGAAGAAAACATTAAACTCTACATTTCCCATTCAATGTTGAAGTAACATCTGGCTTATTTCTATTATTTCCTTTTCTTTGTCTTGTAATGCTGTTCACCCTGATTGAATTGTGACTAAATACAGAGAACAAAGCAATTTAAACTCAATGTGTGAGTGCATGTACACATATATGAGGCCTGATCCTGCAACTCCCCCCTTACTCAACTAATGTTAATCATGTAAAAAGGAATCTATGGGCTCAGGCCTAAGAGAATAAGGGAGTAAACAATCTTGTAAACTGCCTAAAGGAAAGATAAAATCTGTAATTTTAGTTCTGTAGGGGTCACTGAAAGGGTTACAATAGTGATGTCTGTTCACATGGAAACTTAGCTGCAATCACAGATTGACTACAGATACACAGTAAGACTCAAATTTTAAAAGTTTCAAGACAAGAAAATAATAAGTAAATGAAAATGCACAAACAGGAGAGCAGAAAAACAAATACTTAAAGCTACTATAATTATCATAAATTTTCTTTCATGACATAAAGATATCAACAAATATAAAACTAAGCTCTGGCTGATGGACTTCTAAAAGAAATTTCTTGCCTGTTGTGAATTACAGCCAACAGAAACAAAAGAATAACAACACTGTAGGACCTCCAAGAAGGTCAGACCTTGAAGGCTGTTAAAACTCAGTAACATGAGAAGAATAAATTCTGCAGCTTTCTGTTTTTACTCTTATATGTTACAAAAGACAGACTGTAACATCAGAAACACTTTTTAGCATATAAACATTTTCTTACACTAGCCTGGAAGAGAAAAAAAGTAAGTTTAATAACTCTCCATTGCTACCATAATAAAAGTTTTATATCTCTCCTGAGCGTGGTTACTAACTACAAACAACTTTCAAAACAAGGTGCTGATGAGCAGGCAGCATTTCACCAGAAGCAAAGGATAAAAATAAACTTCCTTTCTCATATATAAGCAATAGTGTCTGTACCCCAACTGATGTTTGGTCTTGCACAGAATACTATTAATTAACAGCAGTTAAAGGGAATTAACAAAAATAATTTGTATTACTCATTCCTCTCAAGCCCAGAAGACACTGGAATAAATTAATATATAAACAATACATTTAGTTAGCAAGAAAACCTTGCAGGCAATGAAAGGTATCTACTAATTTTTATGTCAGTAAAAACATTCAAGAAGATACTGCTAAAGTGGGATGTCACATGAACTGAACAAAATCTGAGCCAGAGTGATATTCTATTTGTTTCTGTGGTAGACTGTCAGGGAACATATTTGTAAAGTGAAGATTCTCTGGGCCTAATTTTTTCATGGTGTAGGGTACCTATCATTCAAGGAAGACAACAGGAATTGCATATGCTTTGACACAGGCTTATTGTTCTTGGACCCAAACTAGCTAGCAGTCTGAGTGTCTCTGTCAAGACCCTTGCAAGATCAAAAGGATTTCTAAATGAAAAAGCTTGTTTAATTAAAATGTAAACTCAAATGATTTATTAAAAATGATTGGGTAAGACAAAATAGCCGTAAGTAGAAAGGATAGAAATGGAAATGGAGAAGAGAGGGCTTATGAATAAATTTTCCCACCTTAAATTTTTGCTTCCAGGTTTGGTTTGAGTCAAGTTAATGGCTTTCTGGTTTGTGATGAACTCTTCAGTTCTTATTGGTCCACAGAAATTTTCTCCTTCCATCACTATAGAGTCCTGAAAATGTGGCTTTTCCCGGCTCCTCTCTGCAATTTCTTGGTTTCCTATTATTCTGTATGCTCTTTTCTACTGTTTCAATTAACTAGCAATCTAAAAGCTTTTCTCTCCTGAGCGTGCTCAAATACATGCAAGGAAAGAGATAATCTCTCCTCTCTTTGTGACCTGGTCAATTAGGTTTTGTAAGGAATATAGTATACAAGGTGATAACAAACATACAAAATAGATAACATCCACCACACCTCTCAAACCAGTTACAACTGCCCAGTAGCAGCCCAGTGGTAAATATCTTCAGCTTTTATACAACTCCTAAGTCCGTTTTTGCTTTCATCTTTGCAGGTCCACAGCAACTGATGTTACAGATCCTCTTAGACATTTCTTAGTTTAGGTGGACCAAAGATGGACCAGACATGATGCTAGATCCATCCATCATCAGTGTTTTTTCTGCTTAGCTTTGATGAGGACATTCAAAGGATATGCAATACACTTTGCTCTCAGCTTTCCAAGCAACAGAGTTACAAAAAAGTCTTTTATCCTGTCTGGTCCTCTTTATGGGCATATGATCTAAAAATAGATTATGTACCTATTTTGAATATGATTTCTAGCATCTTATGAATTTAACTTATGAAATTAACTGTTGTATTCAATTTCACTAGTATTTATGGTTTATAGCAACTATAAATGGAGCTATGGAATTTCAGTTATAAATGAGTCACAAGCATGAAAACCAGATTTGTTCCATGTTCTTAATATGAATAACAGGCTATCAGGGTTGTGCTTGTGTGTATGCCCAGTGAATTTAAGTCATTGATTTCCTGGTTGATGCTGCTAGTCTTCAGCATAGAGAAGATAATGGACTCCTTTGAGACACTGAACTGACATGAAAGTAGGTAATCAACTCCAAGCCAGCATCACAAAGTAAAAGTATCAGTTATTTGTCTGATAGTTACAGAAGCACTCCACAAGGAAGTCTGGATGGTTCTGGGGATTTCTTCAGGAAACTCCTGCTGTGCCTAGTCCAATTTGTATGCATAAGTGTCGATTAATGTTGTGTGTAGTGTGACCCAGAGATTCACAGGCAGTTCGTGCTGGTGAAGTGATCAAATTTTACATAGACAAGACACTTGTAAATGGTCTATTTAAGATATGTTTTGTATGTAGTTAAGATAATCAATAACAATGGATTATGCATATGCTGGAGTGTTCACAGAGGACTGTGGATTAAAAGAACTGAACAGAATGGCATTTTGGAAAAACTCATCTGATCCAGATGATGACTTTTGTGCAAGGTCACCATCCGGACAACTGACATATTCAAGACATATGATTTCCTGTATTTACCTTATGCCAAGAACACAATAAATTATTACAGCAAAACAAAGCAAAACAAAACACAACCAAACACTCTCACCATGTGTGTCTGTGCAAAAAGGCATATTTATATAAGGGAAAAAAATAATGTGATTATTCTTAAGTAACTGAAAGAAGTAGATATTCATTATACAATGGGACCTATTTACACACAAATAGACTACCCTTGTGTACAGTTAAAGAGTTTAAAAGTTTCCAAAAAATCCTTTTTCTGCTGAGGAATGATGAGAGGAGGTTAAATATTTACTAAAGAAAATACAGCTCTTCACCTTTGAGGAATGAAGTCCCCTAATTTTAGGTGCATTTTTAATGCAATTCCACCTGAAATAAAATTCTGGCAGAGCATGCCTCTGAAAATGCTTGTAGGATTTATATCTACAGCAGCAGCCCAACCTAACAGCTAGCATCCTCTGACAAAGAAAGGATGAGTTCTAATATAGCAACAGTAGTGCTAACCCTTACTTTATTTTGCGGCACAGAAGATACGCTGCAGAAACTCTATGGCCATCAAGCCATTTATGGCTACTTCAGAATAAAATATTGTATGATAAGGAAACTATTCAGTCAAGACAGTTCCCTGAAATAATAATCAAGGAAGAAACTGACAGTCTCATTAGGAAGACTGAGATAATTTTGGTCAGTCCAAATTCAGTCTTGAAGAATTATTAAGAAGAGGCAGTATCCTAATGACATTCAGGATATGTTTCTATTGAGAGAATTCTCAGCATGCTTCATATTAGTTAGTAGGAACCTCACAATATTTCCTGTTTTCACATTACTCAAGATGATAATTATTCTTGTCTAGTTTGCAGAAAAGGAGGCTGAGGGGCGACCTCATTGCTCCCTACAGCTTCCTGAGGAGGGGAAGTGGAGAGGGAGGTACTAATCTCTTCTCCCTGGTATCCAGTGAGATAGGACACATCAGAATGGCTCAAAGCTGCATCAGGTGAGGTTCAGACTTGATATTAGGAAACATTTATTTATTGAGAGGGTGATCAAACACTGGAACAAGCTTCCTAGAGAGGTAGTCGATGCCCAAAGCCTGTCAGTGTTTAAGAGGCATTTGGACAATGCCTCTAACACCATCCTTTAACTTTTGGATGGCTCTCAATTGGTCAGGCAATTTGACTAGGTGATTGTTGTAGGTTCCTTCCAACTGAAATACTCTATTCTATTCTAAAAGATAGTATACCCACTGTTTTGCAGTGATTATAACTTGAGTGGAAGTAGCATAACTAGAAAAGCAATTATAAAAATGGAGATTAATTTTTTTTTTTCTCTTTTCTTGATGAGGTTTGTTTTGGGATTTTATTTTTTTTTTGACACATCCCTGAGGTATTATATGATTCTCAGAAATTCAAACCAGAGTGAAATTGTTACAAGTACCACCACAAACCTAATGTAAGTTCTGTCCAGCAACAGCATTTTATCTTTCTTAATAATACAAGCCTTAAATCACTTGTAAATAAAGACTGAAGATAAAATAAAAAATAAAATAAAACAAAACAAAACAAAACAAAATAGCAAAAGTTCCAGCTACTGAAGAATAGGAAATGCCAAGCATCTGAAGGAAGATGGTGACAGATGCAGATGATGTAGCAGGTGAACTTATATATATGATGGAGGAAAGATCAACTGCACAAAATATGATAAAGAATGGAATCATTGTACATTGTGATAATTTATTAATATCCGGGTTAGATTGGCATTTTTGGAAGCTGGAATAACATCTGGCTAAACTATGGTTACAAATAGTTCTTGTATAAATTTAGTCACAGTTCAAAATTGTACCTATTTACTTTTTTTTATTGTTCTTTTTTTTTTTTTTTTTTTATTTTGGCTAAATGCCGGGNCTAAATGCAGTGGACCAATAGACAGTATATAACAGTAAACTACATAATCACAGAATGGTAGGGGTTGGAAGGGACCTCTGGAGATCATCTAGTCCAACCCCCCTGCCAGAGCAGGGTCACCTAGGGCAGGTTGCACAGGAACGCGTCCAGGCAGGTTTTTAATGTCTCCAGAGACGGAGACTCCACCACCTCTCTGGGCAGCCTGTTCCAGTGCTCTGCCACCCTCAAAGTAAAGAAGTTCCTCCTCATGTTTATGTGGAACTTCCTGTGTTCACGTTTGTGCCCATTACCTCTTGTCCTGTCGCTGGGCACCACGGAAAAGAGCCTGGCCCCATCCTCCTGGCACCCACCTTTAAGTATTTATAAACTTTTATAAGATTCCCCCTCACTCGTCTTTTTTCCAGACTGAAGAGACCCATATCCTTCAGCCTTTGAAGGCTGAAGTACTTTGCTGAAATTCTGAAGTACTTCACTGAATTGGGAAAATTAGGAAAGAAATAAAGATAGACTTTATCGCTTTATTGAACCAGGGTGAAAATATTTCAGTATGTAGATGCATAAATGTGTATACACAATGTGGAAATATTTTTTAAAAGTGAATACAGATTTCATTGCTCTCATAACTATTGCCTTTGTGAAGGCTTACATTGGTCCTAGAGAAAAACACAGGTTGATAAAGGATATTGTGGGGAGATGACCCAGAGTGAGTGGCAGTGCTTTGGTTGGGGGTCTGACCTTTCCTGGTGTTGGGGCCGAGCTTGACCAGCAACTACAAGCCCCGAGCTTTCCCAGTGACAGCGACATGATGCCACTGGGGCAGTGACCGCAGAAACCCCCAGGGAAGGGTGTACAAACTGGTCCCTGAGAGCCCGGCTTAGGTGCTCCTGAGGAAGGGCTAGCCCATGCCTTGGGGATCTCCCCTTACTTGGCACGCCAGGTAAGGATACTTCCCTGGGAATGGGTTAATACTTACTGGATAGATTCTAAGCAATTTGGAATAGAAGCAGAGGAGTCCCCACTCATAGGGTGATGTATTTGTTATCTACTTAATAAATGCCTTATCCTAATAATCCTAACTTTGTGCCTCAGACAGACAACTTCATTCCTTCAAGGGGTATGTAGCGGCAGAGGGTCTAACCATGGCAGATATTATCAGAAAGGAATTAAAGAATATTAGCAAAATTGATGGGTTTATGGAAAATAGGTCTTTTGGTACAAAATGTGTATTATACACTGTACTTAGCCAGGATGAGCTTTATCCTCCCTGGGTAACTTGCCTACTTTGCTACTGAAAGTAATTTTCCTAATGTCCAGATGCAAGGCGCAATTGGAGACATTAATTCTTTGCTGTATCATTTTTCAGTACCAAGAGGAGTTTGGTTCTGTCATTCAATACAGAAAATTGTCTCCATCTCCTTTTGACCCATGAGATGAGCATCCATGGTCTATTTGCAACATGTATATGTATTTGTAACTTTATCTCCATAGCCACATTCCATATATATAATCAGGATTTTGTATTTTTGGATGGAGAGTAGTACATCAAAATTATTCTTTGTCTATTTATGAGCTTTACTATTTTTATATACATATGGGTGCATGCATGAGACAAGATGTTGCAGTCCAAAACTTAAAAAACTCAAATCCTAACTATATATATATTTACCAATATTAAAATCTATAATTACATAAAAGTTGTCAATGCTACATATATCTACTAAGGATCAGCACATGAGACAGCTGGCTGGTTTTTCACAAGAAATACATCAATGTGTTTTTCTTGCTAACCTATTTTTACCATCCTTATATTTTAAGCAAGAGACAGTATGAGAAAAAAATAAAGGAAATGGAGAGAAAGCTTGAAGATAACTCAGAAACAAGCAAAGGATATTTTATTTCTTGCTTTTATGTACTGCTACATCCTTTAAATTTTCTCCTTATTGCTTTTATGTGCAACTTTTTCTTCTATATTTTCCTTTATCCACTCCATAGCACGATGAAGCTGCTGAATACTGAAGTTTTTATATGCAGAAAGGAATGCAATGACCTCAAGTACGGGATGAAAGTCTGGGGAGGTAGGCACTATTTAATACTTTCTACAAAAAAAACATACAAGGATTCATACATCATTTGAATCTTATACATTTAAATAAAAAAGAAAAAGGCTTAATTGTCATCATTATTCTTAACTGTCTTACTGTGCTCACTTTTTCTCACTGCTTTTAAGCTTTCCAGCACTTGTGTTAATACCAAAGACTGGAATATCTTGATTGAAATAGCAATACCCATCTTCCTTCTAGCACACAATTATATTAATATGGTAAAAAAGTTAAATGATTCCTCAATGTTATAAAGAAACAATAGCTCTGACAGTT
Organism: Rynchops niger; assembly: GCA_013400035.1. Classification (NCBI taxonomy): domain Eukaryota; kingdom Metazoa; phylum Chordata; class Aves; order Charadriiformes; family Laridae; genus Rynchops; species Rynchops niger. The sequence continues at coordinate 42,694 of VXBH01007436.1, forward strand.
AAAGACTATTAATGACATCTGATAATCTTGTGAGACTGCCATAATTACTTCTGTCATCACTATATCTTATTAGCAGCCACATTTACTATCTTTTCTCATTCCAGTTTCTTACATAGCAAGTGGCCAACGTATGTTGAGACATTAAATTTTGGAAAAAACCTGTTTTATTATTCTTCAAAGCAATTAATTCCTACATACTTGATTAGATATTGCTATATCTCAGACTTCTTTAAGTTTCAGACTATACTTAAAATTTAAAATATTGATTTAAATGTCATTTTTAATAAATCATTGCACACTTGGCTGGGACATGCATGTGTTACACCAGGAAATTTGTTACTAATCTAGCACCAGTTATTAGGCTGATATTCTACTGCAGAAAGAAATTGTATAGATAGTAAAAAAGTAGTATTAGAAACAGTAATTCAAGCCTAATGAAGCAACATTAGCACTTTTATGTTGTACTTTCTAATTAGGAAGTCTGTTAATGAAATTGGGGCATTTACTTAATTGCTGTGAACAATTATTTTCAAATTAAGCCTAGCAATTAAATAGCATGATTAAACTCATGATACAGGCTTTTTAGTAGAGATATGGTAAGTATCTTGCCTGCTGTATTATGCATGGTAGTCAAAACTGCAAAAATCTCCTGATTAGCCAATGTAAATTAAGAGCAATGCCATTTCATTGAGAATATGAATGAATATGCAAAGAGGGAAAAAAACCCACCTCTATTATGGAGGCCAAATAACAGCCAGAAAAACTATTGTAAAAATTACTTATATTGGTGATATTTTTCCTGATTTCTTCTATACAAGGCAGGGTCAAGGAGATGAATGCAAATTCGTCATATTAGCTTGTGTTTCATGTAACAGACACGATGAAATAAAAAGCATCAACTGTGAAGCCACAGTTGATACTGAAAGCCCTTTAAACCATTAGATCTCTCCTATCACCCCACATCAGGAATTTTACTTGTGAACGTACTGAGATAATTGAGTAATCTGAACTATTTTTATCAGCAGTAGTAAGATTGCAAGGTGATGGGTATGATTTCATAGGACATATATGTTTCCTTGAAACTATGAAATGCTTATGAGACCATTCACCAATGCAGAAGACTGGATCTGGCATTGTTTCACATAAGATACAAATCCTGTTGTATGCTACTGAATGATTCCAGTAATAAAGAATGCCTTGAAACTTGGAAATGGATTTTGTCAATGTTTAGCAAACTAGCTAAGGGAAATACTAAATATATATGATGACTGCAGTATTACAATCACTGGGAGAAATAAATATTAATAGCAATAAAAACTGAGATAGTGTTCTCTTTTTTTCAAGTAATATTTAGGTGCAACTTTTTTTTTCCTACTAATAGCACTCAAAAATACACTGAATTTAAATAATAAACATTCCATCCTTTTCACAAAAAATTCAGGAAGTGATTAAAAGTAATCTATTTCACAGCTTTTGTTTTCAGATGGAAATTGATCCTAGAAAAATGCTAAATCTTGCTTCAATACAATAGTTCAGCATGTGTTTAGCTATTATTCTTAAGGAAATAGGTAGACTTTAATGGGATCTAAACATTAAGCACATTCTTAAATGTTAGATCAAGGCCTTACAAAGTGAAGACTCCAAAATATCTAATGTGAAAGGATGTCTATTTAAAAGAAATAATAATAATAATAAAAAAGTTTTAATAAATTTGGCCTATGCCTTGAACTTGTTTTTCCCAACTCATGTCTTTTTTAACATGGTAGGTTGTCTTGGATTTGGATGTAACTTAATATGAAATAAAATGTGAAAAGAGGGAAATAAAAATATTATAAAGAGCAAGATGAAAAAGAATTTACACACAATCTCTTTCACGTTAAAAAGAAAGCTAAATATTGATTATATTTTGCTTACTATTTGAAAGTGTCCAGTTGAAGACCCAAGACATTAATTTTTTGAACTCCTGTGTTTCATTACAGCAATCATCCCAACCACCTATCCATCTATTCAAAAGTTCTGGTTAACGGTGAAAGTTGCTTCTGTGTTTCCGTTAGAAAAATAAGACTAACTCTGGGACATGTCTTTCTTTTTACTAATTAAATGAAAGGAAACGCAGTCACTATAGTACTGTATCATTTAATATATCATAAGATTTCATACAACATACTCAACAGAGTTGTTACAGAAGTAAACACATTTTTCAGTTTGAAATGAACGTGGAAAAGGGAGTAATGTATGATTAAGTGCTATGAAAAAACTGAAAAAAGTTAATTAATGTTGGGGGATAAAAAGTTTACACAGCTTAATGTTCAAAATTGCCTGCCACCAAGATAAACGTCTTACATCAAAATCAGGATCTCTGCGAGCAATTTTGTCATGTGAGTTTACATTTTCCTCTCCTACCTAACTGCCAGAGCCCCGAGTGCACCAGAGGCCGCCGCAAGCTCAGTGTGTGGGAGCCTGTGCCCTGTGCTCCCCTCAGCCCGGCTGGGTGCCATGGTGGGACCCAGGCTGCAACTGCCATGCGGGCACCAAGTGAGGGGGAGCCAGGAGAGGCCTTGGCAGGGGCTTGCCTCCACACTCAGCTGCCTCAGAGACCTGGCCCTTGGCTGCAGCGCTGCTTTGGCCATGGTTTCACTTGACCCGACCAGCTTCCTCCGCATTGGCCTGCTCTGGCACCTGCCATGTCCTCGCCTGCCCCGCCATGGGCCTTCCCAATAGAAGTGACTTACTCAGTGGTCATCATCTCCCAGCTCTCAGGTGGAGCCCTCATGGAGCCCGCCCCGCAGTGCCTCTGTGATCCAGACCTCCGTGCTCTCTTCACTGCTCTGGAGCCACTCTTTGGGACACACAGCCTGTATGGCTGCCTTCTTGGCTTGAATAATCTGGCCAGGGGATGGCCAGAGGTGGCCTGCACAGGATCACAGGGTGTTTGTCAGACGTGGCTGTAACCCTGGAGGGATGCCTGCCAGAGCATCAAGATAGTGTACCTAAACCCATGAATGAGCTCTATGCCACCTTCCCCACCACTGATAATGGGGGACCCACTTAGGTAGGGGCTGCTGTCCCTCCCCACCTCTAGATCAAGAGCACAGGCATAGGGAGTGAGTGTGTTTTTATTCTGGTATAAATGGCCATCACATGGCCACCTGCCCCAACAAACCCTGCCGTGACTACTAGAAAGGGACGCAGTGGGAGGTGTGAGCACTAAAGCCCTGCTTCACAGTACACCTTCCTTTATCATCCCAAGTGAGCGCACCATGTAAACCATTGCTCTGCTGGTTGTGGGGATGTCTCATACTTTTGCAGCTTTTTGGTTTGCCCAGAGAGCCAGGATTTCCACCCAGCCCCAGCCCACACCCCAGCCACTGTCATTGTCATAGATAGGAGAACCACGGAGGGCCCATCACCTGTGAGACCATTCCCCTTAGGGTAACTATGGCACCCAGACACTCTGAGATTATTTTCCCTTCCCTATCCTGTACGACCCATCTTTCCAGTCATCCTCACCCTTCCCTGGCTGTGGATGCACAACCCTACCACTGACTTCCTGCAAGAAAGGGATGCAAGTCTGTTTTAAAGGGAAAAATAGAGAAGGACCAATATAATATATAGCTACTGATCGGTATGGGATGCCTTCTCCAGTGTTATGGACCTCTTGACATTAGTGATATGATCTCAGACTTAACTAGCACTTAACAATACAATCTTTCTGCATCTTTCAGGGACCAGTATCCTGTTTTTAAGAATCTAAGGGTTGGAGTTTTCTTTTGTTAAATTACTTCACATTAGTTATGGTTCTGAAGAAAACTGATGGAGAAATGTCTCTGCAAATGTGCAGTAAATCTTGAATAAAGCTTATATTAGCTGCCCCATTGATTTCAGCGATTCATATACTCAGATACTTAGTAACAAATACTGAAATCTGTATTAACTATGAGTACGAAGGGAGAGGAAACAGACTTTATTTGCAGCAATGCTTTTCATAATAAAGCCACAAGTAGGTAGCTTCCAGGAAGGAGCTACAGCTGAGGACCTGCAAGCATCCTCAGCTGCTACTAAAAGGAATTAATCTAAAGGAAATTAAAAGTAAAAGCACTTCAGGAAATATTTGTAGTTATACTATTATGAACATGTAAGCAACTTAGTAAGGAGGACATCTTTTTGAGGCATTACTGCTGTGAGATAGGTCTGAATCACTTCACTTTTCTAATCTGAATTTTATATTTACTGCAGTCACTACTAGTGTTTTTTTCCTATCACTTGAAATGAAGAAATAAATTGAGAAGAAAATAAGTCATTGTCATCTGTGAATCCACCCCTACACAAAACCCAGGATTTTCTAGACTTGGAGGCTATGTTTTCATCACATTTTTATTTTTTTTAATCTACCATAATGGAGTAAAAAGTAATCCTTATAAGCCATTTTTCATAGATGTTTTTACTTAACAAAACTTCACCAGTATTTAGGTATGTGGGGAAAAAAAAATTCAGAGTTTGAAATTATAAAAGAATTCAAAGGTTTGTTGTATATCACATACGTGGTGACAAGAGGGATTTGAGAATTAGGAAAAATCACACTAATACGTATGTGGCAAAAAAAAGACTTAGGAGGCAAAATATTCAATAGAAATAGCAGAAACAAAGCCTAAATTATGGTTCCTGAAAAATCTTTTGTAGATATGCCAACCAGGTAAGGCCTTAATACAATAAAATATTAAACAAATAAAAACTGTGCTGTCAAAGTATTAAATCAACTTCCTTATCTGACTCCTCACCTCTTCAAACTAACAGTCTTTTAGTTCCCCAATGATTTGATAGTTCCAGTGTAACAAAGGAAAAATCAACTTATCCATGTCTGGCACTTCAGCTTTCCTTTTGTGTGTGCGTGTATGTGCATATATATGTGAACAGATTAATCAGGAGTTTGTAATTCATCATCCAATGATCTTTATGTTCTGGAATTTGAAGTGTGGAAAAAATGTATTGAATTTCTACTTGAATATTTTTCTTTACACCATAATATATATTTTCTAAACTTGGTATTGTGATTTTTTTTGAAAAAATATTAATGGATATATTTGAGAAATAATAAAAAAAAAAGATATCATAGTGCGGACTGTTGAGTTTAATTTAACTTAGTTTCATTTCTTTACTGTAATTGTTTCAGTAAGATAGAAAGAAGAGCTTCCAAAAGACAAAGCACGTTTGGCAACACAGTATATCCCAGATCAGAATATTTGACTAGGATGGGAAGGGCTCCTTCAGGAGCCTTCCATTCCTTAAAATGATTAGAACTGATAGCATTTTAAAAGTTGCATATAGAAGCCCTATATAAAAGGCAAACTCTTACACAGTTCAAAAGAATCTTGACACTAAATCTGTTACAATTAAAGCATAAAACAACAGACACTAACAAATCCAAATGTACAACGAAACAGGAAATATTATTAACCACAAAAGACTAATTCACAACCTTTTAAAAAATATTAAGGCTAGATGGTGCACAAAAGGAAAACAACAGGGTTATTTCTGCAACACAAAAGCTAGTGGGCATTTTAGTAATTTTTTAAAAAGGAAAATTACTTTTTCTGGTGTAAAATGTTGGCAGCTAATCCCTTCTTTCTTTTTCTTTTCTTTTGCACATAGGCTTACCAGCTAATTTACAGAAAATCCGTAGACACTCTAGCTATCAGCATCCATTTTTAGTGTAATCTCTTAGAACAAACTGTAAGTAAAGTTGGAGGCTGTACAATGACTCTATTACTCATGTGTAATCCACCAAAATTCTAGTTTGCTTTCCAAGTATGGTATTAATTGTGCATAGGCTTCGTGATGGTTCGCAGGAGTGAAGGTAAGTCTAAGAGAAGTCTGAAACATTCATATATGCCAATTTGAAACTGTAATCAGACAATCACAGTGATGGTGTGCAGTCACTGCTCAGGGTTTTGGTGTTGGGTTTTTTTGGTCGGTTGGTTGTGGGTTTTTTGAGCAATTTCTACTTGTGATAACCTCTCAACAACCTCCACAAAAAGGGCAAAATTGTGCTCTCTTTTCTCATTGAAGAACAATGGAGACCAACTGTGCCCCTTTCTTATGATTTCTTGTAAATTGCCTTGCACATTGAGAACACCACAGAATTAATACATTGACCTCAGTGATAACACAAAAAAGCAGTTGCTCTTTCGTACTAGGGTGAGAAAGCCCTGAAGTTTTCCTTCTTTTTAGATAAGTAGCTACTTGTCTCTTAGTTACTGGTCAATTAAATCTTTTAGAAAGGAGGGTTTGTTGGGGTTTTTTTGGTCATGTGTTTTTTTCAAAATAATTTAAAACTTATCTTTGGAGAAACAGATGCCACTTGGAAGTGTTCTACTGCAAAACTTGGACATAAGTATTAGATGCATCCTTTCTGACCTCTAATATAATGACCCAAATTTTTAAAGTATTTGTGATATAATCCTCAGCTTTGTAACATGCAAAGGAAGTGGTGGAGTAAAATAAAGAGGTGATTACTTCCTTAAAAATACCTTAAGCCAAGCCTTAAAAAGGCTGTCATATTACAATACAGAAATTGTAATAAGGCATGAATTCCAGCAAGACTAAAGTAGCATGATTTAAGGTTACAATGGTAAGAATATGGACGTGGTTTGTGTATACTGCCCTTCCCCCTCGGCATCATTATTTGGGTGTTCCAGGCTATCTCATCTACATGAGATATTAAAGTATATGGGATTCTTTGTTATACTTTTGGCAAAGAATTATGCAGAGTTTTAGTAAGTACCTTCCTGAGACTATTATCTTAGTCATGACTTAGCCTTGCTTTCTAGAAAATCATTAAAGCAGGTATTGACACACATTCAAGTATCGTAATCCCAAATCATCCCAGAGGATGATCGATGATTATCGTGCTATTGAGCACAGTCAAACCTACAGGAAGACCATAAGGAGATAAACTCTGGAGCTTTGCATATATCCCATTCATCCATTGTTTCAATATTCAGATGATCTATCACAGAGGATGTGCTGCTGGTAAATGAGGTCTGGGAAGGCAAAGTATCTTACTAACATCCCAAATTGTCTCAAGAGCTGCTACAGTCTGCTTGCTCTCTCTATGCCATTTAAGGACTAGTGTGTTCTGAAGACCATTACTACTTCTTCCACTTGTTCAACTCCCCTCTCTCTTCTTTCCCAAGATGTCTCTTTTTAAATGTGTTCCCCCCTACTTTATAGTATCAATAAATATACTGTGAATCTTAAAATAAATAAATAAATAACAAGGGTAAAATGGCATAGGACTTTTTTGCATAACAAGCAGTCCTTATTGCAGCCCCTCTGCCTGCTGGCTATTCTATTTTCCCCTGGGGAATAGTATTTACCTGAACTTTTCTGTCAGTTCTTTTCTTTAGGACAAATAATTCTGCTATCCACTGAGTCAATGTTGTTTGCCAGACAATATCGAGACCCCTCCTACATAATTTTCAACTGAAAAGGCAGGAATCTTTCAAAAAACTAATCTGTGGTGAAATTTATGCTCGCTGGTCTGGACTCCTGTCCCTCCCCAGAACACCACCAATGTGCTCTTCTCCCTAGATCTTCCCTTGAGCAAAGCCCTGAATATTTACCATGAGTGTCTTTGACACTGTCACTATCACACAACTTATTTCTCCTTTAAGATCTTCCCTCTTCAGATCTAATTATGCATTCTCTAAAATAAACTTCTGGGTCCCACAAAACTCTCAAGTCCACAACTCCTTGCCTCTATTTTTTTCTAATTTATCCACAGTCCTTACCTGTACAAAACATCATTTGAAGAGGAAAGACTTCCTAGACCCTACTCATGACTCAGGGTGAGGGGGAGAGGTAGAGGTAAGCTAGATACAACCATTTGGATTGGTCAGCAAGAGGCTGGAGAGAGCTGCTAAACACGCAGTGTGAATTACTAACGGAAAATTAATACAGTAGTGGCCATCCAAGTCTCCACTAGTGTGACTATTGGTCACTGTACATAATAGGATGGCTCTTACACACTTTCAGGCAACAGATTTCAACCTGCAATGCTCTGGCATTTCCCAGTCTGTGTGTTCTCTTCCCTCATTTGCATATGCCACTATTTAGACACTCATTCGCAGGAAGGCTGTCAAAATCTCAGTTCAACAAAAGAATAAAGTGGTAGCTACTAAGAAAATGTTCAAAATGCTGAATTTCACAGAAAAAGAAGTATTTTCAAATGCAATTCACAGCTTATGTATGGTATGAGATGCCTCACATCCTATAAATTTTCGGAGTGCTGTGCTGAGCAAAAGGAGTACAGCTTCCCTGTGAGAAGGTTCACACAGCTCCCTTGCAATCACACCGGGGGAAAGCATTTCTTTAGTTCCACTGTCAAATCTCCACAGTTCCCAGAATTCCTAACAGCTGCTGCCCCTCAGCTGCATCACAGCAACAGTACTAAACTCAAAAAAAAAAATCCATTAGAGTCAGTATTTATGCTGAGATTAATGGAAAAAATAACATCATGTCATTATATTTCCTTACCTCATATAGTCTCATGCTGATGGATAATCCATACTTACTAATTTTAAATGTAATTTAAACATTTAAAAATGTAATTTCACTTGGGGGGGGGGCAAGAATGACAGTTAACCTTGAAATCATGTTGCATTTTGGAAATGCCTGTGAGCCTTGACAAAAAAGTAAATCATTGCGATTTTATTTTTTTTTGCCTTATGAGAAATTCTGATATTATAACTTGGTCATACTGTAACTACACCCAAAACCATATGAAGAAGTTGTCACCCTGATCAGCAGGTATGTATAATAAATATTTTTCTGCATTAAGGCACAAAAGTAAAGGACAGTGCTAAGCACTTATTGCTTGTGATCTTTAAGATTGATTTAAGTAGAAATGTTTCATCATCTTTTTATACCTCACCATTTTATCATTTGCTTAAAAGAAACAACAATAAAATAACTAAGATATATTTTACCAAGTCATTCTCTGTAAAACCTACAAGGTAAACTCCAGATCTGGAAGTAATTCTGCCAGATCCTTGCTGTCTCTATAACATCAGTAGGACTCACAGGGGGCCACTTCCATATAGTATGTTGGAGTGTAACTGTATGTTTTCTGTATCTGGGCAAACTTTTGGTACATTTCCTATGCTGCAAAGAGCTGCAAAAAAGCTTTTCATACTTTTCATCCACAATTTTTATTTTTAAATTCCTTTTGGGTTTGGCAGTTGCAGATTATTATAAAGATCTTTCTCTAGTGTGCCTACATAAGCCCTGAGCAGAGTATCAAATAAAGTATGCTATTTTAAAATAATATTTTTATCTTAAATTCTGATCAACTAAACCTTGTTTACCCTAATAGTCATCTCTCCTCTGTATTCCTTCTGTAAATAGCATTATTGTAGTATAGATGGAGTATGTTCATTTTAAATTTTCCCAACAATATTTCTTTTATATATATGCAACAAAAATGTATGTCCCTGAAAAAAAAAAAAAAAAAAAGCAAATCAAACTGCAGTAAACTAGACTATAAGGTGTCATCTTTAAAGGAATGTCATTCCTGGCCAGATGCAGCCCAGGATCTGACTTGTGCTTGTTGTCCACCAGGACCCCCAGGTCCGTTTCAGCAAGGCTGCTCCCAACCACACACATCTAGCCTGTAGTGGCCCTTTTGGTTATTTCATCCCGGGTGCAGTACCTTGCACTTTCCTTTGTTAAACTTCATACTGTTCTTGCTAACTCACTCTTCCAGCCTGCCCGTCTCTCTGTAAGATGCTTGCCCTTCTGATGCATTCATCTCACCACCCAGTTTGGTATCATCAGCAAACTTGGCGAGGTTGCTTTCAATCCCATCATCCAGATAATTTATGAAGATTATGAACAGCGTGGGGCCCAGTATTAATCCCTGAGGGACACCACTTGCAACAGGTTGCCAACCAGAGTGGCCACTGATTGCCCGGCTCTGAGTGTGACCTGTTAGACAATTTCCTACCCACCTTACAGACCACGCACCCAATCTGTATCTTTCCAGTTTGTTCTGGGAAGGCTGTGGAAAACAGTGCTGAAGGCTTTGCTGAAGCCCAGCTAAACAGGTTATGTAAGGAGGTATTCTTACACCTATGCAATATCAGTAAAGATAATTCTGGCTATGATTTTGGTGCTTACTTTTCCAATGGAAATGTCAGAAAACTAAAAAGGCAGCAGATAAAAGTTTCAAACACGTTTTGTGGGTTGGCAAGAAATATTTTGTATGGGAAAGTGTAGTGTAGGAAAACTCAGGATGTATGGCTTATGACAGAATAAAAAAAGATAAGAATTGAGAAGGAATTAGGTTACAGCGTCTAACTGCCTTCACAGAGAAAGACATGCTGGGCAACGTAAGCTTCTGGAGTCTAGTAGCCAAAGGCAAAAGAAAAAAATAAGGGAAATTAAAATCAGAACTAAGGATGAAAACATTTGCAGAAGGGTTTTAGGATGTATGAGAGGTAGAAAGTGAGAGTCATCTTTGAAACCTATGATTCAACAATGAAATTTGTGTGTTCTTATATCTGCAAATGGATTCTGCTCAGTCGTCACAACCTGCTTTTTTTCATTCCTTTTCTGTGGTACCACCATGGCCTCTCCCTCCTTTCTTGTTATCTCTCCTCCTGCTCTTCTGGTATTAAGGTCTTATCCTTTTTCCTATACTTAAAGTTATCTCACCTCCTCCCCATTCACCACCCTATCTGTCCTATCCTACACCAGATTTTGAACAGTCTTTAGAGTAGAAGTCTTGGAAAAAAACTAGGCATTTCATATTCCCAGATTCGGTAAGGCAAGAGAAACAACAAAGACTACTTTGTCATTGCAGATGGCATGCTGTTTCGGTTTGTTACTGTATTAATTTTGTTATTGGAAACACTGGAGGGAAGTGAAGAAGATCAGTACACTGAATATTGTTTCACAGCACGAACAAGTGTAACAGGAGTTGAAGACGTAGAAAGGAAGAAACAGGAACATTACTTAGTCCAAGCTTGTGGTGCGTCTGTTCTTTCACAAACACTGTTTAGCTGAAGAATGTAAAACATAAACATTCTACAATAAAATAAAAAAACCCAAACCAAAACAAAAGCCCCAAACCCCAAGAAATTATATTTTTCCAAAAATAGAGGGGAATCATGAAAGATACACAATGCTGCTGAGCCAGTGGTTTTTCCTTACTATGAGCCACAATGGAAAAGCAAAACTACCGACTTGGGAACCAAAGGGGAAGCAGGCCAACTTGCATTGGATGGGTTGCACTGGAACAGTATGTTTTTAAAATGTCGTCTATTACTGATCCGGTCAACTTTGAAGTATTTTGAGCAGTGACTCATTTTGTGTTTTGTGATTTGCCCTTTCAGATGTGCCTGCTGTTTCTACTTGGATAGCACTACTGTATAGCTTATAGTAAATTTAGAAACACCATTGATAAGGTTTTACAGTTCTTAACTGCCTTTAAACGTTATTCTTATTTAAAACCTTTCTATGATTAATATTGACACAAAAGTCGTTACAGAATGTGTTTACCTAAAAAGCTTTACAAATATTTTACTGCAAAGAAAGGCCATGATAATGTTTTATTGATGAGGTTGTAAAAAAAAATCAAACTTCTACTGACTTCATATATTACTTCACCACATTACTAAACCACAGTGGGCTCTTTGGAATTTCCAGTTAACAATAAATAGATTTTTGTTCTAAGATACCTTTCTCTACCTTTTCCCCTTTTCTACTCCTCCTCTACTGAGTGGCTAAGGGCTGAGCATATGGCAAGAAAGGACGGTAAGAAGGGGAAGAGGCAGGGTAAATACTTAAACACTAAGCACAGTGTCGAACATACAGCAATTTAATAGCATTTTACCTTAACCAAAAGGACAGGACAGAGTATAGAAAGGACAGATATTGGTAGCTAATGGCAGTGGTCACCAATTTATGCATGTGACATTAGGCTGTCAAATAGAGAATGAAGAAAAGAAAAAAAAATTAAAATATCCCAAATGCTACTTTTCTATAAAATATTATCCCTTATAACAAGGGTTAGCACTGATGTTTGCTGTTCCCTTGGCTGTTGTACTGGAAACCTAAATGTCAAGTGCAACAGCTAGATCTCTGGATCGTGCTATGTGAAATCTCAGTAGTATTTGCATGAAGTAAACATCTTCTGGCTGTTGCTTACCTCCACTTGAAGGAATCATCAATCCAACTGTCTTTACAGTCCCTTACATCATAGTATCTGTCATGAAATAAAAGGTTTTTGCTGGCTTCTTATACCATAATCTAGTCTAACTCTCCATACTATATATACACATGCGTAGAGCATTTCAAGACGTGCTGTAGCAATTAATATTTTCACAAGCGGTCTTCAGGTTCTCACACTTCATGTAGAAGTATCTACTACACTGTGTGAGCTCCGTGCAACGCATAACACCAGCAGGCATGGTACTAATATAGTAACTTAAGAATACCTTGTTCTGTTTATGGCTTCCTCGGCATTTCTCAAAAGAGTTCTTTAAAAAACTTTCCATGAATAAAGTTACGTATGGCTAAATATAAGTAGAATCATAGAATCATTTGGGTTGGAAAAGACCCTTAAGGTCATTGAGTCCAACCAGTAACCTAACACACCAAGTCTACCACTAAACCATATCTCTAAGCATCATCTCTACACCTTTTAAATACCTCCAGCGACAGTGACTCAACCGCTTTCCTGGGCAGCCTCTTCCAATGATTTCCAACCTTTTCAGTGAAGAAAATTTTCCTAATATACACTTTAAACCTCACCTGGCTCAACTTGAGGCCATTTCCTCTCATCCTATCAATTGTTACTTAGGACAAGAGACCAACACCCACCTTGCTAAAACCTCCTTTCAGGTAGTTGTAGGGAGCCATTAGGTCTCCCCTCAGCCTCCTCTTCTCCAAGCTAAACAACCCCAGGTCCCTCAGCCGCTTCTCATAAGACTTGTTCTCTAGACCCTTCACCAGCTTTGTTGCCCTTCTTTGGACACACTCCAGCACCTCAATGTCTTTTTTGTAGTGAGAGGTCCAAAACTGAACGCCGTACTCGAGGTGGAGCCTCACCAGTGCCGAGTACAGGGGGACAATCACTTCCCTGGTCCTGCTGGCCACACTACTTCTAATACAAGCCAGGANACCCCAATACCGAGCCATGGAGAACACCACTAGTGTCTGGCCACCAACTGGATTTAACTGCATTCACCACAACTGGCCATCCAGTCAGTTTTTTACCCAGCCAACAGTACACCTGTCCAAGCTGTGAGCAGCCAGTTTCTCCAGGAGAATGCTGTGGGAAACAGTGTCAAATACTTTACTAAAGTCCAACATGCACAGCCTTTCCTTCATCCACTGAGCGGTTCACCTTGTCATAGAAGGAGATCAGGTTAGTCAATCAGGACCTGCCTTTCATAAAGCCATACTGACTGGACCTGATCACCTGGTTGTCCTGTATGCGCCATGTGATGGCACTCAACGTGGTCTGCTCCACAACCTTCCCCAGCATTGAGGTCAGGCTGACAGGCCTGTAGTTCCCTGGATTGTTCTTTGTGCCCTTCTTGTATATGGACACCACACTTGCTAAATTCCAGTCCACTGGGACCTCCCCAGTTAGCAAGAACTGCTGATCCGGCCCCATAGATTTGTGGGTGTCTAAGTGGTGTAACCATTTCACCTTAAATTATAGTTATTATGATTATCAATAATTTTTCACGAAACTTTAGAAGTAGTCCAGGTCGGACTGAAAAAAAAAAAAACAAAACCAAAAAATACCAAAATAAAAAACCTCAAAACCCACAGTTTCTCTAGAATTTTCAATTTAAATAATGCACTAATTGGTTAGTTGTCCATACTTATTTGGGATGGCATCCAGAATTTATGTAATCTGCAGAGTAGTAAAGAATGTATTGGAAGTACTCCATTTGGGAAAAATGAAAAGCAGTCCTAGAAGGAAGATGGCAGGCCACCAGAATATTTAATGGTAGAGAAGCACATGTACATGCCTACGTAGAAAAAGTAACATTAATTTTGTATAAAAAATGTCATTTCATAAACCAGTGGAGGTAATCCTCAGTTTGTTAGTATTTCCCATAACACTTTCAGCAGAAGCATTAACAGAATATTTTCCAGCCCCAAGGGTATCAGGCAAAATGATTTTCAATCTGCTTTGTCTACTACTTCGATTAAAATCGTAGCTAAGAAAATTGTTATAAAAATCCAGCTTGATTCAACAGGCATTTAAGATTGCATGACCTATGCTCTTGACCCACTTGACTGGTATAATGCTGGCCCAAAAACTAGATTTAGCAGGATTTTATATTCAGACACAATTAGATGAAGCTAATTTTATTTTTTTTTTTTTTTTAGTGAAACATATTCCATCAGAAAATGCTGCTTCATTGAAATGACATGTTGCATGGAAATATTTTAATTCCAACATATCTCTGAACAGATAATCTAAAGATTTCAGAATAGGGAAAGGTATTTGTTTTTCTTTCTTACAATATGCTGTAAAATATGAATTACAAATACATTTGCATTAAACTTTTTACTCTACATTTAACATTGCCAACTTTATTTCAACTAAAAATCTTTGTAACTCTGGCATTCCTAACAGCATTCCATCATTGTAATATTTTGTAGTGTATACAATATATAAAATAAAATTCTGCAATAATATGTCGAGGGAGCTTTTCTTTTAAGAGATACTGACCAGAACATGCTGTGTACAAAGCCCTTTGTACACAGGAGACGCAGTAAGATGGTGTTGAAACAATCGGTGCTGGGACAGCAGAGTGTAACAAAATATCAAACAATATGACAATGCAAAATAAAGGGAATAAGGGAAAGTGGAAAGGCAGAGCATGAGTCTTTAATGCAATGTAGAACAGGAATTGTCCTCCTTTTCAGTACTTAAACAGAAGGGCAGTAATTTGGGAGAGTGAGAGGCATATTTACAGCCAAGAGTGTACTGAATCTCTAGGTCTGGATATGAATCTATCAAATTTGTCCAAGCCTGTTTATGGCATTTCTGCATTTCCAATTCAAGCTGTAAAGCAGGAATGAAATAAACACTGTCAGAGCCTAAAAAGAGCTTCACATAAAGTTGGATTATGAACATGAGAACAATTTTAAAGGTCTGTCCTTGCATTCTTTGTGAACAGGTTCATCAAAAAATCTTATGAAATTAAATGAAAGCAAAAACGCTCCTTATAAATCCTGTTTAAAGACAGTGCTTATACACACAAAAAGAAAGACAATCAAAATGCATATTCTACCTCTTTTCCCTTTGTTGTCTGTTGTGCCAAATACTGCAGGTGCCATCAGAAAAACCTGGTGAAAAGAAGCGTGTGCTGCAATACCTTGCACAACAGGGCCACTGCAGGTGGAGATAACCATTTTCTCTTGAAGTTAATGTTATGTGGGTACCTTTGAGTACAAAAAGAATCAGTTCTACATAAATTCAATGTGATGAGAATTCAATAGGAAGAAGACTCAATATGAATGCTAGTTATATTGCATTGAGTTCCTGTTTAGAGACCGAAAAAAACCCCAAAACAATCACATGTCTATTTCTTTTGACACTGACTAAAAACAAGTCTTTGGAAGGATTTACAGAATCCATGTCTATACTGATCCTGAAAGAATCAAAAGAAATAACACAAAAAGGATAAAATAAAAAGAATGATAGACAGATACACATCAAACACTTTTCATTCGGGAAACGGCAGGACCAGACATGTTGGCTGTCTTCCAGTTTCAGTATCTGCTTTCATTTTAAATTACTTTGATTCTCTCTATAATTAAGTGTTTTGTACATGAGGTGCTAGATACACCTTGTGTCTGCAATGAAGTAGAGCAATTCCCCCGTCAATGGAAAGATAAGATGGAATAAAGTGGAATGGAGCTGAGGCTTAGTCCTGAATTAAGCCCAAATCAGTATGGCAGTGAGACACATTAATTTCATTTGTCTCTCTCGGTCAAATTTCCACTTATCATTTCTATTTCTGACTTTTATCTTAGGAAAAACAGTATAGACAGTGGCTACTTCTGTTATCCTGAAACAGAGACATTCTGAGCTAGAAACTTGTGAAAAAAATACCATGTTTCTGAACTTAGTTTTAATTTGTAAAACAAAGAGATTCTAATGAAATAAATTTTTAGTCTTTTCCGGATTTGGGGGCTTATATGAAGCTTTGCTTTATGTATCCAAGTACTTCACTCATTTTCTCAATGAGAAAGGCTGATTACTATTCCCATCTTCTGAAACTTTGGTACCAGCAGTCCAAAGGAGTAAGTAAAAATCCATACATCTTCACTCCATGGAGTCATTTCCCCTCTTCCTTAACAGCATTGACTAATGGCATGGAAGTTGCATGGAAGAGCAGAGGTTGATAGAGTGTGAAACTGAGTGAATATACAGTACTGTTTGTAATAGCCACATTTTGGAAAGAAATGCTCCAAAAAGAAAAACACTAGCTTGGTGTAGTTATTAACCAGCACATGATGCATGGGACATGGTATTGACAGCCATGAATAATGAGATACACTAAAAGAAAAAAATAATTAAAAGTCAAACTACACAGCATTTAGAAACTCAGACTAGGGAACAGAACTCAGACTAGAGCGTAAACCAGATTTCAAAAGGAAGAAAGAAAGGAAAACATTGTAAATGGTAGCAAGAAATTAATCTGAATGCAGAGTTAAGCACGGAAGATAAAGATAAGTCAATGAAGATAGAGCCTTTTTTATTTCTGAAGAAGCAATGAGAAGTGAGTAAGACTGATGCTAGAAACAAACCAGAAAAACATACTTACAGCTGGTAAAGGTGTTTAATGAATGATATAACTCTCAGGAGAATGAGATGCAGTTTTTCACTTGAAAGCAAGAAGCAAAAGGTGAAATAGACTGGTTAAAGCTAACCTTCATATAGAACTTCTGGAATGGTTCAGCTTCCTTAATTAGAGACAGACTCATAATATCAGCTAACACGAGCGATAGCTCTGAGAAAGAGATCTAACAGAACAGTAAGATACAACAAGCAAACTTTCTCCCCAAAAAAAAGTGCAACCGAATCATCCAAGATCAAAAAACAGATGCAGTAAAGTTACTTTTAAGTGAGAGGCATAGCAATAAAGACACCACAACATAAAGCTCAATGCACTCTTGAAAAATGTCATGAGAATCTGGATAACTGCTAAGGCCTGCATAACCTCTATCCTATTCAGTTTCATTGCTGGCAAGTTTAACAATAGTTCAAATATATCTGCACTACACTACTGCCTAAGCGTAAGTATTTGTAGCTACTAGTATAAAGTTAAGGTCAAACTTAAAAGAATATGGGAGGCAGGATGGATAGCCCAGTCAAGAACACAGAAAGAAATAGAAAACATAAAAGAAAGAACGCCCAGCAACTGAGCAAGACAGCAAAAAAAAAAAAAAGAGTAACATACAGAGTAAATAGAGACTATGCACCTGCAGCAGAGGAGGGTATCTGCAGTGGGAGTCTAGCAGACACAGACATTTCCAGTATGCACACTATGCAATAAAAAAGCTGTCAACCATTCATCTGCCATATTTACAGTCATGCTATTGGATCAATGACCCATTTCTCTTCAGCTGCATTGTAAAGCCAGCAGCAAAGTAATCCCAATGATACGAAGCTTTAACAGCCTGGAAGATTGTGACCAAAGGTTAGGGGATGTACAATAAAACCTTTCTGTGGTGGGTGGATAAATTCAGGCTGTCAGTAAAAATACCTCACAGAACAAGACATGTTACGGCACTGAGTTTATAACAGCTGACACACAGAGGTGCTGGAAGAGGGAGGACATCAGTGTAGTTTCTGTTCAGCTTTTTAATAGAACATAGAGAGAATATATCTTCTCAGTGAATTCACATGGAGGGAAAGCTGCATTGTAAACCAGTAAAAATGTAAAGACAAAGCAGATAAAGAAAAGCCAGTAAGCCTGCAAGGAAGAAGCACATTTCATCCCTTGAGATTAGCACAGAACTCACCAGTGGACTTGTAATAACAAGACAGCCTTTAAGTAAACTGAGAATCTACATTGAGACATACTTCCAGATTTATCCATGGCAACATCATTCACAATGCTTGTGACGCTAAATGTGTTCTGACATTTCACACGTGATGTGCCAATTTTCCTCATGTCTTCTTAGTAGATATTGCAGGACATGAATCCACTTGTAAAATTGTTTTAAGAAAATACAAGAATGTCAGACAGTCAAGGTTATAGCTGGTGCTGTTATCCTGTAGTAGAAAGAAATATCAAAGAAAAGGCAATCCAGGACTATGGACAACCATAAGATCTCCACACTACAAGCACTCTTAAATGGCTGCCAACATTTGAATAACATTCTAGAAGACGACAAGCTGAAACTGATATAAGAACATAAAAGCAAGAACACTGAGTAAAACCAAGAGACATCTAGGACTTTTCTTTCTTCTTTTTCTTATCCTCCCTCCCCCCATCCTTTTTTAAACCTATAGATAATGTTTGGGAAAGCTGTGTGATGCCTCACTGTAGAACGAAAGGAGCAACAATCCAGGGAGAGGGAAAGTTTCAGTCAGTCCATAACTTGCAGCACTTACAGTTGGCTGCCTGAAATAATGAGGAGTTGAACTTGTTCCTCACGCATGTCATTAGCACATAGGCTGTAGCTCTGCCTAACATTCAGGCTGGATGACGTGAGAAGCAACTAATGAAAGATTTAGATGCGTAGTTATTGGTATATAAATGAATTACTATTGTTCCCAAAGAGATTTTTTGGTCTGCAACGATTTATAGGTGAGGAACATTACTACAAATGTGGTATCTCTGTATTTCATAGCCCTCAATGGATGTCAGTGGGTTATTTCATCACCCTTCATACTGAAGTGAACTTTTATGATTTTTACAGCCTTAATATACTTTATGTGAAGACCTAAAAGGGACACCTGTTGACTTTAGAGAGATTCCAGCCAGAGAAACTGAGAACCACTAAAGAAAACTAAGTAGAAAAAGTCTGAAGAGAGTCCAATCACTGAGGGGAATACCCAACTATTTTTCCAGATTGTGTGTGTACACATCAGAATCCTTTGAACCCTTCAAACAACTAATACCCAAAATGCAATGATAGAATACTTAAATACAGTAGAAAAAAAAAAACTGTTGAAGATGCACTCTTACTGGTACTGCATGCTAATAAAACAGCCAGAGTTAAAATGTACTGTCTTAAAGTATTAAAATGTGGGCAACTTTGCATTTGTGGAACTTCCCCTACCTGCCTTGAATACTTTCAACAAAGATGTTTTAATAACTTGCTCAAAGTCACGCAGCAAGTCTGTGTAGTAGTGTGGAACTCAATTAGCACTTCTTAGATGCTAGTTAGTTTTTTAACCATCAGATTCTACTCTGAACAGGCTCAATTATAAGCAGTATATTTGAGGAAAAAACATCATCACAAAATTTTCAGAGAATCTAATATCCATAATACAAATTTGCTCAATCTTAATATGGCCTTTTCCTTAAATAATCATAGAATCATAGAATGGTTTGGGTTGGAATGGACCTTAACGATCATCTAGTTCCAACAGCCCCTGCTATGGCTAAGGGACACATTCCACTAGACCATGTTACTCAAAGTCCCATTCAACCTGGCCTTGAACACTCCCAGGGCAGGTGCATCCACAATTTCTCTGGGCAACATGTTCCAGGGTCTCACCACCCTCACAATAAAGAACTTCTTCCTAATATCTAATCTAAATCTACTCTCTTTCAGTTAAAAACCATTGCTCCTCATCTTATCCCTGAACTCCCTGATAAAGAGTCCCTCCCCATCTTTCCTGTAGGCTCCCTTTAAGTACTGGAAGGCTGCTATAAGGTCTCCCCGGAGCCTTCTCTTCTTCAGGCTGAACAACCCCAACTCTCTCAGCCTGTCTTCACAGGAGAGGTGCTGCAGCCCTCTGGTCATCTTCATGGCCCTCCTCTGGACTCGCTCCAACAAGTCCATGTCCTTTATGTTGCGGCCCCCAGAGCTGGACACAGTACTCCAGGTGGGGTCTCACAAGAGCTGAGTGGAGGGGTAGAATCACCTCCCTTGACCTGCTGCCCACGCTTCTTTGGATGCAGCCCAGGGTACAGTTGGCTTTCTGGCCTGTAAGTGCACATTGCTGGGTCATGTTGAGCTTCTCATCCACCGACACCCCCAGGTCCTTCTCCTCAGGGCTGCTCTCAAGCCATTCTTCACACAGCCTGTATTTGTGCTTGGGATTGCCATGACCCAGGTGCAGGACATTTCAATTGGCCTTGTTGAACTTCATAAGGTCAGCACAGGCCAACCTCACAAGCCTGTCCAGGTCCCTCTGGATGGCA
This sequence comes from Rynchops niger, assembly GCA_013400035.1. Lineage (NCBI taxonomy): Eukaryota > Metazoa > Chordata > Aves > Charadriiformes > Laridae > Rynchops > Rynchops niger. Next base: position 63,111 of record VXBH01007436.1, read on the forward strand.
TCCCTTCCTTCCAGCATGTTGACTCCACCACACAGTTTGGTGTCATCAGCAAACCTGCTGAGGATGCCCTCAATCCCACTGTCCATGTCGTTGACAAACACGTTAAACAGCACCCATCCCAGTACTGACCCCTGAGGAATGCCACTCATCACTGGTCTCCACTTGGACATCAACCCTTTGACTGCAACCCTTTGAGTGCGACCATCCAGCCAATTCCTTATCCACCAAGTCATCCATCCATCACATCCATGCCTTTCCATTTTAGAGACAGGGATGTTGTGCGGGATGGTGCCCAAAGCTTTGCACAAGTCCAGGTAGATGATGTCAGTTGCTCCTCCCTTATCTACCAACACTGTAATGCTACCATAGAAGGCCACCAAATTTGTTAGACATGATTTGCCTTTAGTGAAGCCATGTTGGCTATTACCGATCACCTCCGTATTTTCCATGTGCATAGTTTACATTAGCGTAGTTTAGAGGAGGATCTGCTCTGTGTCTCTTGCCGAGCACAGATGTGAGATGTCTAAATCTCCTCTATGGTAGAGATATTATGGAGATAATTCCACAGACTTTAAAGTAAGATTTACAAGGGATGGTCTGAAAGGAAGACCAAGGCATTTTTAATTACATCTTTACCTTCGAACCGAATGGCATCAAAACTGTATTGCATTGTAACTGAGACAAAATATCTTCAGGGTTTAGAGTGACAAAAAATACATTACCACTGTGGCTGTTGCAGATAATCTGATAGGTCCTGGCAAGCTAAAAATGACAGAAATATTGGTTCTCGATTAACTAATAAGTACACATCCAGAAACTTCACTGAATCTAAAAATGATCAATGCGCATAACATTTAGCAACGTTAGGTATGTGACTTTTACTTAATAATAACCTGTATAACAAAATAGATGGTGAAGTGGATCATGGGATGAGGTGGTTTGTAATAAAGATCATGTTATTGCAACATTAGACTTTGGAGGCAGTAAGCAGATGTGTCAAAACTGTGATGTTATTTAACTCACATTGTCTATTTAATCAATATATTCCTTAATAACCATAATGATTACACTTACACCAAACTAATACCAAATGTTTTTCTTTGACTAAAGTAAACTGTTTCTACGAAGATCAAGCACTAGAATAGATGAATGTAACAATGAGAGTATTCCCAGGAACCATACAGAACTTTTACACTCTCTTTGTTTTAACTTGATGTTCTGCAACTTGCCAGGCTTAGAATAAAAATAACAAAATATCTGTCCTGACTGCTTAAAGTGACAGCCTTTATCAACTGATACTATTCTGTCACAGTAGTTACGCTACACAGTAGAGAGCGAATCTTTTCATTCAAAGTGTCAGGATCAAAAACCACATTGGAATATTTCCACTACTGATTTCTGAGCTACTGAGATACAAAAATACTACTGTGTGCTACTCATGAACACGTTGACAGAAAATCAATGGGCAGCACATTTCAAAAAGCTCTTCTAATGTGAATAAATACATAATATAAGCAACCAAAACCTCTAGACATCAATGACTTTGTTGGGCCACCTTCTTTACACTCATCCACTGTTAGACAGGACTACATATTTGAGGATTATTTGAGACCAAATTACAGATTTTTACTGTTTGTTTTTCAAAGAAAGAAAAGAAATGAAGAATGCATTGAGGGCCTAATCCCATCCTCTCTCATGTCTAAATACAATGTACACTTCTGAGTATGAGGACGTGTTCAGAAATATTGTTCACAGATGAATGGAGGGAGTTGGAAAAAAATCCTATAGTTTTAAAAAGGATATTCAGTTTATAGATTTTCATGTTCCCAGGTTTTATGGAAAGAGAACATACATCAACAATTTAAAAGGAAAACAAAAACTTGTACTGTTTGGGAAAGGGGCCCAGTAAAATAGTTCAGTCATCCATTGTTGCTGCCTACTAAACACAGTTACACAAGTAAGAAAATTATAACATAAAGTTAATATTCTTGTGTGCAATATCAAAATAATATAGGTAATACTACAGAAGCGATGTTATACAACAGTGAATGAGTGACCTAAGAATGTAATTTGCAACATCTCAAAAGGCATAAAGACAATTTGCAACATTTTTTTCTCTTCTTTCAAATAAATATTCCGTTTAAGGTAAAATTGTTCTTGCTAGGATGATTCCTTCTGTTTAAACTCCTTACTTTAGAGATCATTCTTTAAAGGAAAAATAAAAGTGCTTATACTAAACATAAATTTGTTCCATGTATGCATTTAAAGGATACTCTAGGACTAATTTTGTACGTGTAATTTAAAACTGTGTATTGGTTCCTGTTTTAACTTTCATCTTTTTTTTTCAGAGGGTCACTTTGTTCATTTTTTCGAATGCGTATAGTTTCTATTTGTTGGGTTTCTTATAAAACTCTTCAATTCTTCCAAATTACTTTATTCTGTTTCCATGTATTTATTTACCAGTTTCTTTGCAAATTAGTTAGTTTTAGTATACAAAGTCTTATCGTATTCTCAAGAAGCATGGTTACTATCTGAAAAGTGTCAAAATCCATATTTTTGCAGCTACAAACCTGAAGCTATAAATACATGGCTGGAGTTAATTTATGAAGAGAATGATAATATGTTCATAAGAGTAATTAATATTTACTGTACTCACTATCATTCTTTTTATCCATAAAAATGACTGTTCATCTTTCTAGGTTTTATAAGGCATTTTCCTGGCCCTTAGAATTTAACATCTCTGGAATCACATTAGTGGCATCTTTTAGCACTGTTTTTCTAAGTAGTCAGCTTCTCTGTTACAATTCAGTGGTTAGTGATTTTTACCCTCCTTGAAAGCCTTTGTTGTAACATACTGCTGGTCAGCCAACAGGCAGATCAAAAGTGCTACCCACTGGATGAGTAGTTGCCAGCAAAGAGGGAATTACTCATAGCAAACCAATCTGGTTTTAGATGGTAATTCCCAAGAAAATACTTAGATGCCCTGAAATGTTGCAGAATTCTGCTCTCAAGGATTACTGTTTAAATTGTACATTTCCCAGTTAACAGATCTATGCATACTACATTGCTGTCAAAATAATTTTTAGTGTAAATCTTTGCAATTCTTTTCAGCATTTGTAATTGGCTAAAGTTGGGTTTATTTGACAGCTTATTTAGGGTTTGCATTAGTGACTCAGAGCTGAAAAAAACAGTCCGCTGCTATCTCTAGTCATCCAACACCGCCTGGATTCTTTCCCCTACCTGAAAAATATAACCTAACCTAGCCAAAGATGATGCTCTAACAAATGCTCTCAGAAAGTTCTGTTTGGACTTGGACTTTTACAGCTGAAGGCTTAAATGTGACTTCTGGCTAATAACTATATAAACAATCAATGGAGAAAAAGAAAGGTAAAAACCAAAAAGAAAATCCATAAAGAAAATACCAAATCCTGCCACTTCTAGTGCTACGTTTTCTAGTACAATTCTTTGCTCTTATCCAAAAATCTGAATACCGAAATTCTGAATGAATATTAAAAAGTTGGTTTTAAGGAGTATTGAAAAGATTGCACATTGCATTGGTACAGTCTCTGCAAAGCTTTATGTAACCTGATAATGGAGTGAACGGGTTAGTCTTGTGACTCATGGTGTAGCTTGCTTCAAAGCCAGTTAAAAATTTCCTGTGCCCAGCCCATTATTTCCACACCTCCTCTGCACCCTCCTCTGTGCCAGTACAGCTGTTACTGAGGCCACACATGTAGAACAAAAAATGGAACTTGTAAAAATTAAAATAACCCACTTTCTGGATTATATTTAAGATGGACACTTTTGGTAGTATGGTGTGTAACACAGCCTATAAACAGTAACATTAACACAACTGTCATGGCAGTGACAAGTGGCCAGAGGAGGAGCAGGAGCTTCTTAGCTGGCTTTGCCATCAAAGCCAAGAACTGTATAAGCACCTACCTTCCAGGCCCAGCCTTGAAGGCTGATAGCAGAAGATACCAGTGTGGAGAGGAAAAGAGGGTCCATTTTTTCAGAAATTTGACTGACTGGTCACGAAGGGAATGCAAAAATGGGAGTCATACATACCTCAAAAATTGTAGCTATTCTTATTACTACAGAGCATATAGCCTGTATTTTGGCATTGAATATAAGCAGAAATGAATCCAAAGTGATGATTCGCATCTGACTGCATTCAGACTATTAGGAATGTTTGAAAGGCAAATCTAAAATGCAAGTCTTTTGGCTTAAATAATTTCTATGTTCTGCAATACGCAATGATAAAAACTGTCTCAAGCCATATTTACTTTACTTAAAATGTGTGAAATGTTAGTATAAAACAAAACTCAAGTTGAGAGGGCATTGGCAAACCGAATGTAAGTAAAAATGTAATTAAGCTTAAATAGATGTTAGTTTTGTCTCTAATAATCTTTGTTATTTGTAGTATCAATGTTACAGTGTACAAATATATTTTCAAAAGATTTTTTATTGGATACAATGCATATGATTTGCCTCTGAGTTTCATCACAGTAATTATTGTAGGAATCTGAACAAACATTGTAAATCATCGGTTAATGAAAAATGGGCTCGTATGTTTCACTCAAAAATTTCATTGGATTATCTCCATCTAAAAAAAATTATGAGCAATTTGGAAATTAAAGAGACAAGAAAATATGCCTCATCAATAGACATGAGTATGTGCAAAATCAGAATAATTTATTCCTCCAATTATTTAAAGTCATAAGATATGCAACAGCTATATAATGGGATTGCTATCAGCCAGCTTTTGGAGAACAGTAAATGTAGAGTGAAAGGATCCAGAAAGTAATTTTGTATTTTTTTTTCTGTTTTTTTTTTTTTTTTGGCCAGAGACATAACATAAATAAATATTAATCTGAACGGAACTTAAGATTTTCTTTTTTGCTCAGAACCAAAGATTTGTGCTTTTCAGCACTCAAATGCAGAATTGGCTTAATTGTATTTTTACACATTAAAATCTTTATAGACTGATGAAAAGATAAGTAAACACATATAAACCCTAATTTATTTTGATGCACTTTCTGTGGGGAGCTTATTCGATGAAATACACATTGGTTATCTTATTGATGCTTGGTTTTTCTTTCTAGTACACAAACCTCCCATGCAGGTTATCCAAGAGAGCTATGGAGATAGGGTCCACACTTTAGGCATTTGTGGACTCTGGAAGAAGTTTGGTTTCCAGATTTTTAAAGCTCTCAATACTCCTTCCCTTCTCATCACAATATCTCTCAGTCTACAGAGAAGAGAAACCATAAAAATTAAGATTACAGAATGGTTTGGGTTGCAAGGGACCTCTAAAGATCATCTAAAGGTGGCAGGGCCATCTATCACTATCAGGTTGCTCAAAGCCACATCCAAACTGATCTTGAACACTTCCAATGCTGGGGCATCCAAACTCGGGATAACCTGTTCCAGTGGCTCACTACGACCATCATAAAAAAACCATTTCTTCCTTACGTCCAAACTAAATCTACCCTCTTTCATTTTAAGACTGTTGCCCCTTGTCCTGTCACTACAGGCCTTGGTAAAAAGTAAAACAATGTCATTGGGGTGTCTGTATTTAAGTCTCTGATTCCAAACCCAGTATTACAACCACACAATACAAGAAAATATAATAGCCACATGCTGTTAATAGAGGAAATGGTATTAATGATTTATGCTGGTAAATCTCAGCAGCAGCACCATTTGTTTCCCTCATTATCCAGTTCTCCACACATGTATGCACATAAATATGCTCAAGGAAGCAAGCATCCTTTAGTCAGAGCACTCTTTCCTCTTTCCCATCTCAATCAGATACAACAACAGTTCCTACAATGGTCCTCGCACACAGGCAAGAAGTATATTTCTTTCCTCCCTTCTTTCTTGAAATTGAATTCTCTGAGAGGAACAGCAGCTTTGGGCTTTCAGCCAGGTATGTAAAGGCAGATGCAGCTTCAACCGCCATTCCCTCCTTCTTCCAAGAAAAAGTATCTGCAGCTTATCATGACATTCTCTCTGACTCTGCACGTATAAGCTAAGCGAACTGAAGTTCCATAACAGCCTGCAAAAGATAGCAAAAATAGTGATTTTTTTTTTTTCCTTCAAAAGACAAAAAGCAAAGAGAGCCCTGAGTTTTGGCAGAATTCAAACTGGAGGATTTTTACCTCAAGACATGAAAGCTTTAGAGGCTGCAAGAAAGCACTCAGAAAACCCTACCTACTGGATCTCACCATCTGTTTCCTCCTAGAGCAGACATATTGGAGATATAAACAAATTTTGCCCCTAACAGAAATTCTTGGTGAAAAATATAACGTCATCCTATTAATTAGATAAAATAGGATTTTTTTTTACATTTATTCTTTATATTATAGATGTCTGTGGTGGGCAAGGCAGGAACCTACACAAAACATATATAAACCCACACATTAACGTTGCCCAAAATTACATACATGTTTACATTAAAAAGCAAAACCAAAACCTAACAACACTCCCCTCCGAAATTAAAAAAAATCAGTTAAAAGATGGCTTTTGAAAACACAAGACTATGCTCGTGCAGTTTTTAAATTATCACACTAAAAACATTATGATATATTGTGATATTGTTTATTCTTCTTCCCACTAGCATATGAGAAAATGGAAAATTTTTGCTTCAGGGAAAAAAGATGAGAAAATGAAGGAGTCTTTCTTTTTCTGCTTTTGCATTGCCACTACTGGCTCCTCTACCCCATCCTATAGCTTCTTTTGAGGCTTTGGCAAATTGTTTTGCTGTCTCTGAATGAAATCTTTGCTCTTTCAGCTCCATTAACATTACAGGTAGAAAGTGTATCTACTTGAAGTGGCTTTAATGTACATAATCTGCCTTTTTCTGTCTCTCCTTGTTATACGGCTATGTAGGTGGCCTTTATTTAGGCATACTGCTATCATTTCAAGGGCAATGGCATACGCGAGTAAGTACCTGGGTCCCTTGCTGGGATTTTAAATGCAGTAAATTAAATGGCTTTGCAGTTTCGGCACAAGAGTTTGGGAACAACTCGAAAGTTTCTGAATTGGATGAGTCACCGTGTTTTGTGACCACAGAATGACAAATATCTGAGAAATTATAACCTGCCTAGAAATGAGGATACTACTAAAATAAACATTCCAATCACCCCAGAGAGGCAGCATTTCTGCAACACAGATTTTCTTTTCTTAACTATATTCACAACTGAATAACAGAAAAGGCTAAGGAGACATTAATCTGGTCTATTTTATAAAGAAAAGAAAGTGATGGGGCACTCTGAAGCTCTAATGGCAATTTGTGCACTTTAACTGATTACTCTTGCAGTATAATAAAATAGTATGAAAAATTATTACATTGCTATGATATAAAAAGTATTTTCAGGCAATTATAATAAACAAGAAGCACAAAACATATTTCATTACATTTTATTGCTGTGGCTTCTTTTATAGTTAAAAATAAAAATCATGAGAGACATTCAGAAAGATAACTTATGCAGGAGGCATTATGACTCATAGGTCTTACAAAACAGATGGGACTTTTTATTAGGGTTGGGCAAATCAAATAACAAGTATGCTGAATAGCATACTTATCAGATATATCGATGACAGAAATAGGGCTTTATTCTCTCTATGTCTTTAGTAATTTCACAGCAGTGCAAATTCATTCACTTCAGTGGGACAACTCTGCAGGTAGATGTTAAGGAAGATTTATCTCATTACTACATATAAAGAGCTATACATCAAAAAGTTCTCTGATCCCATTACTTTTTACATTTTTCATTAACTTCCATAAATTACTTCAACCATTTCGGCCCTTTTCTCCATCTTTTTATATGAGATTGGCTGTTATTATAGAACAAAATCATACAACTACTTAAACAAACAGGCATTTTTTTCTGATTAGTAGTATAATTGAAATTAACTGGGTTGTGCACATGATCAAGGGAACAAATACTCACATATATACCAAATCACATACACAGTGAACCAGTTGCTCTTATTTCTGTCCTGTGGTTCCTCCCATGATGAACACAAAATTCTGTGAGTATCCTATCATGCTAGTAGCAACCTGGACAGTAACCTTACAAATCTAAATATCACTGGTTTTATACAAATCTAATTCTACTAAAGGGATAACATTTTCAAAAATGCTTAAAAAGTTTACATACCAGTTCCCATAGTCATAATTTAGGTTAAGCACGTCAGCATTTTTGTTTGGAACTATCAATTGTCAGTGAGACTTCATGCATGTCACATTAGAAAGCAAGACTCAAGTATTTTAAAAGCGTGTCCCAAATCCTCGTTTTTGTAGTATGGAATAAAACAGCATGAAAGAATGACATACAAATCCATCTAACATAAACATTATTTAAAAAAAAATAATGTTCCTGTTCTTTCTTCCTGATCCCTAAGTATTCTCTCTACCTGTTCTCCCAGTAAAATTTTGCAAATCGTACACACTGGATAAGGCTGCTGTGTTCCCCCATTCACTTTAAAAGCAATGTTCAGAAATTGAATAGAATACAAACAGAAATAGGACATGAAATTTCCAAACACAGGATGAACAGAAAAGAGCTGTAATGATTCTGCAGGCATCAGATTTCCTAAAGGAAAAGAAACACATATCTAAGCTTATTAAGCTTACGGGTACAAATCTCTGGGGAAAAAAAAAAAAAATCACAAGATTCAGAGGATGTCAATGGTAATTTGATTATAAAATGATATATAATATTTTTTTTTTCTATTCTCAGGAATAGATTGGTAGACAGAAATAATAACACCTAGGTCTGAGAAGCGGAGGAGGCTTACACAGTCATTCTCTTTACCGTCTATATTACACAACAAAGTTTCACAGAGATGTGTTTGGGAGATAGCAAATATTGTACCTTCCCTTTTAGAATGGGTAACACAGATATGAAGAAATCTCCACTGACTTTGAGGCTGAATGCACCAGGTTACGCACTTGTCTGTGCTACTTATGAACAATCAAGCAAAGCTGAATGAGCTAACAGATGTTGTTGTACTGGGTATAAGCACAGTTTCTCCCTCTCCAGCATAAGGAATAACAAAGTTGGAGTCATGCTTCCCAGAATGTCTTGCTTGTCTCACGACTTTGAGATTGTTTGCTCGGAGGGGCATCACAGCCTCTTCATGACTTTTGCTCACTCTAAGGACAATGATCTGCTACTGACATTAGTTTTGCTCAAGTTGGAGAATGATGCTTGAAGATTTTGACGATTTTGAGCTCCAAATCTGCACATGGTCTTGGAATATATGCAAGTAGATTTTAAGGTGTTTGGGTTTTTTTTGTTTGGTTGGTTGTTGGCTCTTTTTAATAACTCTTTGAAAAAGCATTTTTCTTGTTAAGGAATATAAATACACTCATCAAACTAATTTTCTGCTATAGGTGCTGTGAATTCACTGTAGTTGTAATGGGGCCTGAGACAATATTACAGAGGGTTCCACATCTAACTCTGACTCAATGAGAAGATGAACAGCCTCACTGTTACAGAACATCTCTTAGGTATAAATGGGAAAATTATTCTAATATTTTTGCAGAAAAATAAGAATTCATGCCATGGAAAGCATGATAATGATAGTTGTACTATATAGAAGGGATTCTTGTATTTTGGAACTCAATGGATCTGATTTCCTGTTTCTGGTTTTGTCACAGATTTCTTCTAAAAAACTAAACCATTCACTTCATCTCTGCATGTCACAGATTGCACTTTTTCTAAACCAGTACAGTATTTCCATCCCTTTAACCGTTCTATCTCTTTAGAATTTCATCTCTCCAGAGAAATGACAGTGTAAGTGGACATTGAAGACAAAGAAAGGAGCGTAGCACTCCCCAACAACTAGGCCAGAAGAATCAATCATAACTCATTCTCTGCAAAGGGCAGACAGACAAAATTAGTTTTCATATATTAAGCCTTGTAAAGGTTCTCTTGTCATAAATCATAACTATTGCAGACCTCATGCTTTATGTGAGGTTTCAATGTACCATGGTAGCCCAAATACCTATAGGAATAAAAGAGTATTAACATGTACAGTACATTAAAAGATGATGCTACGAAAGCTTTAAGAGAATGAAGTAATGTTCACCAAAATTAAAGCAAATTTATTTCCATCCCTTTGTGACTATGTCATGTCGTAATATATTTCCAGATTTCATTATTTTTCGCCATGGTATCTGCTGCTTCACTGAACTAGTTTCCTTCAAAAAAAAAAAACAAACCAAAAAAAACCCCCAAAAATATACTGAATGAGGCAGAAGACTTCAGAAAAAGCACATTAAGGAAGTGGAATAAGATCCCAAATAAGCAGATTTTCCCTATCTCCCTTTCACAGTGTCTAGAGTAATACAAGATTTAGTACTTACGCTAGATCCTCAAAAGTAAAAACCTGACTTCTAGTCAGAAGCCTAATTCTCATTGATTTCTCATTGATGTGATTTAAACATCTAAATAGCTATAAGAATCGAAGTCATAAACCAGCCACTTTCAGGAATTTAATAGTTGCATGTTCCTTGTTAATTTGACCATCATAGAGAACACTATATACTTGTAATTGCAACTGGGGCAAATATAAATATTCCTCAAACCAATGTAACATTTAATTGTTATAAAGTGTAGAGAGAATTTTGGAAAACTAGATACTGATGTATTGAATTTGTTATCTCAAACTCACAATTACTTCTGACAATTTTTTATCATAATATTTTTTTCTTGGTTCTCCAACAGTTACCTGGAATACTAATAATAACAATTGATCTTTCAAATATCCAAGAAAATTCACAAATTCTTAGATGAGAAAAAGAGAAAAATCTTTGTTGATAGTTTGTGATAGTTTGGTAATTTTCTTTAGGAACCACTGGCTAATTTTTATGTCAATTTCGTTATCACTGTAAGGCTGGATGAGATCAACTAAATAAGGCCTATATATAATCACAATAATACAATGTATAAAGAAAAATTTAGGAGATAAAGTGAATAAATTCTCTGTAAGAATACAACCAGTATGCATTCATGCAATTAATAAATTTACACCAAGGTAAATAAAGGTTAATGAGTAAATTTTAATTCTCAGTTTGTCCAAGTTTCAGGTTTTGAATTTCCAACCTTAATTTGTTTAAAGGTATTGCAGATATAGAAAAGTAAAATGGTTTATAAGCACATCATTGCAAATATTAGTCTTTGCTTTCCAAAAAAAAGGCCAAAGAAAGAATGTGTATGCTCACAGGTGTCCAGATTGGGGAACATTTCCTGTTTAAGTATTGCATTACCGTCATGGCCCAGCAACTTAATGCTCAACCCACTTAACCATCTGTCCTATCCTACATATAACATTTAGCTATTTAACTTCAGAATGAAAATTCTAACCAACAATGTTTCTCATTAATGTAAAATGTGTAATTATTACTTCCACATAAACAGATAAATATCATCATCCATTTTAGGTACATGAATTATCTCTGCTGCTATAAAGACCACAATTCTTACAATGAAGCAAAATAATTAGAGGAACTGATTATAAGAAAGAACAGTAACTACACTTTCTCCCCATTTAGAGTCACACCTGCTTAGAGATTAAATTGTATTTTTATGTTACACTAAAACAGCATTTTCTACAGGAATGCATTATGTTTCTGAAAGGCAATTGTAAATGTCTTTGTGAACTCAGCATTATTTTGTGTTCTGCAGCAAGCATTTGTGTTAGTGTCAATTAATCTCTAATTCTACTTCTGAGAGAGAAAAAAACCAAGAAATGTCCCTCAGAGCACCACCCCTATACTCCTACTCTATGTGAAATTTGTTGTGAGAATTTTATCATCCTTTGCAAGCTCCTGAATCCCAAGTGAAAATTTAATGTAGAGTTTGATTTGAATGCAACCTCCTCCCATTGTCACTCTCACCTGATTTTCAGTCTGGGAATTCATATTTTTATCTAGGCACTCCAATATCCCAGCTGCTATAACAACTATGCCAGTTCTGATCATCACATTTGATTACATAATTAATACAAATTATTTTGTTTTAAAGATAAGTTTGCCATCATTTTTTGTGCCAAAATAATTTTCTTCAGTGGTCATTGGGTCATTTTTTCTGTCAAACCTCTTCTACCATGTCACTTTTCATCTAGCTGCCATGAATTTCTTTTCATCTAGCTGCCTTCCAAGAAATGAGAAATGTAGCCAGGTATTACCAGGCTGTTCATTCTCTTAGCATCTAAAAGTACAACTGGTTGAAAAGAATTGCAATGAGCGGGTAGTTACTATTTTTACTATAAGATCTCACGAAGAAACTGAATAGGTTGTTTAATGTCTCATAGAATCAAAAGAAAAAGCAGGAGAACACCTGTTCCACCAATCTTCACCATGGGAAAAGAGATTATAAAGCTATTCTATCCGGCTGGAGTAGTTTCAGTAATTATAAAAGGACATGGCTTTACCTGGTCATTCTTCAACAAGTATGTTTTTGAGCTCCTTGGTGAAGAAGAGACAACAACGCAGTATGTAAAGTTCAAGCAAAAAACGCCCAGTTGTTCTTAACGGCTCAGAATGTGCTAGTCATGTGACAAAGCCAAACCCAAAATGACTGTTCTTGTCAATGGATGTCACCAGCCAGGTAATCATACTCATAGGTGGATTAATTTGACTGGCTTTCTTTAATGATTATTTGTTGGTAGATGTGGTGATCCAATACTTTTGAAGACCCCTATTGCCACTGGAGATACTGTAAAAAGGATTTGTTCTGCAAGGACAAATAGGTTTTCTCTCACATACACAATTATAATAAGACTAATTTTGTTCTTACAATAGCTGCTTTTGTGCACATTGTACCGAGTTCATATTATGACTTTTAAGTCTGGCTGATTACTTTCATTGATTCTAAGTATTAAGTACTACGTATTTCAAATAGATTAATGATACTGTAAATACAAAACAGTATTATATGACACTCTAAAATTGTCAGCAATAAAACCAAATCTTAATGAGTGACTAACAGTCAGAAGTATGATAACTAAAAATATTGTAACAGTTTTCAGGAATCAGTATAAGAGCTTGAATCAAGGAATCATCTTAATGCATCTCGCTGGCTTATTTCCTGTTAGGGTTTTTTATTTGTTTGCAATTACTGAAGTCATTCAATTCTTTATCTGATGGCAGATAAATAATTCTGTAACTACTTAAAAAATTATCATCCAATATATCAGAACTTTGAAATAAATTGTCCTGGTTTGAGGTAAAACGGAATTACTTTTCTTTTCAGTAATTTTGCTTTTCAGTTAAGTCTCTTCTGACTGACTGCACTCTCTGAAATTAATGGCATATTCTTCACACAGTGTCTGCATCCAGAGTGGTAACACCTGATGTTTGTATTTAATACCAAGGAATGGTACGCAGAGAGGTTCCTGCTTATACTTACTGCTAGAACAACTAAGGTCAGCTAACTTTGTTATGTGCCATGTTGGAGGGTCAGAAGCTGAACAGCACAGAGGGGTCACACCCGTGGGGAGGAGCAGACAGGACAGGAGTCAAAAACTGACCAACAGGGTATTCCATCCCATCTGCATCATGTTCAGTATAAAAGCTGAGGGATCAAAGGGTCTTTCTTCCATAGCTAGCATCTGAGGAAGACTCTGTCTGTTCTGCCTCTGATCCCAATCCATGTGTTCCTGAATCCAGTTCCTGAGTCTGGGACTTTCCCAGATGCGATCATCATCCTGGCAGCTCGATACTGGATCATCATCCTGGCAGCTCGATACTGGTTTTGTATACATTGTACATCTTTCATTATTTTCTTATTAATATTATCTTTTCTTTTTATTATTATTTCATTAAAGTAGTTTTAGCTTTCTTTTTAACCCATAAGCCTCTCCCTTTTTTTCTCTCCCTTGTCTTCTGGGAAGGGAAAGGGAGAGCTAAAGAGAGCATCTGCCGTTTATTTAGTGGCCAGCCCAGCCCAAACTATGACATAAATACAGTCAGCTGCTTAGCTGGAAGAATATTAAGAAGTCTACAGTTTACCCAGCAAATTAATAAATACAAAAGACATAGTGAATTTGAATTATTTGACAACTAGTTCTATTTACATATATAAAGGGAAAACATCACATATAGGAAGTCCCTGAGCAACTAGAACTAGAGCAGAAGGTTGCAATAGATGATGTCCAGAAGATCTTTGCAACCTGAACTACTGTATGACTTCCAATATAAATTCATGTGAATAATTAGCATCATACAGTTTATATACACAAATATAAATAAAAAACATATAGAAGAGTGTGGTAGCTCATTTCAATCTGACATTTTAGTTCAAAGATCAGGATGAAACTCCCCCTCCCCAAAATCCTATTAGTTCTTTGAAGGACCAAGCCAGCACTGTGCTGAGGTACTTCTAGGAGAGCCTTTTAAACCTTACTGAAGATAGAAGTCACTTGCAAGAGGGTTTGCACTGCACAGCATTAATTCTCATTACATCCAATTATTCAGGAGCAATTGGTTTAGTGTCAACTTCCTTTCTCCAAGTATTTTTGACAGACTGTTTTGTTAAATATGGCAGTGAATTAAAACTTCTTAACTTTTTAAACATATGACTTAATCCTTACTATGTTAGTCAGCTGTAAAAAAAATTCTCAGTGAACATCATTACTGTAAGTACAGGAAAAGTTGTGAAATAGAGGAATGAACTGGGATGGAATAGTTCCTAACACTGAGAAAGTACCTCTTGGCTGAGTTATCTATGAAGAACAAAGGCTAAATCTGATAAATTGTTGAGGTCCACAGACTTTTTTTGTAGTTGCTTAGTTCCACAAGATCCAACAAGGAAAACCAGATAAAAATACAAAGCTCCCACAAGACTTCTGCGCGATAGAGTGAGACAGAAAAGAAACTGTAAATAATGAAGAGATATACATAGTTTTGGAGGAGTGATTCTACATATTGTATTATCCACATATAAAATTGATAGTAGCCTGTCTGTTGTCTTACACATATAATTTACAATTTTATTAGTGCCAAATGAATGTCTATTGTCTATGAACCATGACTATTTCTTTCTGTATTTTGAAGCTAAGATAATTTTATCTTAACAAGTATGAGACATAAAAAAAAAAAACAACTGAGAGCATAATGGGGAAAGTTTTGGTTTTATATAAATGGTTCCAATTAAACTTCCCCCTTCATGGTTTTCAGGAAAATAAAGACTACTAAACAGAGAGAACTGAAAAACAAACCCATCTCTAGACACTTCCCCCTTATTCTACTTCAAAATCAGTTAATGGTGCATGGTGTACAATCAATATTGAACACAGTCCCAAAGGACAGTGTACAAATTTTAAGTACTGTAAATGGAAAGGAATCTGAAATAGTTGTTTTTTCAAATGACCATTGCTTTAAATGCAAACCTAAAAAACAGGGTAACCCAACATACCTAGTAGAAATACACCTTATAAAAGCTTAACATAAAGTTCATTGTGTACTTATCAACTTCTGTGGGAAAAATATTTTAACCTGATTTTCAAAGAATTCTTAACTGATCATCTTTTTATGTAAGACAGGGCTACAAAACATCCTAGTTTTCCACAAACAACTCTTCTCTTTCCTATAATTCTTGCCGGGCCGGGGAGGCGGGGTTGGGGAGGGTCGGGGAGAGGATTTTAGATATTTTCCTGAAATGTGTGGATGACACAGAGCTTTGCAGAAAACAGTTTCTGTGATTAGGCTGAAGGACATATGGAACTTCCACACGTGTCTACTGCATGTGAAGTACATCTATGAAGAAGATTTCCAAAGTGTTCCAGATGCTTCAGACTGAATGGATCTGTAGTTCATATGAAATTCCTGGCAGAAATATTGAACACCACGTAAGCAGAAATCGGTGCACATACCTAAAGCCATTTTAGGCCACTTTTGCATACACACTAGACAAGAAAAACTTACATAGGTAATGGAGAAGGAAATTGTTTTCTCCTTATTAGTTCTATCATCTCCACATAGAGCTAGTTAAAATTAATCACCTGCATATGTAAACACTTCTGACTGATTGCTCTGTGCAAGATCTTCCAGTTCAGAGGCTTATCTCACTCAGTGCCTTAGTAAGAACACAGAAATGAAGGAAGCAACCCTCCATCAGTTTCCTTGGTGCTGAATGACCTCTGAGCAACTCAGGGAGACAGAAATAACAGAAACTCTTCTGATTCAAGCAACAAGGAACCAAAACCCCCATTGAGCTTGAACAGGGAGTAAGGAAATGGGTAAGGATCTAACGGTGTTTGGCTATCGTTCAAACATTATGGCCAGTTTCACGTGCACAGATCATTATAACTTAAGTACTTTAGTTGTATTTCCTAATCAAATATTAACAAAGTTTATCTATTCTTGCAAGTCCTCAGAAATTCTGAGCAAAATCTCCCCAGAGTCATAACAGTAGCTTAAAAAAAATATAATTAAAGAATTCTCCATCACAGGTCATATTATGACTCTCTTAACATGCAGGATGTTACCGTGTTTTAAAAAAGATATTAACTACTACAGCATAAAATCTTGTAAAATTAAATATAACAAGACTTATGATAAAACTGAAAGATAAAAACATTGTATTTGTCCTGGTTAATAATATGTGAGCAGCATGAGGGACAGAGTAAGAAACAACAGAGAGGAATGAAACTTTTGTGTGTGCGTGCAACGCATGTGTGTAACCTTAAGAAGCGACATTATCTTTTATATTATCTTTCTTTCTCCTCTTCCTAAGAATTGCTATCCTTTTTCTGGAAAGTGTTTCGTATGTTTGAATTTTATTTATTTTAAGAAAGTACTATCAAGAATCCATTAAGCAGAGTAGCTATGAAAGTACCACACATTGTTTAAAAGTGTCTTCTACTGCTGTATAATTTATGAATTTTTCCAGCTGAAAAGGAGCTCCTCTTGAATTCCTCAAGCAATTTGCATTCCTTGACTTAAGCTTTTGACGCATGGTTCTTCAACTTGACACCAGCTTGAATAATCTTGTAGCAATCATCCTCCCTAGTCCCTTCACTGCATAGCTGGTTAAGGTCTTGTCTTAATTTTCACTTTCTAAAGAATTTGAACCTTGATTTTCTAACCTTTTGAGTAACTAAAATCCTTGAGTCTCAATTCTGAATGCCCTTTCCTACCCTTTCCTTTGCTGCCTCATTTCCTTAATACCTCTATTATAATGAGCTGATTAGAACTGCACACCGTATTTCAAATGTGGTCTTGATCACTGCTGCCTTTTACAGTGCCACAATCATACTTAGTTCACATGTAACAGTCCTACTCCATTTGAGAATCAAAGATATTACCTCATTTTTTTCTAGATTCTGATGTTTTTATTCATGTGGAATGTAACTTTATTTCTCAAATACTATCTCTGATTTAAAATGGGAGGCTAAAAGAGAAAGAATTTGTGGTAGAATATATTTTTGAGATTTAGATGCTATGTAGTCTAATCAGGATATAAAGTTTCAAATTTTCTAAATTTCTAGCCTTCCACATTTCTGTCAGCATAGTAGCTGGTTTGTGCTAGAGCAGATGTAGTCACATGTAGAATTATCACAATCCCTAAACTGATCCTCTTGATCTTAACTTCCACTCCCTGGGGGTCATACGGTATATTTGACTTTAAAGTGTGATATCCTAACAACAATAACAGAAAAACTTCTGAAGGATTACTGTAGAGAATTGCCATAGAAGTGTTAAAATTGATATGAATGGAGAATGAATGAGAATGTCTGCATGTGCAAAAAAACCAGAAGGAACAAACTGGAGAGGAATATCTCTAAGAATGGCACGTATTGATGGCACCTAGTTGGACACATGATGAACATCCCAGCGCACCTTGGGACAGCCAGGTTGGGAAACATAAAACAAATTAAAACAAGGAAAAGCCAACACTCAGCTTAAACAAAAAACTAAGCTGTAAGAGACGACAAAAGGAAGCTGAAGAAGAGAATAGGGGACATAAAACACCCAAAGAGGGAGACAAAGGACAATGAGTCCTGAAGAATCAAACACAGAACAAGCTACACAAATAGAAGGCTGCAATCATTGTCAACTTCTAGGTGTCACTAAAAGGCAAACCAAAAACCAGCACACACTGCCTTGGTCTCTTAGCTGCCTGCCTGTGTACATACCTTGGCTCTTCCCTTCCTCCCATAACTCTTTCCAGCTTCTGTTTCTCTTCTGTCTGAGCAGCTACAGCAAGAGCCAGATAGGTTTGGGCATATTTCCCCCAACTTGGCATCCTTATACATCTGTTTGACTACTCCACATGAGAGACACTTTCAATCTAAACATCTCTCAGATTTTTTTCTAAAAATGTTTCCTTCCATCAATACGCAACAAAGACAGCTCCAAAGTCAAAGTAACAGTGTCAGTTTAAAGTGGCAGTAGTTCCTGATATTTATTAATGCAATGCTGCATGAACTAAATAAAAAAATTATTTAGAAGACACCTGTACTGGTTGTGAGGGCAAGGCAGAAACAAATCAGACAAAGCATCTAGAACAAAACCCTCTGGGACTCTTTTTGTGTGCTCCTTTTTCTCCCTGCTGAGTATTCTCCCTCTCCCCAGATCTAATACTAATTCTGAAATTCTTGTATTAAAGAAATCATGACCATACCCTGGGAATGCTTTAAAGGATTTTATTCCCATGTTTTCTGCTTTGCTTATTGTCTGAGAAGAGGCCTAATAAACATTTATCGTCCTGGGTTGGATAGTGGATTTCTTGAATAGACATCAGTTTAATGCTGTTTTAATTCCCACCCACCTAGACGTTTTCTGAGGGAATTTTTCCCACCCCTTTCTGTAATACATTTAAAGACTCCTGACCTGTGTTTATATTATTTCAATGGTTATATATGGATTTATAAAAGAAAATGCATGATCTGGCTCAAAAGGTAGCATCTGCAAATCCAATTTCTAAGCAGTCTGATTTCTGGTGAGTGTACCACATGCTTTCTCCAGTTTTGGAAAAAAAGTTCTCTTGCTGCTTCAAGATGAGACTGATATTATTTCTAATACTCTGTCCTTTTCTGAAAATCAGCATATTGCAAGCTTTCTGCTTTGATGATCATTTAAACCTTTCTTGAATACAGAATTTGCAAATGCCTACCATCTCCTTCACAGACTGAGAGTTCACAATAGATTTCTGAATAATTAGCTATGTAGGCTAAAAAGCTTCTCCAAAAACCAATAGCCTAAATAAGCAGCATTCAAATCGATGCACAGCCAAAACTGATTATGGATTAGGGTAATCAGTAGGCACAATATATCCATCAGATTGGGTATTAGAGTGTTTAAACCAACGCCTGCTTTTGACTGTATTAAAACAGTTATTTTCACCCGGTGCATGTCTCTTCAAACAGCACTGTAATACAAGGATATCCAACTTTGCCCTTGCTTAGTAATCTGATTGTTATGGTGTATCAAACCCCATCTTCAGAAATATCAAAACAATCATCTTCAATAGCACTGCTCAGTTCCATATAGAGAGCATGTAAGGTGCATGTTCTGAGAAGAAAGCAGGAGTGTACAAGCAAGGTTCAAGAACTGTTTTGGATACATAAATATCTTTTTTCATCTCTCTATTTTTAAAGGGAAACAAAAATGAACCAAGAACAAGCACAGAAAACATAGCATAAATATATAAACTTTTGTTCTTACTGAAGAGTATTTCCACACCAGTTCCTTACTGTCATATCCTTCATGAGATTTCCCATCAGACTGTAAAGTCAGACAGAATAACTATGAATTTTACATTAACCCAGCATCCTTTAGGACTGCATTTTATCAGATCACAGCCAAATCTGATCAGAAAGTTGTATTCTTTACTAAGAATGAGGACCAACCTTGTTTTATACTTTTTCACCCTGGACTTCCATACAGATTAGACGGTCAAAACTGAGTGGATATATGAGGAAAGGTTCGAGGCATGTTACTGCTGCTTCTGTGCACTGTCACTAGTACTTAACAGTTTTCACTCCCTCCTTCTATGGGACAAATATCATCTGCTCAATGATGCATTTACACTATTGATAAACAACATCGGGGGATGCATAAAAACCACATTTTTCATGATCTTTTCACGGTCTTTCCATTTTCATTGTAACGTACCTTTCCAGATATTTACAGTTTAAAGGATCACAGACCGCACTGTGACTGTCACACAATGCTTATAACAACAATAGCACTGAATGGTGTAAATAAAATGATCCTATAATCTATGTCAGCAAGACACATTCCTAGGTGAAATGCTAAAAAGGGCAAATCCCATTCTACGTCTTTTTTTTTGTGTTGCATTCACTTGTGCTTTTTCTCAAGTCCCACAGGAGCGCACTCTGATTTATAGGACTGTAAAAAGTTACTCCTCAATTCCCTTCTACTGGATATTTGAAGAATCTTTTGAGCAACTTTGTAGGCATGGACTGAAGGACTGTCATGTCACCTACGTCACAGTAGTTTAAACTGCAATTTCCCTGCAAAGCATGCCGTTATCAGACAGAGAAAAAGGTGAACTGGTATGTTTGCCCTTAGTCCAAGATAAGCCAGCTGGACCAGTAGGAAGGCAATAATAAATTTAGATGAGATTTTTCATAAGTGAATAGGTCTCAATTAAAAGCCCAGTTAAGCTTTGCAGTGAAGAAAGGTCTGGCAGATAAAGACATTTACGTGTTTCAGGATAGAATATAAGGGTGCAAGTATGATGTTCAACAATCAGCACAGATTTCAGTAAGAAACATGTACTTTAAGACATTCTGCAACTTAAACACCTTACTGCCTATTTTTCACAATTCATTTTATATACAGTAAGCAATTTAGGGGAGGGAGTGCTCAGTCCAATAGCCTTTTAAAACAAGTTTCAGGCCCTTAAGAAAAAAAAACCAAAACCAACAAACAACCACCACCAACAACAAAAAGGCCTAATTCAGCAGATTGACAAGAAACTCCATATAATCTCTATAAAATTCTTCTGTACATGGGACAAATTGCTCTTGATCAGAATGCAAACTATGTAATATGATAATTGTTGCTATTTTAGTTAGATTGTATTAATCTTCAACAATTTAACGGTTTATATATGAAGCTGTGGGTTTTTTGCCTGCATGTATTTTTTTTTATTTAAATTGGGCTACTTGTTACGTTCACAATCATTAAGAAAAGTAGAACCAGAAAAGTACAAGAATTTTGAGATTTATATTTCTTTGGAATGTGAAATATTCATGTCTTTGTTTTCACCTTAAATTGAAAAGAAAGTCAAAATATTGAAAATTTGTGATTTAAAATAAATCAAACTTTTAAAAGATGGAAACATCCCAATTTCTTTTCAAAACATTTGAACATTTGATATAATTACATTCCTGCATTTTTTTTTCATTTTGAATTAGTTAACACTAAGTGTTAGTGGTGATTTATACAAGACATAGTTCAGCTATTTTCTTATGCATAACACAGATAACATTATTTTATTAAAGATATAAATTCTATATTTCTTATATACCTAAGAAGACTACCATGGCTACACAGCATCACAAATTCAGCAACTTATTTTTAATTTCTTTGCAAGAGATTATATGAGACTGAGAGCTCTTTATAGTGTCCAGTGAAGATAATAGTCCCATTGATGCAATGGTCTTTAGATGAAATTCTGTTGTTCTCACCAGTGACTTGGAAAGGAGAGGACATGAATTCTCAAATGTCTTTCTGAAATCTCTCCGATGTAGAAGGAACGGCTTGAGATCATCTCATGAATTATAGCAGTTCCAATAATAAGTGCTGGCCCTGCTTCAAAAGACAAAATTTTGGAAGACAATCTGTCTCTCACAATGTGCTTAAACTCAGCTTTCAGTAGCTGATGCCAACCAATCTATTCCACATAAATTGAACTGAAGTTCTCCAAGGAGATTTTCTGTGCAAGTTCCCTAGAGATTTTGTAGTTGCCAGCATAGTCCATGTCAAATATACAGAGGAGGGAAAGACAGTCGAGTGTGAACCTAGCTGATCTTCTTGGAAACTTATTAGGGAAAAAAAAAGTTTTTCGTTCATGTTCCTTGCAACAATTCAGCCTCAGAATGAAAATTCAGCATGGGGACGTGAGAGGCAGAAGTAGAAGAGTCCTAAACCCTTGTAAACTCTGTATCACCACTGCAAATTTCCTGTCATCTTATCCTTCAAGTAAATTGCTTCTCCTTGTCCTCTCATTTCTCTGCACAGAAGAGACATAACACCTTTCCTCCACTGCACCTTGCTGGGCTTTATTCCATTTCAGTCTTAATAGTACACATTGCACGGTTTCAAACAGGAGTAAAATTCTCACCTCTGTACCCATCATTCAAATTCTTTGCTGAAGAAGGACAAATTGTTAATTTCTTATGATTAATTAGCTAATGTTTGCATTACACTTAAAACATAAATAGCTGTGTCCTTCAGGTGACAAGTGTTCCACTTTGCAATTATTTAGCAGAGTGCCCCTGAATTTTCTCAGGAAGGGCACACGGTGTTTCTTTATGCAGCCCTTCTAGACAACATTATCAACTGTTCAAAGATATTTTTATACTTTTTTCCTTGTTGGAACCAGTCCATACATGGAAGCAAAGCACTATAAGAAGTTCAAAGGTAGCTTACACTTTCTACCACTCCATATACCTATCTAAAAGCTTTAGAGAGTGCAAGGACTGATCCTTCTTCAGTCCTCTGGAAAGCAGACTCTCCTAACATAAAATAAAAAGCACTAAATCTGTATCTTAGCTGTACTTTGCGCTGGGACTGTCAGCTGATCAGTCATGATCATTTTTATGTCAACTTCCCTATGTATGATGCTTAATATCTCTTGAAAAGTTCTGTAAATCAGTATAATACCTCCACGCCAGCACAATATAAACACTCATCACTGCACAGGTGCTTTACGAAACCACTAATAACAATACTATTGTCACTTCTTGATGCTGACAAAATACAGTCTTTAAATTGATTTTAAAAGTGCTAATCAAATACAGGCTCCAATCCAGCAAATGGTTGTGTGCAGATAAATCCCGATTTCTGCAAAACCTGGTAGGGAATTCAGAACCCTTGAGCTTAGGGAAGCTGGCAAAACCAGAGGCACTGTACATATCTCTAGTAACATTTTGGTACACCACCTTGTTACTAGGCTAACAAGGGCTTCAGGATTTGTTATGCTTTGTCTTGTTTTGGCTCGCCTAGAACTTTGTTCAGCTTGTTTAGCTGTAGCAGCAACCACCTAATGACCAGGTAGCTATTGCTTCATTTGTTTTAGTTTTGTTTAGCTTTGTATAATTGTGTGTTGTAATGTCTACTGTTAAGAATTTTGACATGGATAAGAATAACAACTAGATATGCAAAGGCCTTGAAGGCAAGAGTAGAGAGTGGTACTAGAGGTCCCAGGGGTATCAAAAACTCACCAGAGGCTGGTAACTGTCAGCAATGCAAACTTAGGAATTTGGAGCATGCAATTGCAGCAAAGGAAGATGAACTGTTCTACCCTGAACAGCTTCAAAGTGAGTATCTCGGGATGCTCACAGCTCATTTTAACATTGTGCCCCACCCCACACACTAAAACCATCGACCTTGGGACCCAGAGAACCCGTGAAGTGGTGAGCATAATGCCAGAGAAAAGGGAGACTTCACCAGAAGGGGTGTTTTTGTGTGGCCATCTGTAGCTTTAATATTGCTAAGCAGATTGATTTTGTATTAAGTAGATGGCTTGGACTGTGAGTGTTAGTATCGACTGAATGTTAAAATGTGACTGAAAATAATAACGGTTGGTAGTATTTTAGCTACAGTTAAAAGATTTGATTATGCCAACAACAAATTCCTGGCTTCACTGTAAGGTGCCTCCCTTTTGTGAGTAACACCACACAGTCACCTGGGCTGGAAAATGAGCCTGGCTATCCGCAACCGTCCACCTACATCCTACAACAAACGCTCATCTATATTTAACTGCAAAGTTTAATAACTCTGCCTCATCCCTTTCTGTTCACTAACTACCCTCTCCTACCCAGGAATGATATACTAATATATGCCAACACAGTTCCTTAATCAGTGGGGCTCACATACACAGGATCAGTGTGCTCACATTCAAACACCGAACCAACTCACTAGAATGCACTTAAAGAAACCAGTGCCATTCCTTTCAATCTGCAAAGTTGTCCCATAGGAATAATCAGAAAATTCAAACTTTCAGTATCAGTATATTTTCACAAAACTATATGATGCTGATGAAACTGTATTTGTTAATGGAAAGCTCTTTTAGCCAAGAGACAGTGAACAGACCTTGTACTAAGCTGGGGGTGGAGGGTGGGGGGAAGGAAAAATAAAATAAGAAGAACAGAGAACAAGTAAACGCTTTTTCTGTTGTGCCACATAGAGTATTTCAGGGACTGAAGAAAAGATTTAGATTTTTCTTACTGTCAGGGGCCAAATGCAGGGTCTCTCGCCACCCCTCCCACCAGCCATGGTAAGGCAAAGAGAGACCTCCTGCCTTTTGACATTGAGCCCTACAAGGACATGGTGGGCACTGTGCTTCCACTTTCAGCACTAAACATCACTTAAATGTTGACAGCAGCAGTTCTTCTAAAGCATTGGCAAAGGATATATAAAATTATCCTGCAGTTTGACTGTTTCGCCTTCTGAATACATGTAGTGCAGCTAGTG
Organism: Rynchops niger; assembly: GCA_013400035.1. Classification (NCBI taxonomy): domain Eukaryota; kingdom Metazoa; phylum Chordata; class Aves; order Charadriiformes; family Laridae; genus Rynchops; species Rynchops niger. Next base: position 87,799 of record VXBH01007436.1, read on the forward strand.
CTATGCATGCACCTCATGTACGTGTATCTCAGCTAAATTTAAACTAGGTAAGATGCTGTTGCCAGCGTAGCTGCAGTGACAGAGGATTCGGCACAGACTGCAACAATTCACTAGCAACACCATCAGGAGCTCCGTGCTACCATGCCCAAGATGTCAGCAGTTTGAAAGGGATTTAAATACAGCTTCTCTTTAGCCTATACATTATCTCCTACAGCTGTAGTCACTTCAGACACAAGAAGAGGTACGCGGAATCCATTTATACTGTGTAAAGGTTTTGCCTAAGGATAGGGATCTCCAGTGAACGTGCAATAAAATACCCGTTGATTTAGCAATTTAGTGCAGGTCAGTTGTAGGTGATTGCTGGGGTGGGGAGAAGTTCCCGACCTACTGATCTGACAACATTAAGACATCTGTAGCTGGAGAATTGAGGTTGTGATAGTTCAGCTATCCATATCTTATTTGCATATTTAGAGAAATAAAAGGTTAGTTATTAAAATGTTAAATATATTAAAATTTATCTGGCTACTGCATATGCATATGATACATACTATGGGTTTAATTAGGGTAACCTAATTTCATCGAGACAATTATAAAAATTATCTGGTGAGGGCCATGGAAGCATGGATTTATCTGCTTCAGCTACTTAAACTGGTTTTGCTTTTATCATTGACAGAATTCTTGTAGATCTTTACTTCTTATGAAAAAATAATATGATCTAAATCCTAAACTTAGGAGGTTTCTTCTTTATCAGCAGGAAAGATGGTAATATTTAAGGGTTCAGATAGTCTTTCAAGGGAAGTGGCCTAAGTCTCACCCCATCTGAAACACTTCTCCTGGAACATGAAACCTATTCACTGACCTCAAACAAAAGGTTTGTTTCATTTCATTTAGTTTTTTAAGAAAGTCCAATGATGCTTTTTAATAGTTGCGATCTTTAGCAGTTATGAAAATTGAGGTAGAAATAATGATAATGAGACCCCATGAAAAGTTAAGTAAATACAGGAGTCACTAACCATAAAACTTAATTGTTTGAAAAGAAACTTCGCTTAAAAATAAAATAGGTGCCCCTATGAACTCAAGTGTTTCCCATATTCTTTGCACACTTAATGTTTTATTAAAGAAAAAACCATGAAAATTTGGAAGCATCTAAATTGAAATTCAATGGCTCTCCACTAGGGAGACCAAAGGTTAATCTTGGAATTACAAAGGGGAGATCGTCTCAGCTAGCATTAGATGTCTACAGTTAGACCTGTCCAACTCTGCTAGTCATCCTACACTTCTTTTGTAGTCAGTGGAGAGAAACAGGCTTGTGGATGTAATTTTCTTTTTTCCACTTGTCCTCTTAATCTTCTTCAATGTAATTCCTCTGAAGTGGTATTTTATTTCTCTACTAATTCCAGCATAGCAGTCTTTAATCAAATTAGTAGCTCTTGGGCAACAAGGACTTAAAGTGTCAGCATTAAGTTTAAAGTTGTCATGCATTCCGTACGAAGCGTTACACTTCTCACACAGTTTCACATTAAGAAAAAATATGAAGAGAAAGGAAGATAGCTGGGTCCACAGACGCACCAGAGATGAGGTCAATAGATATAAGTCTTGTTCATTAGCTGAATGCAATTATTCTGAGACCCATCCTACTCAGCGTAGGGCTGAAATATGAACAGCCCTTCCAAGCAGCCTCCCCCATTAGACAAGTGAGGCAGACATATATTCTGTCCTGTGTTTTATTACAGTTGAACAAATATTTGTACTCTGAAGGAAACTATGGTATTTCAAAATTTGTTGTTCTTTAACAAGGATGAAAAGTCAAAGTAGTCTTACAGGTCTATGGTTGGATTTACATTCTGAACTACACTTTGAATTAATAGTTTCCTAGGAATACAGTACACCAATGGTGACAATTGCTTTTGATCTTTTTGGTTAAAAATGGATCTTTTCATACACAAGACCTATTTTTGAAAAAAATTATCTGTTGAGAACTAAATTTGAAGTTCTGTTTTTTTGGCTCGAAGCAACTTTTTGTTTCTAAATACAAATGTTTTACTAAAGGTAATTGCAGCAACAAAATGTTAAAAATGAAAAAAAATGTAGAAATTATTTTTTACCTACTTTTAATGATTTGCTATTACCATTGACCATTATTTCCATTAACTCAGAAGATCAGAACAGCTAGTGCTTCACTGCAATCATCCTTCATTCAAAAGTGACATTTTTATGTAATTTGTACACTTAGAGTAGTCTGGATATCAGATCTAGATAGTATTCCCAAGGCTCTAAATCAAGTAGGAGTGCTTTACTTTTGGAAATACTGACTGACTTGTGGAAGGCAGGTATACTTCTAGATAACAGTTTGGCTCATCTCTGTCCTGAGTGTTCAGCTAACCCTGCTGCATGGGCGTAGCTGTCAACTGATTTACTTGGAATACTTCTCAGGTTTTACTGCTTTCTACTAAGTCGTCCTTTCTATTTTGTGCTGATCCAGTAGTCAGCATGTTTTACTGATTCCTGCCACATCAGGCACATAGACTGAGGTTGTTTTTTGATTTTTCCATTAGCTGCTAATAGATCTAAAAGCATTCCTCATTATTTTCTTTACCACCCAATTTAGACAGTTACTTAGCTTCACTGAATTTGCAATGATATTTAATGTCACTTTGGCAGAGCTTGTACTAAACTTATTTGGTCACAAAGCATCCTACAGATATTGCTTTGGCACCTGTGTTTACTAATAAAATTTCAGCAATTAGTTAAAAGTTTGTAATGTGTTTTACAAGTTTATTAAGATAAAACCAGTAATTTTCTATACCTTAATGCACGTGGGAAAAAAAAAAAAGATAAAAGAAACTATGCACTTGGGTTGCATAATTTTCCATTTTATGAGACACTTTATATGATTCTTAAATTTAGTTTCAGTTAGTGGATCAAAGCAGCTAAGGATGATGACTATTTAGTGTGTTTTAACCTGTGCATAACTCTCTTCAATACATGCTTAAGTGCAATTGCAAAGTGTAAATTATCCATTTACTTTCCTAATAATCTGTCTAATTAATTAGGCACAGAAGGCCATTCAATATTAAACAGACAGTGCTAGACTTTTTGAAAATCTTTTGTAGTATTCATTCAGTTGGTGTTAGCTGACCCACTGTAGTAACCCAGAACGCGTTAAGTCAGTGGTAGAGAAAACAGCTTTATGGACCTGTCGAGTACAGTTTATTTCAAGTACCTTAAGAAGGGGTAAGAGTTTTGCAGTTGATATCATGTTATCCTATGAGATGCAGCTTTCACTATTTCTTTATTTTCTGTTTTTCACTTAAAAAGTTACAAGACAGATCATGTTAATTTTAGGAAAGGTCCAGAGGAAGGCCACAAAGACAATCAGAGGGTTAGAGCACCTCCCCTATGAAAACAGGCTGAGAGAGTTGAGGTTGTACAGCCTGGAGAAGAGTCCAGGGAGACCTTACAGCAGCTTTCCAGTACCTGAGGGATGCCTGTAAGAAAGCCGGAGAGGGACCTTTACAAGGGCATGTAGTGATAAGACATGGGGTAATGGCTTCAAACTGGAAGAGGGTAGATTTTTATTAGATATTGGGAAGAAATTTTTCACTATGAGGGTGGAGAGTTACTGGAAGTTACTGGTGGAGAGTTGCCTCGGGAAGTTGTGGACACCCCACCTCTAGCAGTGTTCAAGGCCAGGTTGGATGGGGTTTTGAGTAACCTGTGGGAGGTGTCTCTGCCCATGGCAGGGGGGGTTGGAACTAGATGATCTTTGAGGTCCCTTCCAACCTAAACCATTCTATGATTCTAAATAGAAAAAAACCCCCAAACCTAAAAAATTTAGATTTCACTTCTAAAAATACATAACCAAACAACCCAATAAAACTCATAAAGTTCATGGTGAAGAATCGTATTTTTTCTTCATTCTCAGCTCTTTTTCTGACCAAGTCAAACTACACACTATCATATTTAGTTTTGTTTTAAGTGTTAAGAGTATGTCTGTGGTCGAAACCAAGTTGGCCTTTTTTTACCAGGAAAAGCTCCACAAAGCCAAACTGGTGTCAAACTATGGGTTATGCCACCTGGGTATATACTGTAAGTCATTCAGGCCTCTAAGTCAGACACTGTGCGTTTTATTGCTATGTGTAGATCAGTTATATGAACATAAAATTTTCCCTCATGATTTCTTCTCCAGTAAAAATGAGCTGATCACAATCCACGTATCTACACATATGTACTTGGAGTATAAGCAACATATTTTTTGTTCTTTGCATTAACTTTATTAATACGCTTATAAAATTTAATTTGAATGTTTAAAACCTGATATATGTGATCTCTTCACATATGCATGCATCTAAGTATAAAAGAATAGTTATGACTTTAAAAATCCCAGTGAAATTTCTTAGGATTTTTGATCAACATCACAAAAACTTTTGGAATATTTATTGAGTACCTTTCTTCAAAATCCCTTTCTGATGCTTAGAAACAGAATACTAGTCAAATGGAAAACTACACAGTAAAAATAATTTTCAGCATATAACATAATCACTTTTGTGTAATTTAATCTGATGATGAAACATTTTCCAGTCAACAATATTGTGTGAAGGTATTCCTATATATTGCAGAGAAGTTTATACTTTGAGATAACTTATGGAATCACCAGAGTTAACCTTTCTTCAGTAATAAAGTCATACTTAAAAAAACCCACCCTGTTGTGTGGGTTGCTAAAAGCTTTGTACATGATGGTTTTGTGACAAAGCTGAAGCCTTGAAACAGCTTTGAAGTAGAAGTTTGGCAGTGCTTTAAAGCTGAGAGATGGCAGAGCATAAAGGACTTTCCCCCCTTTTCCCCACATTGAAAATAAAGAGACTAAGGCAGAAAGATGTACTTAAATGGAGGAAATATTAAAACTGGTTTTGCGAAGCAGATGAAACATAAAAAGAAAACCAGGTATGAGCTTCCTTGGTTTAAACACAAAAAAAGAGCTAGAATATGTCTGAAACATTTTAAAGAACATGAGTGACTGAATTGTCCAAGTTCAAAGCTAAGAATTATGTAAATCATTTTGAAATAGAGGTAATTGGTAAGTGTTTTGAAGAGAGTTTTCTTCATATTTATATACCATTTTTTTCTTTTTAAGAAAATTTGAACTATGAGATTTTGCTCAGTGGATATTTTCTAAAGAAATCAAACAATTAACACTTCCTCCACTGATGGTTCTTCATTAAGGGACATTCAAATTTGCCTTTAATGATAGAAAAAGAAGCAATTAAATTAAAAAGGAAGCAAGCCCTTCCAGATGTGCTGGCAGAAATAAAAACAATGCCAAAGAGACCCACATATAATGTAAAGTAATTAAATTATAAAGAATTTTTGAAATAGGTTAAGCAAACACCTGTCAAATAGTTTATGTACAGCTGTTCAAACTTTGGGGCAGGGAAATGGACTAGCTTACTTCTCTAACAGTTACAATTTGGTTCTTTTGGGGTTATAACAGACAGAAATGCAGATTTTTACACGCATATTTAGGTTCAAGTAAGTTGCTTTCATTATGCTAAAAGAGCACATGCATTAAAAAATGCTGCGGGATTCTAATCTGTGTTTCAAACTTCTGAGGCATGGAATTTTTTCCATTTAGGGCCAAAGAAAAGCTAGCAGAAAACAGACAAAATAGTCTGTACATAGAGTAATCCTAATAGCCAAATTCTGTAGGAAGCTGCAGGGCTGTGATTTGCACAGGACACAGTCTAGGGAGGCATGCATTTCGTTCATCAAGGCAGGCAATAAGGGCACAATCAAGGACTTCAAGGTAGGGAGGTGGAAGTCCAATCCTAGACATGTATTTATTCAGTGCCAAATTTATAACCTGTGGAACAAGACAACATTCTAAAGCAATGGAAAATAATAGTCCAGTGAAGGGCCACTCTGCCCAAAGCAGAGCAGCAACGTGACTTAGTAGAATTAAAGGTTTTCTTTCCATGCCTTACTAGGTTTGCAGCACTATTATGACTTGCCTAATAGAACAGCAATAAAATGTCACTCACATTAACAATGCAGAAGCCTGTGTCCTCACAGTACTGTTCCTTAAGATTGGATAGAGCTCCTGCTCATAATAATCCAAACCCCTCAGGTCAAAAAGCATCATCCAAACACCCATGCCCAAAGCAAAACATGTATCTGCACTGATTATGTTTTTAAAAGCAGTCTATTCCACAGAGGTTGTCTACATCACAGAAAGTCCTATTGTCTGCGGACATCTTTACAGATGAAGTTCTTCATTTTAATTCTGTGATATTTAAAATCAAAACAAACAACCCGATAAGCAGATTTTTCTAAGCAAATGACACAAAGAAATAAATAACATTCATGGCATTAAAAAGGCAGGAAAAAACCACAATAGTCTTGGGGAACATAAACTCATCTTTTTGCAATAGCCGAGAGAAGGGAAACCCCCCCAAAACAACAGAAGTTCCAGATTTTGCTATTTTAACCAAATCTTGTCTAAGAAAGTATAAAGATAATAAGAAAAATTCAATGACTTTCTGTTATTACCTAATAAAATATACTCCAGGCTATTTCCACTCTCTTCCTTCCAAAGTAAGCTGCGGTACTATAACCCCTTCCTAATTAGCCAGGACTTCATACTGTGCTGATGTTTCTCTACAGCTCTGGCTCCAGGACCCAGCATAGTTCCAAGCATAATATTTTTTGTATCATAACAAAGGAATATGACTTATCATATGGAAAATGTTACATTAGGATATTGCACACATTTCTATGTCAGTAAACTGACTACAGCACACACAAGGAACACCCAAAAATCTTTGATTCCTCCCTACAAACAATTTATATGTCACCTTTTCACCCTGTTGATTTCAAGGAGAAGCTGCTTTTCTCCCCTTTGACTTTTCAGTAATCATAAAAGTAAGCCGGGCTCTGCCTATAGTTGCATACAAAATTCATCAAAACTGCACAACTGAGCAGATGCAACATTTAAAATTTTTTACATACTGACAACCACATAGAAAATACTTCACAAAGGTCTCACAAGCTCAGCTATTTGTTGTGTCTGTCGATCACCAGATTGTCCATTTTTTAAATTCACTAATTACTTACTGAATTAAATTTAGTAAACTAAATTTACGAATTGTTTGCTAAAGTCACTAATTATGCCATGAATTCCACATTATAATGTAGCTAGAATAATGGGTCAATATATGAGATTGACAAAGATATTAATCAGTATTTCTCCTGCTACAGAAAGCTAGTATATGTAATATTTCCATGTTTTCTCCCTGCCCCCACCCTATCAACATAGCATCTATAAAGAACAGACTAACCAAAAGGACTAAGTAGCATCTTTTCCTGACAGGTTTGGAATGATCTCCCTCTGTACTAATTAGGAGGATCCTTGGGTTTTCTCTTACAGCACGTACTGAAGCTTGCTGTCAGAATTAAGACTATAATCCACCCACTATTAGAAGTATCATGCTCTATTTTTTTCACACTGTGATCTCCTCTACAGTCAAGGATTAATGTGTTTAGCTTGTCAAAATCTCAACCATCAACTTTTCTAAATCTAAGATGCTATGTAATTTGTAAAAAGTATTTCCCGGCAGTATGAAAATGTTGCCAAATGAAAATACTATGTGAGTCCATTAGTACCTGAAGGCTATTATCAGCTACATCCACAAATATTCTCACTTAAAAATGTATTTGTTTTTCTTTAGAAGTGATAGCAGTTGTTCATAAGTAGCTCCTACTTTATATACATGCTTACATTCATGCAAGGGAGTTCGGTAATTACTATAGTGAATGTTATCTTCTACTTCTCTCGTACTAGGCCATGCAAACATAAACTCAGTGCTTCCTAGTGCCCTGCCATCCTCAGGTGTCAGTTTTTAATTTCTTCTTCTCATGCAGATGTGATATTTTCCAGCTTTAAATATGTGGTTATTTGCAGAGACAATAGGAAACATTGTTGTGCTTCTCACGCTGGTACAACTGCAATGAGTCTGAAGTCATCTCCTCTAGGGACAGATATGACTGAAGGAATAAAAGTTGGACCATCCTGAAGTATGGCTCATGTGCAGAAAGATGAGCACAATGTACTACTTTGAATTAAGAACTTTGTAGTTAAATATAGATGCTTTTAGAAATCTTGCAGGTACCAAATAGTATCTTGTAATGATGAAACAACTGCATACGGGCCTGCATCAGCACAAGTGTAGCCAGCAGGTCAAGGGAAGTGACACTTTCTCTCCCCTGTTTGACACTGCAGGATCACATCTGGAGTCCAGTTTTGGGCTCCACAGTATAAAAAAAAAAAACCCACATTGAAAAACCAGGGTGGTTACAACAGAGGCCTAGCAAAGTGGTAAGGGGACCGGAGGGCTTGAAGTAAGGTGGCAAGAGCTGGGTTTGTTCAGCCAAGAAAAGAAAGGTAAGGGACAGATCTTATCACTGTCTTCAGATGCACAACAGGGGATTGCAGAGGATGAAGCCAGATTTTTCTTAGAGTTGTATCAGAAAAAAAAAAAAAAGCAATGTTCAAAAGTAGTAGTGAAGAAAATTCCGATTAGATGACAGAACTTTTCATACTGAGGTTGGTCAAACACTGGGAAAGGTTGTTCAGTGAGGTTGTGGTATCTCCACCCTTAAGCACACTAAAATTTGAGGGCGACACCCTAAGCTATCCAATTTTACTTTTAAGTTAGTCTTGCTTTCAGTAGAGGTGGATATAGATGACCCTGAGAGATCAGATGACCATCTATAAAGAATTCAAAATGGGTATGGAAAGTAACAGAATACTACAGTAACTATATCTCCTTATATCACCCAAAGAAACCTTTCAATACCACACTAACCTAATTTACAAAAAGCCATTTTACCAGTAGGAGAAGAAGGGAGATGTCAATGTGTTCCTTCACAAACTATCACCTTTTTCTGTCTCCCCTACAAATGGTACTTCTACACATGCTACTGGAGAGTAGAAATTACCATTTTATAGAGCTAAACAGATGATTCATCTTTAAAACTGAACGATCTGCTCCCCTACACCCCCCCCCAAAATAAATTATTCATGCACATATGCATTATTTACCCCCAAGTCATAAAAGTGAAGTGCAGCTTAAATAAATGCTAAATCTGATTCTGTACTCCCTAGCAGCAAAATAAGACTTCTTTACAGTATTATGAATACAGTATTAACAAAATGTACTGCATACAAATAGCACTTAAATGGGTAAGGACTCAGACGTCGATTTGTATTTTCCAGAACTCTTCATTACCTTTAGTTACTTTCAGAACGCATCAGAATTATTCCCTTCATCTGTCTTACAGTACTATCAACAAAACAAGTAAGAAAACATGAAATATGGTATTAACATCTTTATCTATTTGATATAAAAAATACATACCAAATGAAATATAAAGCAAACGGGATATTAAAAATGCAATGGAGTAACATTACAAAAACATCCCTTCATACTTTGGTACATTTCACTATCTGAACAAGTTTATTTTAATCTTTAAAAAATTAATAGTATTCATCACTTTTTCAATTAATTTTAAAGGCATATGACAGAACAAATGCAAAAGATGGCAACACAGAAAAAAATAATTAGAGTTCAAATAGTTATGCATAAAGAAACAAATCCTCCATGGATATAAATTAGTTCAGAAGCTTGGAAATAAATAATATATGCAAATTCATGCTTCAAAATCCAAATCAGAAAAATTACATGAGTTGTAGACTACAGATGTCCACATATTATGCAGTGGATCAGGTGCACTACTTTTTAAATGAAACAGCAAAAATAAGATTTTTTTTTTTTGTTACAAACATAGCTGCATAAAACTTGAAAGAAAATTGCGAAAGTAAGATCTTTTTGGGGGGATTGCATGGCTATGAAATGTAAAAGTGGAAATTTTCTCAGTTAAATTAATTTTGCTTCTTTTTTTCCCCATAGAAGTCTGCTGTTATTGGTGAAATTTGGCCAACTCAATAGAAATAACAAGAAGGAAACACCTATATTTAGCACTCTTTCTGTGCCACTTAAAAGAATGGTAGTGTAAAGAGAAGAATAAAATACAAGAAGGCATTGCTTTGTTTTTCTCTCAATGTATCTCATGTTTACAGCAGCTAAATGAACTAAACATGTTTCATTCCCATCAAAGTCACGTTCTTTCCAGTATCTGCAAATAACAGAAAAAATAATAAAAGTACCTGACAAATTATTGATTTCTGAAATCTCATGAAAACCCTAGAACATCCTGGTGCCATCTTTCATGACACAATTACAAAGCAACAGGTTCTGATGCCTCTGACATCTTTTGAAATGCCACTAATAAGATTTTACTGATTGCTACAGATATTAAAATTTGATGGGTCTGAATATAAACGCCCTTCTTATTTTCTTCTCCACACAAATGATTTTATTTAATATAGAATCAGGTGATGAAGCTCATTCCTCTTCTAACCTGGTTAATAATTTCAGGGTGTACAAGAAAATTCTCTCTACTACTGTTGAGTGTCCTCAGGAATCACAAGTGCTCAACAAAATCTATGGTTAAGGCTTAGGTTGAGATAGAGTCTTGATCAGTAATGAAATGTTCTTAATCAAAAAGTTTTAACTTCTGCTCATGGGATATTGAAAGAAACAAAAAATTGTAAGGATTGCTTTGTAGGACATCATAACTTTCTCTTTACCCATGTGCTGTAAGAATAAATACCTTTGCAGTCAATAAATAGCAGCTCATCAAGACAAAGCATCAGGTTGCATTTCAGGGTTCCATCCTGCTAGCAGAAGCAAAAATCTATATGAGGACACCTGGGACGTGAGAAGAGCACAAAATTGTTCTGAGCCACTGCGCTCACTGATAAATGGCACACTGAGAAAAAGACAATCCTTTCCTCCCTCCCAAGTAGCGCTAATGGAAATCTATAATGAGTTATTTTCAAGATCATGTTTCTTATTATTTAAATTCTCCGCCACCATATAAACCAACTCTGATACGTACAAATCTTAAGAAACAGACAGAAACCCAAGCTGTATCCTGGGACACAGAAAGCTTTCATAATCTACAACTGACAATACACAGAAGGCAGATAGTATGACAGTTACTGCAGCCTAGGACACAGAAGGATTAGATTTGAGTTTCTGATCTTCCCCATACTAATACTCCCTCTAAAAGTTGGGCAGCTCACTCGGTCTTTTGGCTAAGCTAAAACAGGGGCACAACTGTGCAACTCTGTTCCCTGTCTGAGAACACAACTCATGTTTTCTACACTATATTGCAATGAAATCCATCTCTTCTCTCCCACACATTGGTTTCAAAGTAGGAAATCCATGTGTGAGGTAGGAGAGGAGCCAGCAGTCCCAGCATTCACCAAGGTCTGCACCTCTATGATTTTTCACTGGCCTTTAAAAAGAGAATGTTACTACAACAGCTAAATCTCATGAATTATGAACTCTACAGACTTGAATCCTTATAGGCAGTTTCAAAAGCTGTCTGGAGCCCACCTCTCACTGAAGGTAACTGTATTTAGGATATTGATTCTAGACATTACAAATTAAAAGGAATTATGTAAGCACCAAAAAAGCCCACACCACCTCTGAAAGAGTTAGTTCAGACCACGCCTTGTTCTATTAAGTTTTATATCTGGCCAGAAGGAGCTATTTTGGTATCGCTATGAGTAAAAAATGCCCATAGTACAGCAGCCTAGCCAAATAGGAGACAAGAGGAACAGTATGCCAAGAATCATGCCAAGCTTTAGCTTGTCTATGGCTTACAAAGAGATCAGGAATAACCCACCTTTGGATTAACCTCATTAATTCCCTCCCTGTCCCATACTGAAGCTTCCTGCATTTCACGACCTTTTAACACTGTGCTGGCCGAATGCCTATATATTGTAAACACCGCCAAACAGGAGTTTGAGTGATCTCCCTAGCCCAGCGATGGACCATCATTTGGACACAGTACATCTTTAAGTAAGCAGTAACACACAGTACTTGTTAGAGAAACAAAACATACACTGAACTGCAAGATTTAAAGACTGCCTAAGTGAAATTCTTTCAGGATAAATAATTTAGAAGTGTTTACTTTAGGTACATTATTGTAATTTTTGGTCTTTATGAACATAAATCAGACAATAAACTGGCGCTATCAGTTCTTCAAATGTGACACTGAAACATTTACCACAAATTTAAAAAATGAAGTCAACTTTCACAATACCATTTAGGAAAATAAAAAAGCCAGCAGAGAACTGTGCATCCAGGCAGGGCACCATGACAGACTTCTTAGGAATCCTTAAAGAAAATGGGGGAAGACAAACCTCTGGATAAAGTGGAGAAATACAAAATGGAAAAAATAAAATTTATCCATACTTTGGGAAATATTATAAATGCTAAAAAAATACCCCCAAAAACCTCATACTGAAAAAGACCTACAATTTTATGACAAAAAGGCCATACCCACAAAATCAAGTCACTTAGAAAAAAATTACAATTTGCCTAAGCATTTTTAAATCAGCTCCTTTTCAAATATGTTATTCCCCATTAAATGACATTCATTTGTAATAGTTGTGAGGTAACACATCTAGAAACAGTAATCCACACAGGCTTTGAGCTTTTCCAGAAGTAATTCCTCACTGAAAAAAAAAAAAAAAAAAAGCAGGAGTGAAAGATGGAAGTATATTTTATTATTAGAAACAGTTAGTGTTTCAGACTTACTGGGATAGCGAGGGGTGTTAATAAACTTGGGGAGATCAGTTTAACAGGCAAAGCAAATTGGCCTCATTTCTTAAGAAGTTGATTATTGTGCTTATTGTTATATCTACAAAAATACACCTGAAGCAGTACGTGGCTAACTGCACTACGAAAAGAAACCACCTAGAAATGTAAAATAGCTTAAAAAAAAAAATATGTAACAGATTTTAATAGAAGAAAGAGATATATGGCCCATTGTGAAGTGGGGGAAACTGATTTTCAGTAGCCCATTTCTTGTGCTGAGAATTAATGTATGGTAAGGACATCTTCACGTATAGCAAAGCTGTTAATGTTCAACAGCCCAGGTTAGCTCATTATGTGCTTCCAGCAGAGTTCCTGTAGGGAGAACAGGAGAAAAGTTTTTTTTGGCAGGTTGAATCTTAAAAGAAGGAGGAAGTTTCAAGCTGCTGAGGAATCTGGATTGTGAAAATAAATCCCTGAGAGATGGATTAGTGGGTAGGTAATGGCAAAAAGCATCTGATAAATTGCAGAGTTATGTGGTAAACTTATTTATTACATGCCTATGCAATTTGTCACAGGGCTGTCTCGTTTATCACCTCCCCGTGTGAGATGCATATATTAATATTGCACACAGCTATCATTGCCTGACAGCTTATGAGCCTGTTTTTGAAATTCATACATCATTTTTCCCTGCTCTATCCTATCACAAGAAATTCCATCCAGTAATATTTCCAGATAAATGCTGAGAAAGGATTCCTGATCCACCTGGTGTCGCATCTTATGCTCCTACCAAATAAAATCAATAACGTAGAAAATACATTATGTGTTTTCATATACGTACTGTAGGGTCAGTCATTGCCATCCTGTTGCTCAGAGTTTTATTATATCATAGTATGTCATTGTTCAATCAGTAAATGAAACCTGATGTCTTCACCAAGCTGAAATGGGTCTTGCCAACACCACTCTGCTATACCACCTTTTTAACACAAATGGCCGATTCACGAAAATACTTTTTGTTGTTGCTGTTTTTTGTGGGACCATGTTAGCTCTTAGAAAGAGCTAAACATTACTTTTCACTGAAATACCTACAACAAAAGGCTGCAATTGTATATTATTAGACTTCATTTTGTCTACACTGAATCATAACAGTAGCTACCTGTGAATCACCTAAGGCTGCCATATGAATGAGTCCTGTATGCATTAGGATGTAATGCAAGTCATGGAAACCTTTTGGTATAGTAATTTTGGTTATTAAGCCAGTTCCATCAGCACCTAATGAGAGACAAATAGTTCTTCCTCCTTTCTGTCTCTCAAACTCTTTAAAGCTTGCTGGTTTTATGTGATAAAAAGCTCATAGTAGTTATGACCTCTCACACAAACTCCCTATTAAAGACCATCTAGGAGTGTACTACTTAGAATCATAGAACCATAGAATGTATTGGGTTGGAAGGGACCTTTAAAGGTCATCTAGTCCAACCCCCCTGCAGTAAGCTGGGACATTGTTAACTAGATCAGGTTGCTCAGAGCCCCATCCAGCCTGGCCTTGAATGTCTCCAGGGATGGGGCTTCCAACACCTCTCTGGGCAACCTGTTCCAGTGTCTCACCACCCTCACAGTAAAGAATTTCTTCCTAATATCTAATCTAAACCTACCCTGCTCTAGTTTAAAACCATTGTCCCTTGTCCTATCGCTACATGACCGTGCAAATAGCCCCTCCCCAGCTTTCTTGTAGGCCCCCTTCAGGTACTGGAAGGCTGCTATAAGGTCTCCCCACAGGCTTCTCTTCCCCAGGCTGAACAACCCCAACTCTCTCAGCCTGTCCTCATAGCAGAGGTGCTCCAGCCCTCTGATCATCTTCGTGGCCCTCCTCTGGACCCACTCCAACAGGTCGGTGTCCTTCTTGTGCTGAGGGTTCCAGAGCTGGACACAGTACGCCAGGTGGGGTCTCACCAGAGCAGAGTAGTAGAGGGGAGAATCACCTCTCTGGATCTGCTGGCCACTCTTCTTTTGGTGCAGCCCAGGACGCAATTGGCCTTCTGGGCTGCGAGCACATTGTTGGCTCATGTCCAGCTTTTCATCCACCAGTACCCCCAAGTCCTTTTCCACAGGGCTGCTCTCTATCACATCATCCCTCAGCCTGTATTTGTAACGGGGATTGTCCCGACCCAAGTGTAGGACCTTGCACTTGGCTTTGTTGAACTTCATGAGGTTTGCATGGTCCCACCTCTCTAGCTTGTCCAGGTCCCTCTGGATGACATCCCGTCCCCCTGGCATGTATATATACTTACACCTGCATGACACTAGATGTTCATGCAGAAAAAGAACAGTGCTTCGTGAAAAAAAAAGGATGAAAATTGTGGGCAGCAAAATAGAAGAGCAACATTCAGTTACAAGTGGAGTTCTCAAGGAACTCAACAGATGACTAAAAAGATTTAAGCAAGAATTTAATCTGTTCATATAGATACCTAGAGCAACTAAAAAGCAAACTGAGCACGAAGCCATAACTAGCGAAAAAGTGCATAATTGTTTTTCTGACACAGCTTCAACAGTCTATAATTAAATGTCTCAAGCAAAGAACTCTTTTTTTATTATTTTTTTTTAATTTCAGCTTTTTAAACTTTTTTTCCAAACTTTTTTTCCTCCAGATTTTTTAAGAAAACTTTGTCAGGCTGCCTTGTTTGGAAACAGTACTTTATTCTCCCCTCCTTACTCCTTCCTGAATAAGGCAGTAATATCAAGTTAAAATTTTTGATACAGTTTTCAGGCTGTCCTACGGAGATGTGAAGAACAAATTAAACTCGATATATACTATTTTGTACGTCATTTTGAATGGGAAAAAAACTTCATAGCTATTTATATCACCGTTTAGATCAACTAATGACAGATGTATGTAAAGGGCTTCTAAAATCCTAATTTATGTTCAGATCATAACTGGGATCAGAGACTGAGAAGACAACTGCCAGAAGATTTTAAATAAAGAAATTAGAATTTTAGAAGCTGCAGAGCACTGTTGCATCATATTACAAGTATGGGTAGGAAGACAAGAAAATGTCAATTGGAATCAGATGAAAATGCAAAGATACATAGTAATACCCAAGAGCAAAGGAAATTAATGAACGCTTCCATAGAGTCTTCATAATGGAGACAAACTGTGTTTGCAGGAAAAAAATGCGCAGAACATGTAATTTAACAGACTTGAACAGTTTTCTGCCTTGGAAATAGGGTCATACTTTGCAAAGGTTAAAACGATTTTGTGGAAGAACATGGAAAAGCACTGATAAAGCTGAAAAAGAAACACGGCATACAAACAGCACACAGTGTACAATTATAAAAATGTCCATGAGAAATCTGCAAGAGAGAGGTACATTCTTAATATATGCAATGGAACTGAGCTCTGAGTAATTGTGAGCCAGACAGTATAAGTCAATATGATAGATGAACTTCCCTTACAGTATTTGCCTCAAAATACACAGAAAAGCTTTAGATCACCTGATGGGTATCTTTCCTACTGCAGAGTACGTGAGAGATGCAAAGGTGAAGCTAAAACTTAAAATGTTGACATCTGTAATTTTTGCAGAAAATTGATTGCTTACAGCGGGTCAAAAACATGTCAAATATTAAATCTGATTCGGGGACCATTCATGCAGAAAGGCAGTGAAACGTTAAAGATTGATTCCAAGATGTCTTTATTAGCACAGGGAAGCTGTCAACAGAAAATAAAATTAAGTTGACAGAATTCAATTGTCCTGTCACAGAGGCATCTAGAAAAGGCTGGCAATAAAACTCTTAATGAAAAATTAGATTGATTAAACAGGATGCAAAAAAGATGGCAGAAACTACAGAACTGATTAATATCTACACTAATTTCAAAAGTGGAATTACTCATACAGCTCCAGATACACTGAAAAAAATAGGAGAAGAAAACACTTTCACATACTCACCACTTCAGTCAAGGTGGGTTCAAGGTAGTCTGGTGAAGCAGATACATTAGAGCACTTGCTACACCAAGAACTGCATTCTATTCACTTCATCTGAAAGCTTATAATAGTGAGAAGGTCAGGGAACACGAAATAAGAAAATTCAGATACAAACAGCCTGCAGTGGTAGTCATAGGAGTTTTTGATCCTTGGATCAAATAGCTATTGAGAAATATAGGAAAATATATATATTAATTCTTAATTATTACACCTGCTATCCATAAATAGCACTGCTAGAACATAGGAGCTGCAGTACTGAGAGACAGTGGATCATTTTAGATTGTTAGAAGCTCAAATGTTTTATGAAATGTGTGATTTTAAACACACCAATGGCAGACCAGTACTTGATTAAACAACTGTAAGATTTCAAACAGGGCTACTGTAAGGCCCTGTTATTAAAAAAAAAACAAACCCACAAACCAAAAACAACAACCACCAAAAATCTAAAACCAAAACAACAAACAAAACAAACCCAATAAAAAACCCCATAGAACCCAACAACCCCAAAAAATGCTATGATCACCAAAAGCTCTAAAGTGTTTGTAATCATAAAACAGTGTTCATGGGTATAATCAGAAAACAGGCACCCCAGATAGCTATTTCTCGTGAGGTTTGTTTTATAAGTGATAGCTAAGGAGTAAGCCTCCAGCCTTCCACTTATTCTAGAGAAAAAGAAGTAGAAAAATAGACTCAGACTTTAAGTTCTAGAAACTGAAAAGGCTGAGCTGATCAGTGGAAAAGAGCGTGCAAAACAATATTGAATCTTATCCACAAAAGCCTTCAGAGATATACGAGGTAAAGGAAAGCCAGTTCAGAGATTGATTGCACACATCTACACTTCTAAATAAAAGAAGTTCAAAGAATGAGATCAAGCACGGGACTCCTGACTGCCTGTTCCTTAACAGCTTGCTCCCTGGCTCTGTTCTGAATCTCGCCAACAGATATTGTCTGGACATGATTCAATAAGCAGAACGAATGAGACTACATAAGTTTCAATTCCTTTCAATCCGTACAGTCCTCCAGCGCTACTGAGTTTGTGCCTTCAAACCGTCTGCATTTCTTCATACCACATTTCAGGTTTATAGCACACCAACAATGTGTTTTGCAGAAAGCACTATTGAGGGCAGTAACACAAATCTCACCTTTGTTCAGACACAATTAGCGGGAAAAAGCATACCAAAATACCAGTTACATCTTAGGGTCACAGGAGAACTGCATGACACCCGTGTGCTGCACAATGTGGACGCGGTCAGTCTATTCTAAGGACAGCAGGCCCCAGGCAGCATGGATGTGAGCCAGTCTGGCCTACTTAACTCTAGAACCAGGGACCACTTCTTGTCCTTTCTATTTATCAGAACATAGACAGCCATGCACTGATGATTTAGAATAATATTACGGTTAACCTCATATTTTTCTACTTAGAAGTGAAAGATGCAAAAATAACTATTTTCAAAGTTTGGGCTGAAATATGACATCCTTAGAATGTTCCAGTTTACCAGAGAGAGCCAAGAAATGTCAGTGAGTGAAGAGTGAGCGATGTAAAAGAAGAAACCAGTTATATGCAAATAAATTATTGAGAAATATACAATTTTCTCTATTTATTCCTCCATGGTTTTTATCTAATGTTTTAAGATAACTGCTATTCTAGTAAGGATTCATTCACAAAATTTGGCAAATGTTTCTCACTATGCGTTGCCTAAGAATGCTACATGCACGACAATCAATATGGAATGCAATATTAGTAATGGCAATAAGATTATAGAAACCTTATATTCTGTAAATGTGAGCATTGTAGCCTGTAGCATTCTTAAGTTATCCAGGCACAATGATATGCCATTTTTTAAAAGTAACATGGTTTGTCATATAGCCTGTTTCTTCTACGCAGAAGAATTCCGTGCAGAATTATAACACGAGTGAGATGGCACAATGCAAAATTCACCTGTGAAATTTAAGTAAGCTTTTAATTCATGTACTGCGTATTCTCATCATATTATATGTGTTGCAACATGCAGCACATTCGTTCGCTGTGAAGAAAGCTGACTACTACATATTTTTACCTCCATTTAAAATTCACCTAACTACCAAAATAGCAAGTATTACAAAAAGCAACAAGTGTACTTTTTAAAATAAATGGAGACAAATCCATTTTCAGACAAATATGATAGCACATGTTAAGAGTTTTTAACAGCTATCGTCACATACTTGCAAAAGCACGGTATGTAGAGATAAGACTGTGGATCTAGTTAACCTGATCAGTCTCACTTGTGACAAAAGTGTTTCCAAGATGACTTTGTTTAAGAGAGCAGAATTCACCTCACAGGTATTTATTCCTGTGGCTCCATTTGGCACTTCTTATTTAAGTGTTACCTACTCCTACCCAAATAACATTCCTGAGAAATCATACACTCTTATCCCTCGGTTCAACCTTCGGCCTCAGCCTTCTCAATATGCAAAATTACCAACCTTTTTTTGCACACTTCACAAAATTTTCTTTGGACCATTGACTAGCAAAAGCAACCAAGCATACTTTAATCTTGGAGTTGCCAGCACTCTCTCTCACTCCCGGGTGCCATGATAGGGGGTAGTACTGTCCCATTACACCCTCTGAAAGCAGTAAGTTGAGTCTTTGTGAAGCAAACTTAAACTCGAGGTTTCCATGTCCATGAGCTAATATTCTCTGCCTTTGCTTCCTGCTTCAAGTTCTTTTTTTTATTTTGCCTTTAGGCAATTTAAATATTTTATCAGCGTAAAAAACAATAACATCAAACTGTACGATTCTATTTCTTCAGTTGTCAACTCCTTAACACACAAAAAATTAAAATTCTCTAAAACACACTTCATTCTGCTTTCCAATTCCCATCTGTGTGAGCTGCACAACAGAGAGGTAACACAGCACAAAGCTGAGGAAGAAAACAGAATAGCTGGTGAACTCAGTCTTGATTTCATGGCTCTATTGGTTTTACCTGAAATGGTTTCGGTGGCGGGGATGTGGTGGGCCCCTGCGTGGCCGGGCCGGGGCTGCCCCGTGCCGGACGCAGCCGGTTCCAGCCGGCTCCAAGGGCCCCAGCGCAGGGCACAGCTGAGCCCCTCAGCCACGGGCGGGCGCCGCGGGGAAAGCCCGGCTCAGAAAGGGCAAAACGCCGCCCGGCAGCCAGGGCTGAGGGAAACCGGGTGAGAAACAGCCCTGCGAGCCCCGAGGGGAGAGCGGGAGGAGGGGAGGAGGGGCTCCGGGCGCCCCCGCCGAGGTGCCCCGGCAGAGACCCCGCTGGGGCAGGGGTTTCCCTGGGCCTCTTCTAACTCTCTGAAATTAACAGCATATTGTGCAGAAAACTGTTCTCAGAGTGATAAGACCTAGGTTTATAGTTAATGTCAAGGAATGGTACACAGAGAGGCTCTTGCTTACACTTATTGCTATAACAACCACGGTCAGCTGATTTTGTCATTTGCCCCATTGGAAGGTCAGAAGCAGAAAAGCACAGAGGGATCCCACCTGTGGGGAGAGGTGGACAGGCCAGGTGACCCAAAACTGACCGACAGAATATTCCACCCCACCTGCCCCACGTTCAGTATAAAAGCTGAGGGATCAAAGGGTCAGCCCGTTTTCTTCAATGGCCAATGTCTG
Organism: Rynchops niger; assembly: GCA_013400035.1. Lineage (NCBI taxonomy): Eukaryota > Metazoa > Chordata > Aves > Charadriiformes > Laridae > Rynchops > Rynchops niger. The sequence continues at coordinate 108,123 of VXBH01007436.1, forward strand.
AGGAGGACCCTGTCTGTTCACCTGCCTTTGGTCCTGATCTGTGGGTTCCTGACTCCGTCTCTGGAATCCAGTTTCTACACATCTCTGAATCCAGTCTGGGGCTTCCCCAGTGCCTGCTGCTGACATCACCCTGGGAGCTTAATATGGTTTTGTATGTACTGTATCTATTTATTTCCTTTTTATTCTATTATTAATATTTCATTAAAGTAGTTTAGTTCCTTCTAAAATTGTAAATCTCCTTGTCTCTTCTACTCCTCTCCTTGGAGCAAGAGGTGGGGGAGAGCATCTGCCGTCTGTCATTGGTCAATCCGGCCTGAACCATGGCAGATTTATTGGCACCCAATGTGGGGCATGAACAGAGCTCGACCACAGCTCTGAGAGATTGCATGAATAGTTTGCATTCCAGCTTGCTCAGGGAGAACAGACAGCTCACGGCATGTCACTCTTACGCGAAATGTTATACCATGCCTTTAGAGAGCCTTCTTTGAAGTTAATTGATGCAGTGGTGTTTAACTGGCTGAATATATTGCATGATTTATTTGTTCTTTGTGTTTGAATGTGATGGTTTAAGTGTGTTATTTTGGTGTGGATTGGCCTCCAGATGTATAAAATGATAACTTGTATAGCAGTCCTACCTGCATACTTCGAGCATCATGTGATAGATTCCTTTACTAATTACACTTTTGGTTTTACCTGGGGAAAGTTTACTTTGCCCTTTAATGGTTATGCCAAAGTGACACCATCAGAACCAGGGGATGGAAAAACACTGGGCTATTTTAGAAAATGAATGTTACTTTCGTAAGATGGTGATTTGTTATTGATTTTCCTGAATGTGTTGCAGGGGTGTTTTCTGGTTAAATATCAGTGCAGGAGCATTATATGACATGTGATGCTGCTACTCCCACAGACCAATGCACAGACACAAACCGCTCCACAAATCACACCAGCCCCAGCAGCATCAGTTTTTAAAGTTTGGAGCTACTTCTTCTGTCTTACTGGGTAACACTTTCTGCTCAATAAACTCTGTGAGAGATTTGGTGCCAGTTTAATAGGGAATTTCATGGGCTTCTCTCGCTCTACATTTTGCTTTCTGGGTACTTTCTGGTACATCACATTCTGCTCAGAGACCTAACATTTGTTGGCACTATTCATGCTTGGACATTGTAAAACATTTCAATCTGCTCTCGATACATAGACAGTCACTATAGCCTGCACGCAGCATTTTTCAGCAGAGCAGTATTTTGTGTTATATGATACTTTGAAGCTGTGTCCTTGTAAAGAATCTCAACACATGCAGCAATTTCATCTATGCAGTTACCATATAATTTTATACTTAGAAGAATCTGTGCTGCTTCTTTTTGCTATCCACAAAGAATTACTTACAATCTGTTGTGAGGCTGCATCATTTTATCTGTTTGTTTGAGCCTGACATACTTTGCTGAAGAGGTGGACAGTACCAGCATCATTTACTCTAGATATTTCTTCATGCAACTCCCTTCCTAATTGATACGTTACTTTGAAAGCATAAACTTCATTTAATAAATATTCTTCAATTTAATGGTAATTGCTTGAAGCTGCTATGACATTTCAAATTTTGTTTCCACAAGATTTGTCTGTCAGAATTTACCTCAAATGATTTCAAGGCCAAAGAGTTGATGAAATCACTGGCAATTAGAACATACCTTCTTGTTTTTTTCTCAATATAAATATATTGTGACTCAACTGGAAATCTTAATCACAATGTAACTATTCTAGTCTAATCTCTGTTAATAATAAAACTGAAGGTGACCGAAGACAACCTAATTTATTTCCTATTTCATACATAGAAGTATGTATACTGTCAACTACCACATTTCAGCTGAAAGAGTAATTTTCATTTAAGATGCTTCTTCTGGCATACCTATATAAGAGTCATTCTATGCTATTCCATGTACATTTTCAGATCAATATGTGGGGTTTTTTTTCAACTTTGGCCTTTCAACTCTGGAAGCAAGAGCCACCATTTCTGATACCATCTGAAGATAGGATATATTCTTTCCTCAGCATTTTCACCATTACAAAGTTAAAAGGCGTATTGGATTTTTGTTCCTTGAACTCTTAAAGTTAAAATATTTTGCATGTTTCTTTTAAATGACATGCAAATGTCTATTTTATCTGTCTACATTAAAAAGGTGTATTAAACTGTTAATAGTATTATTAGGTCAGGACATTATATGTGGTGGGGAAACGTCCTCATGGAAGGTGCGTATATGCAGTTGCATGCACACCTGTGCCTAAGAAACATAGTACCTCAGGACCTGCTGCACAGGAAGTTGCAGCACTCTCAGGCAGAGAGCTTCAGGCTCAGAGTTGAGACCGTTGTGAATTTAATGTTTATTATGCAAATCTTGCTACTTAAAGCCCCCCCTCCCCAATCAGGAAGTACACACAACTTGCCCTTTACTTGTGATAAAGCAAGGAAGAAACAGACGTCATTGTCCTTTATACCCCCAACTAACATCTTCTGAAGCCCGAGAGAACCACACCTTTGAACTTTTGCTGTTACTTAGAATTTTCAGTTTGAAAACCACAACTTTTTACAGCAGGAGGGTAGGCAGAAATAGCCACAATCTCCCAAATTCTTTTACTCCAACCTGGCAACCTGGAAGTAAGAGCAGGTGAGGAATGGGAAGCTTCATGAAGTAGCTGTTGCACAGCTATAGTCAGCCCACTACAACAGTGCAGACCAGAAGTTATTTTTAGACAAAACAGCTGCAGAATGAATGACTTTATATTACATTCCTATGTATTTAGAACAGTAGCTTTGCAAGTCCAGGTGATGGGATATTGCTGCTGCTAATATTATGCCACAGGCTCTGTACCAATTACAGTGCAAGGCCTCAGGACTTGTCAGGCCATGTCTTCACCTGCGCTTCTTTTACCCATAACAGCATATTGCCTGGTGGTGCCGTGAGCAGAACTTAACTTGCTTCAGGTTAGCTTACGTCTAAAAGAAATTAAACTGCATGTGGTAAAGGTATAATGAAACTAAGCAACCATTGTATTGTTAAACTTGTGGATCGGTAAGAAAAGAAGGGTTATCAGTGAATTAAAATCATATAAAAGCAACCCCAAGTGGAGCAAATCTGAGAAAAAAGAAAACTCCCCACCACCAATATTCTCCTTCTTCCAGAAAAGGAACTCGAATGCTCACAACTTGCCATAAGAACAGTCTGGAAGGTTGAGCATAACACCCAGTGTGTAGAAACATGAAATGGTGTTTATAGCACTATGAAGTGGATCTTTATTGGGAATGAGCTGTAATATTGTATATTACTATCGCTTTATTCAGAAAAACAATAAATGTTTGTAGTACTTTGATTAGACTGGAAAGACATTGATTAGACTCCCAATAAATACAAAGTGTTCTTTAGCCCACATATTGCAGAGGGTGCAGTGTAGCAGAACATTCTTGCATTAGACTAATTTCTACAAAATGGTACATTTCTTAATTGCATTAGTAATAGCCTTTTAAAATTATCTGCTTTTAAAGCAAAGCAGAGGTAAAAGTACTCTTTCATGCATGAAAAAATTACACATGCTTTTAATTCTTTAACAAAGGTACCCATCCACAAGTCTTCAAACTATTTTGACAAGCTAAAGTATTTTCTACACAGATTAATGCCCTATTACTATTATAAAATGAAACAAGTGATGCTAGTGGTTTTCCACAAGTAGCAATGAGCAGCAAATCACTAAGACACAATGTTAGAAATTAGAAAAATACTTTAAATTGAGACTGAATTACCATGTATTGGTAACAGCAATAATTCTTTTGGGTCAAGGTCTGGGAATGCCAATAGGACACGAATGGGAAATTTTTCATTGCATTTCTTGTGTTTGCTTCCAAAGCTGCCAGTTTTTCATAGTATTTCTGCTGGTCAATAACCTCTACCATTCAAAAAATCATCCAGAATTGATCGACTATGAGAATACTAAAGCATAGCTCACATAGATCAGTTCATCACCAGTTTGATCAGTAAAAAGTTATACTGTATATTTTGTGGTATTATATTACCATCTCAGCAGTTCAGTAACATACCATATAAGTATGTCAGCGGACATGTAAATACAGTACAACAGTATGTTAAAAGGTAAATAAAATATTCCAGAAAGTAAAGTCTCCCCCATTGTGCTAACAATTTTTCTAGCCAAATTCACTGAAGTGGAAAGAAAGGAAGAGGTGAAAGTTCTCTCTGTTAACTAGTGGGTAACAGTTCGCCAGCTGCCCATATTATTCTAAAGTACTTTGGCACATCTCTAGATAAAAATTATTATGGTTCAGAAGACTTGATGTAGACAGGAACATTTGTCAAACTATAACCAAACTTTTTCAATTTACATTAGTGAAGTTATGAAGCTGAACTATGGCAGTCACTTCCACTAATCTATTAGTTAAAGAAAAAAGCCACAAAGCATGACATGCCTTCAAATCTATCTATATCTGTAAGCAGATGTGTATATTCAGGAATGCATTTTAAGCATCATTAATACTGATACAGAGATGCTGCAGTCATCTTTCATAACCATAGGTTTCATGGATGCAGTCTGCCTGAAAAACCTTCTTCAGCTCAGAGTGTTCATCTGTCTTGTAGAAATGGTTCAGCATTTTCATTCATCATTTGAATGAGGTGTGGTAAAACTTCTACTTTTTTTTTTTTTTTTTTTTTTTNTTTTCAAGCTGAACTAGTGTATTTTCATGGACTGTGCTTTCTGAGCCCATTAATAGTAATGATGTTATATGGTTCACTCTAGTCCTTTCCATGGGCTGCTGCTCACATCAGAGCAAGTAATAAAGAGGCAAAGCCCTCCTATATGGAAATGCATGGCTTCACTGGAGTGGGGTGAGGGGAGAGCAGTTAAAAGCTTCAACTAATAAAATCCGCTATTTTGCTCAAACAAAGAAACAAGTAAGCAAGCACAAATAGAAGAGGCACTCATCAGAAATAGACATTAACTCTCGTATTTTCTTAACAACTTTTAACAGAATTTCGCGCTCACAGACATTCACAGGTGTAAACAATGAGGTCTTTTGTATGGCCTATACAGCATATTATTTTGAACTGCCTATTCATTGCATTCTGCGGGATATGTGAATAAAAGTGAAAACTCACAACCCTCCCTACGCCTTAGGAATCTATCAGCTGTGCCAAATTACCATCACATTCTGAGCTATGCTGCATCCTTCATCTCCCCATTCTCAAATGATTTTACAGCATCCAGAATCACGATGATCGCTATGCTTTGAAGTGGTCTTCAAATATTGTATTTGTGTGGAGGAAGGGATTAATCAATTTATCTGGAAATTGCTCATCTTCCTTCCTATACTGCAAGAGCTGGGTTGCAGTTTCTCCCCCATCTTTTCTCTTCAAAGCTCAAAGTTCAGAAATAAGCTGAACATTTTGAAGCTGCTAAATATCTGCCTCCCAGAGAGCTCTAACTGCGTCTTTATGACACTGGTCTAAGCTGGGAGTTACAGCACAGAAAACACTACTCAGGGAAGATAAAAATGATACTCTCAATTCAGGACTGCTATGACCCAGAAAGAGAGATAGTACTTAAGGTTGTAAACTACAGCAGTGCTGGATGGTCACTCTAGCATACTCCACTGAATTATCTGCTTCTTGAGAGCCTATACCATCCAAACATAAGATTATAATGTCATAACAAAAAAAAGGATCTTTTTCAACAGTGAACTTAACTACAGAATAACAGGATAACTACTGAGAGAAAAAAAAAAAAAAAAAAGAAGAAGGTAAGAACAACCATCACACTCCTTCACTGATCCAAGCAAGATAGGAAAGCAGTACATTCAAATGTTATTGTCAGGTAATCAAAGTGTGCTACAAAACAAACAACCTCCACACCAAACCCTCTAGGCGCTCTCTACAAAGTTCCACAAAGCAATTGAAGAAAAACACCCCACCAACTTGACTGCTGCACACAATGAAGTAAACAATGGAAATATTCTGTGTATGCTCTCCAGATGTTGACACTGAATCTCTTTCAGAAGAAGCTAAGCAAGGGAACAGAGTTTCCCTCAAATCCTTAAGGAAAACTCATAGAAAACTGAACATTCAGCAGTGTACAGAAGAACAGCAACTGATAGGCAGGCATGGAAAGGACCCATTTTCACTTTATCAACAGCAGTATGGAGAAGACAAGAAAAAATAAACCAGTATCACTTTTTTGTTTTGACTTTATAGTTATTCTCACTTTCATCTGTTCATTTACTTTTACACCATGGACGTATCTTTCCTTTTTCAGAGAACACAGACATTTTTCAGCAAGGTCAGGCACAAAAGACTATAGACCAGCAATGAAGCCTGCAGATACCTAGGTGAAATTAATTAGAATAAATGATTGGCTTAAGAAAGCCATGACTGCTGTCTCGGAGACCAAATGAATTAATCCACACTGGTTTTTGAGAAGGATGGCATTATGATTAACCTCCACATACATGTCTTTTAATTGAAAAATGGTCCACAAGCTTGAATACCAAATCTCTCTGAAGCTGAAAGACAAAGTGACACCACCTCTGTTTTAAGAATGTAATCTTAAATTCATATCTACAGAATCATATGAACCAAATTGTTCATTATTCACAAACCTTAATTGGTGGGGCTTTCAGAGCAGCCACCACAGTTAGTATACAACTTACAAATGTGCACTTTGGAAAATAAGTTGAATAGGAGCTAAGAAAGAATGTTTTTCTAAAAAATTATGTTAATTTAACAGATGGTTTAAAGGACTAAAATGGATGTGTCCAGAGGACAATGAAGAAAGCATCAGTGAAACCATTAAGCAACAAGTAAAACTGAAATACTGCTGCACAGCAGGATATGTTTAACTTCCTTTTGCAAAATCAAACAAACATGGAGAGGACTTTTATGTTGCAGAAATTGTAAAATGACTCCCAGGCCTTTGATCCAATCATAGCAGAAACCTGCTCTGGCAGTTCTATTTACTCTGAATACCATGCTCCAGTGTCTGACAGAGCAGCACTATCAGAGAGTTGATCAGCAAGATGTATAATGTAGAGAGGTCAGAATCAATAAGGATTTGCTTCTGACACTACAGCACTGAATACCGCACTTCATGCAGTAGTTCTTTTAACTAAAAATATCTTCCTGATTGCAGGCCACCTCTTATTTTAGCAACAGTCACTGAGATTAAGAAGGCACTCACTGCCAAATGTATCATTTATTTATCAGGATTCCAAGTCGGGGAGAGCAGTGAAGCAATTTTTTTCCTGTGGATTTCAGCAGAATGCAAACAATGTTATGACAAAATGCCTGTTTTGTTAGAATTAAGGTTGAGAAGTCCTTACCGTTTAAAGATCAGCTACTCTTAAAAATCCACATGCTTAGTAAGACCTATTGTACTGTATCAGAACAAAGGCCCATTTAGCCCAGTGTTTATCTATAAAAGTAGGCAAAATTGAATGGCTAGGGAAAGGTATATAAAAAAATATCATGTAGCAATACCTTCCTATTATAGCTCCCCCAGTTCTAAAGATCCAATTCAGGAAATTCCTGAATTGTAGATGGTCATTTTGGAACTCTATACACCTTCACGGATTATCCTGCCATTAACTTCACTAGGAAAAACCACTTCTAATGAAATAAAACTAAAACAGCAGATGACCAGCACACATGGGACAAACTTCTGATTATCTCGATTCCACCGATAACTTCAAGTAGTTAGAAATTTGCTGTGTAGGTTGGAGATCTAAATATGAATCTTCTGAACAAGAGGTTCCGATAATATGACTTCTACTTAAAATCTTGTTATAAAATCTAAATATGTGTCCCTCATATAATGGATGTACCTGTGTGTCTAATCCTACTTTCCAGAATTATTAGTTTTGGTAAACTAACTGGTGCTAAAACTCTCATTCATCAGTTTCCAAAATGCAAACACAAACTACCTGAAAATGTCCAGTTTTCGTATCATCTGAATCGCTTGTATGGATATGCCTTTGTTAATCTACCTGCCCGCTCATTAAAAATATTTCACAGTATTCTAAGAATGAACTATAGGCATACTACTAATACCACAAATGACTGAAGTGTTTAGTTTTATTTTGTTTTAGGATAACAAGGGGAAAAGACATATCATGATTTGATTCAGAAAACACGGAGTGTTTTTTTAAATAGTTTTATACTGAAGGCTAATTTCAAGAAGAAGAGTGGGCAGATTATGCAAGGAACCAGGAACAGATTGTAGTAGCAGAAAAGAGAGCGTGTGAGACTGTTGATCCAAACTAATGGGACCTGGAGGGATGCAAAACGTTAGCCTTCTTGGAAGGAGAGTGTTAAGAGCAGACTTGAACTGCTTTTCTCCCACGCAGTTGACTCTCCAGAGATACGAACTCCAATGTCAGCTGAATCAGGGTTTGAAAAATGCCATTAAAAAAACCCTGAAAACTCAGGAAAACAAAGACTTAAGGTATGTGTCAGTCCACTGCACTCTGTGTGAGGGAAGGAGGCTGATGAAGTTGAGATGAAGTGGCAAGCAAGAACACAGCTTGACCAGACTGGCCAGATGAGTCAGTGTATCTACCTAAATACACAGCTTAGATGACATAACCAAGGAAGAGCACAAACACAATTAAACAATATATGTACATACAGCCGGCTCCAGCCCTCGCCCCCCCCCCTCCCCCCCCAGGATTAATGGCTAAATAAAATACGGTAGGGAGAGTTTGACAGAGAGGTTAGAGAATTCCATGCACCACTTTGACAACTCATTCCCTCCTGTTTCCAGAACACTGTTAAGCATGGTACATTCACTTACCTAGTATCCCACTTCATCATCTTTGCAGTAAGAACTTCACCTTTCCCTTCCTCCCACACACAGCAACTGAAATGAGGTATGGCTTAACAATATATACTTTTCTTCTATTTTATCAGAAGAAAAACGGTCATGCTTTGATAACCTGAAAGGGGCAAAAGGCCATTAGAATTCTTCATGTCACAAAGGATCAGCCAAACTGCCTGAATCACCTATTTGCAGTCCCCTCTGTTAAGTTCTTCTGGCTAATCCTCCTGCAATCAATATAGATATGTCTAACATAACGAATGTATGCAGGTAATTCCAGAGACCAGTTTCTGCCTCTGGAAGGGACAGATTAGAGGTAATATCACCCTCTGCCTTAATTCCACATTTGTTTTCAGAGGCTTCTGTTTTGATGAAGCTGATCATCTGGAAGGGCACAAGATATCTGGTGATGCTAAATTCATAACGTTCAAAGAATAAAAAAAGTATCATAGAACAAATTAACAACCTCCTTAGACGCTGAAGAGTAACTTTGCATGTCCTAAATGATACAGATTTTTGAGACGACAATTTTTAATTCTGAAGTGTCAGATAACTTCAGGCTTGGAGCAGTCTCTGGAGGTCACAGATACCTGGTGATAATTAGTAAAAACAGTGGTCATCATGCTGAAAAGATCATCACAGTGGCATTCCAGTTTTTCTCTCACCCTTTCTAATGCTACGTTTAGTATCTTCCTCTTATGGCACCATTTTCTTCCATTTTATTTCTTATTTTCAGCTTTTGATAAAGCTTTAGGTTTTCTCCAGACTTTATAAAATTGTATCATAGAGCATCATGCAATGTATCAAGAACTACACACCACAGTAAACTCCGTCAACCCTTTCTGCTCTATTCCGTCATTAGAAACAAAACCATATTCAAAGTTACTAACAATGTTATACTTTCAATTAATATTAACAAATGGTACCTTCCCACATTAAGGAAACACAAGAAAGTTAGCTAAACTTACAAACTAACTATACTTTTTAACTGTAAGATGTATAAAAATACCCAAATTCTTACAGGCGTCATAAAATATTTCTCATTGGAGATTATTTTTTTTTAAATAACAGTAAAACATAAAAAATTAAGTGATGCTTTGGTATATAGAAGCTCCTTCCATGCAGAAGATTATTCTAAATTATCACAAAGAACTTCTCAGTCTTACATTTCATGTCTCTTTCAAATGCGTATAAATGCAGTATCTGAAAAAAATAATGCAAGACTTGAAACGTCATATTTTCAAAGATTGCATTCACGCACAATTATGCAGGGAACACGAAGGAGGGAAGTTGAATACACAAGACTTGCACTTAACATAAAGATAAATGTAAAAAATGTTTTATCTTTAACAGTTTACTAAGATACAATGCCTCCTCTCCCAATGCTGATGTAATTCCTAAAAATGGAGGATATTGTTTCTACCGAAACTTAATTATATAATACTTAAGAAATAAGAATGCAAGAAATACTTGGTAATTTCGCAAGATGGGAGATTATGCTAAGGAAAGAGTCTTAGCAGTAATTTTTGTTGCCATAAGTTGTCATCTCACTTTAAAAAAAAAAAAAAAAAAGTAAAAACCAAAACAGGAAACAAATTAAATGATTTGTGAGCTTTCATTACTGAGTGCTTCATTACTGTGTAGATACCGAGCAGTTGAATCGATTTGTGAATTTAGAGGAAGAACTGATTAGAAACAATCAGGATGAAGTGTCTGTTAACTGGTGATTAAGATATTAAGGTTGACACCTTCAAGGCTGCCTAAGAAAAACAGATTTCTTGTCTTTTCAGATAGTTTTGAAAGTATTAAGTCCCTAAATGATTTGACCATCAGTGTATTGCTACAGAGTTAGGATATTATTTCCTCTGAAAAACAGTATCTAAGGGAATGGACAGGGGGTTGGAAAACTCATAAAATCCTCTATGACTGAAGATCTCTAGAGCACACTATCAAAGACATTGTTCACAGCCAAGATCATCCAGGTCCATGATGGGAGACCATAACGAGTGAAGAACATTAGTAATTCTTCCAAGTGTCTGCCACAATTGCTCATCACTTAAAAATGAACTAACAAAATGGGGAAAGCAGCATTAAAATTTTTGAAAGTGAAAGCTGAAAAACAAGTATCACAGTCACTGTTAATTGCAGGCAAATTACTCTGTTGTAGTTTGAAAAGATTTATGTAAGAAAGCCTTGACTGCGTAAGAGTAGAAGTAGTAAAGCTGATTAACTGAGGGAGGGAAGAAACATGAGGTAGAGCTGCTTAATCAAGCGAGGGAAGAAACAGGGAGGAATGATCTCTATTTCCTGTCTTTAAAAATGTCTGATCTCCACTAAAATTAGTAGTTGTAGACCAGTTTCTGGGGTTTGTGCAATGGGAGAATGCAAATATTTCCACTCAGAAAATGCAATTGCTTTATCAAGACAGTGAAGTACATCACAACAGTTTTTCAGCATTGTAAATTACTGGAGAGTAATTTTTAAACAGGTGCATGATTTTAATCCAAGTATCCACTTGAGCGACAGTAATTTGTAATGACACTTTGTGATTCCAAGCTCAGACTTGGAAAGTGGAGACTTGGGAAGAGCAGAACTGAGACAGTTTTATCTGTCCGAATAGCCACCGTTGGTGGAACAGAAAAGCATGCACTTACTACACTCCTGGTTTCCACTATGCAAAAATGGACTACCATATTTGCTGGTACTTAGAAAGAAAGTGACATTTCAAAGCGTTAAAATAAACTTGTTTCCTTGTACAGACATTTTTAGCTGGAAGATGCAAGTAATCAGAAATGAAACTACAGGAAAGTTTCACTACAACTATGACATGAAAAAGAAATATAGTTACCCTACAAAAAAACATTTAAAACTTTTTGGAAAAATCAGGGCAGAATCAGCTGCTTTCAGAAGCTTGAAGT
>VXBH01007436.1:127334-145083 GCA_013400035.1 Rynchops niger
TCTCTCTTGGGACTTCCCCCCCCCCCCCCCCCAAAAAAAAAAAAAAAAAAAAAAAAAAAGTAGATTTCTTTAAAACTTAAGCAGCAATTGCTTTTTCTCCAGCATGTTTCTTGGGTACTATTTAATACTGTCTTTAATTAGCAGATTTTGGAAATCCATCCATTTTGTAAGAATCATACATTTGTTATATAATATATTATATTAAATAGCTATATACAATACAAGCATCTCAATATTACTTGGATTAAAGAAACCGTTATATTGACCATTATAATTTCAGTATGTGCAGAAAAAATTAAATAACCTTCATGCATCCTGTGAGCACTCTAGATTTGATAACAAAGTCTTTGAAGCTGACATTCTCTTTGACATTACTCTGACTTCAGTGGAATAAAAATACTACTTAGCACTTACCTAGCACTTTTTATCTTCAAAGCACTTTGCAAACATTATAATTAATTCTGACAACAACCTGGTGAGGCTTGTAAGAGTCATCCTCCCCAGGTGATACATGGGAGAAACAGAGAAGTTGCTTACCTAAAAAGAGAGGTGAGGAATAAATTTTGAGAGTTTCTAATTCCTTGTTCTGTGCTTTGATCACATCTATAGACAGCATTTTAAACAGTATTTATTGCTGCTCTTGCCCCATTATAATGTATTTTAGTCTTAAATCATGAAAAGTAAAAAAAAAAAAAAAAGGAATATTCACATGCTGAATATAATATAGAACCTCATATCTTAGTACTGTGACTATACTGTGAAATGTACTATGTTTTCATTACTTATGGTACATACATATAAATACAAACAAAAACAAGAGACCTGAGAACACCGTGAACTAGTAAAATTTCAATGTATAAAAAATTATTACAATTTCCATTCCTTTTATAGGCAAGATTTTCTACACTGCTATCATTTCCCTATTGCGTAAATGTGCCATTCTCTTTCCTGTATGTGCGAGTAACCTTTTCAAAAATCCAACAGCACAAAAGGCAAGGGGAAGGCAGCTGAAAATCCTTTTTGCATTGCTTTAGTCCCTGAATGACATGAAGGTGGCATGACTAGCTCAATTGCTACTCTTGCAGGCAAACAGTTGGGAATCTTCTGCAGCAGGAACTCATTTTAGGTATCAAACAGTAGTAGCCAATTTTTTTTTTTCCTTCTGCATTTGAGGACAAAGGCCATGGAAGGAAATGTGGTTTCCCTCTTCTTCAGTGGATGTTGCTGTAACTGTTCATGAGCACATCCACATCAGCGCAGGATGGAACAGACTGCAGTACGATAGCCTACAAACCAAATATCAAATTATCATAAAGATGACCCCTAACTGGAAAAGCATAAGACTAATCCTCTGCCTGACCTGTGGAAATAGAGAATTCTCACCATTTTTTCCTCCCTTTTATGCCCACATGACTCTACAGGTACGAACAAAATGGTATCACGTAAAACTTCAGAAATGCAGTGGCAATGCATGGTCAGTAGTTGCTGATAAGCGTGAATGTAAATGAGAGCACAGTAATCCTTCAGATGTTTGTAGGAACTACATTACTGTAGAAAACTTATGTTGATTGTGGTTTAGATTATAGTCAGAATCGTAGGATGGTTTGGGTTGACAGTGACTTTTAAAGATCATCTACTCCAATCCCCCATCGTAGGCAGGGACATAATTCACTAGATCAGGTTGCTCAAAGCCCCATCCAGCCTGACTTTAAATACTTCCAACGATGGGGCATCCACAACTTCTCTAAGCAACCTGTCCCAGTCCCTCACCACACTCAGTGTAAAAAACATCTTCCTTATGTCCAATCTAAGTTGCCCTTTTTCTGTTAAAAAAACATTGCTCCTTTTCCTGTCACTACAGGCTTTGGTAAAAGTCTTTCTCTGTCTTTCTTTTAAGCCCCCATTAAGTACTGAAAGGCCTCCCCAGACCCTTCTCTTTTCCAGGCTGAACAATCCCAACTCTCTCACCCTGTCTTCACAGAAAAGGGGTTCCAGCCCTCTGACCACTTTTTTGGCCCTCCTCTGGATCTATTCCAGCAGGTCCATGCCTTCCTTGGACTGTGTAGCTGTAAAAGCTCTTGTTATTCTTCACATCCCTTGCCAAATTCAACTCCAGCTGTGCCTTACCTTTCCTAATCCCATCCCTACACATCCAGGCAGTGTCCCTATATTCTCCCAGGATACGTGTCCCTGCTTCCACTGCCTCTGCAGAAAGGAAAACCATAGCCAGAGGAAAAAGTAAACTTTAAAATTTATAAATGTTCCATGGATTCAAGCCACAATATATTTCAGGTCTTGAAGTGAAGGCAAACTACAGCTTTTAATGTATTCCTGCTAAGAGTAATAGAATTACACACCTCTATAAATCACAAAATGTATATGAATAAGTCAATTTCTCAAATAAACTCAGTTGATATCACAAATGGATATGATTTCAAACACAATATAAGTAACAGCTTCTTCCCTAGTTTCTTACACAAAATGCAGAGAAACAGGAATGCAATCTTCAAAAGCTGATGCACGATGAGAGAACTACCCAAAGTAACATGAAGCATCCATGACGGTTTTTAAGCCTTCTGCCTCTCAGGAACAATTAGACACTTTATGCCGGTTGCCCTTCACTTGGGAGTCACAGCTCTGAATAATAACCCAGAGTTCGGCAACTTTTTAAAAAACATAAAAGGATTAGTCTTTTCTATCAAAGGACAGCCAAAGGAGGAGGTGATGCTGGCACGGTTTCATCTAACAGGACATGCATAGTCACCCTGAATGCAATTCATTTCTCTCGTTCACCAGAGAAGATTCAAAATACTTTTACCTGCCCTACAGTAACACCGGAGCCAACCAGCCTAACACCTGCTATGTGAGATGGCATATGACCTTGTTGCTGCTGATTTATTTTTTACTATAATTAACTACCACTTGGGCCATGCAAAAGAATGGCCATAATGACTTTTGGTGACTAAATCACTTGCCTGGGTTGGAAAGTCCTCCATTTTGGACTATGATATGACAAGTTCTTAATAAAAAATGGCAAAATATTGCTTATATAAAGAATAGATCATTCTGTAACCACCATATTCAACTTCTTAAGTGCTGCAACCAGACTGGGGTACAAATGGGGTGGTGGGACACTACCAGCCTCTTTTCAAAGCTAATTGTCTTAAATAAAGGACTACTCCAATGCAGGTATGTATTTGGATATAGTATTAGATAACTATGTTTGATTATCGAGAAGGTAATGCAAAGGGTATCAGAAAATCTGGTCAAGAAAAAAAAAAAAACCTCTAATCCTGAATTTTTTCCCTCTTATTAACACATTGTGGATTATTAGGTGTTCAATATTAGTATATGTGAGACTATTCAAGTTTTACAGGTTTCTTTTGTTTGTTTGTTCATTTTTTAAATTCCAAGTTTTAGCAAGCCCACTACCTGGAACTGAAAAAAAACCCAACCAAACAAAAACTGAAGTTTTGGAACAAGCCTAGATGTTGATTAATTTCCTTTTCCTAAAGCACCCTGAACTAATCGAAGTTAATATACAATGCATTTCCCTAAATTAGAATCCTTTGGACCCAGTCACAGCCACTCCTCTGAAAAGCAGTTATAAGAGTAGAACAATGTTAAGGCAGTTGTTTGGCTCCCACAAGTAAGAATTACCTACATAAAACCTAACTGATAATTAAAGACAGTGATAGCAGATATTTGGCCATTCTGCATTTATTTGCTGTTATATTTTTTGTCTCTAAACCTGTTTTTAACCTTTTATAGTGTTATAAGTAAAAACTGGAGTGCTTTTAACTCCTCTGGAGATAATGAATCAAAAAAAGTAGTGGTAAATGCCTGAAACACAATGAAAATATGGGGACTGTGGAGGAGCTTTTGTTGTTTTAACACCAAGGCCATGCATATAATATTACATAATTATATAATGTATGTAATACTATTACAGTTGCTAATATAATGCACAGTATTGTTATAAGATAATAACATGTGTAATCAGTGTATTATGTAACATTATACAACAGAACACTCTTATCAAGTGCTTTGCATATTAGGACTTTGTAGAGGCTAAGATGAATTCTTTTTGGAAGCTGTGATTTTAGCTTTTTTACTATAGCCAAAATAGTTCTTCCAGGTACTGCATATTTGGTTACTTTTTTGTATCCAGTATGTATCAGGTGATTCCCTTTGCTTTATGCATTTTACATAAATGCTGGATTTTTCAGATAGTGTGTGGAATCTGCACAAAACTCCAAAGCAACTACATTTATAGAACATAATGCCTGCTTCTGCTTTTGTAAATTCTTACAATCTCATAAAAAAATCCATACTTTGATAGAAGCCCACAAGCACAGACATCTATGCACTCACACCATAATTGCAGGCCCACAGACAAGTGAAACAGAGGTAGACAAATGCAAGAGAAGCAGAAACGTTTACACAGAAAGATGGAGACCCACTGTATAGTGAAAAATGAGTAGCAGAGATCTATGTTTTAAGTAGTTGCATTTCAGTGCTCTCGTTTCAACTATTTGCATGCAAAAGCAATACAACATTAGCATAACTATGCTGCAATATGGCATAATTGCTGAAGCAATATATGACTCATACATTCTGAAAACATTTGTATACATAATTTCTGCAGTAATGTCAAAGGAAAAAGAGAGCAAAACCAACAACAAAATCTCTAAAAGATTTTCTGAAGGGGGAGGGTTAAAAATTTGAGTTCAGCAAATTCAAGCTACCTCTTTTTTTTTTCTTCAATCTACAACATGCACAGAAGAAACTATTAAAGAGCTGAATGCTGTAAGAAAACTTTCAAAGTAGGCATGTATATCATATTAACTACTGTTCTTTTTCTACCTCAAAAACTATTCCAGTAAATGCAGATGTTTTCTTGTGATTAAAAAAATAAGGCAAGGCAGTAACTTCTTCAACCTACCTAGCTCTTTCTCAAGCATCAGGGGATACTAGCAAATATAAAGCCTTTGCCTCTATATTGTATTCTTTTTAGAACAGAGTGCTAGGAGGAAAAAAAAGAGACACGCTACTATAATTCTTCAAAAATCCCTAGCTCTATGTCTTTAAGGGAAAGTCAGATACAATTCAGAATTCCTGAGGTTACTTTCTAGAATATTGAAGCCAAACTAGTTGCTGGCCTGTGTCAAGCAAAGTAAAAATCCATTTTTGCTTTCCAAGTCTTCTTCAACATCAAAGAGCTGGTTACAAGATCCAGTTACATTTTTCTGCAATTGGTACTTCCAAAGCAAAATTAAAGTTTATTGTTTCCTTTTTCTGTATTCAGACATCTCTCATGACTTGATTACAGAATATTGTGTTTTACCAACCATTTCTACCAGTCTGCCTCTGGCAAGTTATTTATTTCTGAAAACAAAATATGCATGAAGGTTTTAAAGAAATAAATGTGATAGAGAACCCAGTACAACAGTGCAGGCTCCATTTCTAACCTAGATGTGGAGGAAATGTTGCCAAGATCTCTCTTAGATTCTTGTGGGTGAGTCTATATTTCTTATAATTCTGCCAGTCTCCCAAATCCACTTCATCTTGCTGGGTATGAATGTTATTTCACATTTGATTATACCACCTTGTGAAACAGCACAATATTTGCAAGGATGAAGGAACTTTGCAGCATACTTTGAGTTGTTAACACCCCTTTACACCAACCTTGTGTCACACAGGTAAACTGACTGCACAGCTGAGGCATCAAGATAAAGCAGCTCTAGTCTGGTCTATCACTTTCTACAGCTGGATGCTATGTATGTCGAAGAAGTCTGCCTTCCTTCACCAAAATAACAGTCATACCAATAATAACCTCAAGGGAAAAAAAAAAAAGACCCAATAAAAAAAGCTATAAACATTAACTACTTGTTCTGTTAAAAGCAGGAAATCTAAACTTCGTCGAACTGATGAAAGTCTGCAGTTACTAAAAGCTGAATTTCTAGATAAAGAGCGTAATAATACAATGAATCAACAAGATAGTGTTCGTAAAGAATTATCCAATCCAACATGAGTACATATAATCAGCAGTCCAGGGGATACATAGTTAACGTGATGTAAACCAGACTGACATAAACACTGAGACACTGGTATAGCACTTGTTTAAATGGTATATTCCGTATGAAAGTGAGTGTGCCTGTGCTTCGAGCTAGCAAGCTGCAATGTAGTACGCTAGCACAGTGCTGAGAGAGAGTCGACCAGTTTAGCTGAAGCACTCCACAGCTAAATCATGGGTTTTCTTCTGGCGTATGGGAAGGGCTAATGCTTCAAGGGGCGACACCCATGCTGCCATGGTTTTACTACAGTGAATTGGTTTTATTTGCACCACTGGTTCCAGGGACAGGCGACTTAGATAAGAAATCGTGGCGTCATTTTACTGCACAGAAGCCCCTTCTGATTAGAAAGCACACGAGGTATGTTCAAAACGCATTGGCCTTCATTTCTCGCACATTACTGCAGCTGCAGTTGCTACTTTCATGGACGGAGCCTCGTTTCTCTCACTGCGGGAGAAAGCAATAAAATTGCTTCAGAAAAACAGAGAAAACGCAGCGAGCCATGCCTATAAAAACACAGAAGGATTCAGGGCCTTAGGTATTTATCAGTTCTTCACCCATTTCTTACCTGTATATACTGGGCCGTATTTTAGCTGATACAAACAAATAAAACTCCTTCTAAACGCAGTTTACATTTCCCAGTAGTGGCCGAGAAACCGCCTCTTTCCATCTCACTCGCAGTCTGCGTTTCAGAAACTACAGGCTCACAGCCTGGGGCGGCCGCTCGCAGCTCTGCCCACAGCACCGGGGCACCCCACTTGTCCCCACACAACCTCTCCCATAGTTTGTATATCCCTCCGGCCTGTTCTCCCCGGTTTATTTTCCATCCGGGGATTCTCACAGCCCCCCAGCTCCGGGGCACAGCCTCTTCTGCGTGGGCACACAGGAGGCAGAACCCCAACCCGGCACCGCGACCTTCGCGTTTTATTCCTTTCCTCTGCCTCCCCTGCGCCCCAAGAACTGCCCGCACACTGCCGCCATGCCTGGCCGTCCCCGCTGTGCCCTGTCGCTGCTGGTACGGCGGGGCTGCTGCTCCCCGCACGCCAGGCCGCTCACAACACCCCCACACAGCAGCCGGCGCCGGGGGAGGTCGGGGACAACCTCCGGGTTACCCGGCTACAGGACCGGCCCCGGGAGCGACACCCACAGGGCACCCTGGTGACGGCCCCTTCGAAAGCCACCGGCACAGGTCGCACCGGGCGGCGGCAGCGCACCTCCGCCCCCTCAGGCCGCCTCCAGAGGCCTCTCCCTAAACCCAACGCTGCCGGCAGCGGGGAGAGGACTCCGGCCCCGCCGTGCGCGCACAGAGGTTGCTAGGCGGGCTTGTTTGCCCTAGCAACCAGTAGCAGCAGAGCCTGCGCGGAGAACAGCCAATCACAGCCGTCTCCACGCAGCGTGCCGGCGGCGGCGGCCATTTCGCAAGGGCGGGTATCTCTTCGCGTCCGCAGCCGGCCAGGCCGAGCAGCAGCCTGCGCTTCGGAACAGGCAGCTCCAGGCCGAAACTCCTGGGCACTCCAAGAGAAATGCTGAGTGAATATGAGCAGTAAACGATCAGCCCCGAGCAGGTAGTCACCTCCCTTCCCCCCAAGGGAAAAGGCAGCTCCCGGGCCCAGGCAGCTCATGCAGGCCTCACCCGTGCTGATGAACATGGTGCCATTACCCAATACAGACGACGGGTTTTGAGGTGACTGCAGCCACCTGGGAGCAAAACCTTTGGTTAGGAGAGCCCGCTCTGTGAAAACAGCATCTTGGGCCTCAGCCTGGTTCAAAAAGTTACTGCAGTGTGAAATGTTACTTTGAGTTGTGCTACGGTATAAATGTATGGTTTGCGCACATCTCAATACTGAACCAACTTTGGTACCCTCATTTAAAAAAAAAAAAAAAAAAAAGAAAACCCCTGCCACCCAAAGAAACCCCTAAAAACCCCAAAACAATGCCAGAAAAAAACAAACCCCACTCACAAACGAAAACAAAAAAAAAAACCCAAAACCACAACCTGTACCAAAGCTGGAAAATGTTCAGACAAAGGCAACAAAGATAATTATGTGGAAAAATCTCTGTTTGAGAGACAGTATAGGATGGGTTAGGACTTGAAACTAAGCTGGGAGGTCTACAAAACAGTAAGTGTGTGGGAAATGTCTCATGGAGACGTAGCTCAGTCGTTCATCAGTTATTCCAACATGAGAATGATGCGCCAGCAAATGAAGCTGCTCAGAGCCAATATCAAAAGCAGCCAGGGTTTTTCACCCTGATAGCGGACTTGTGAACTCCTCAACAAATACCGCTGATGACGCTAGAAGTTCATACAAGTTCAAAGGTAAATCAGACAAGTATTTGAAAGAGGAGGCCTTTGAAAATTAAAGAAACCCCCAACAAGCTCAGAACACACTCAGATCTGGGAAGAAGTTGGGAAACTGGCTGTGTGTGCAGGGGAAACGTTAACGTATTTTCCTTTTTATTTGTCCATTAGTATCTGTTTGTCACCACTCTTGGTGAGAAGATACCGGGCTTAGAAAGACTGATCTTAGCAAGGACGTTTCTGGATTTTCATTCCAGCTGGTTAACACACACCAGCACAGTTCAGAGTAGACTGGGTCATTCTGGGATGGCAGAATTCAGGTAGCTTGGGGATAACTGATGGGGTGAAGTTCAAAGATATCTAACAGAGGAGAGCTCCCAAACCTGTTTTAGAATGGCTTCAAGTCCCTATAGAGGACTAGGCGTTCAAGTACTGAGCACAGCTACACCTAGAAGATAAAAGCAGCCTATTTTCTTTCCCATTTTGACTTGGAAGTTTGAATTTGTGCTTGGTGAGAGACCAGTGATGAAAGATGAGGCACAGCTTTTTGTAAATTATAGCTAATAGTGTGGTGTTTTCTTCCTAGCAGTAAACTAAACTGATATCATCCAACCAAACCATATAGATTGCTGCGCATTATAGTAAAATAAACTTACTGTAAAGTCTAACTGCTGACTGCCATAAATCCTAAAATAAGTTCACACTCATACAAGGTACAGCCTCTACAACACATAGAAAATTTTCTGAGAACTTACTTATAAACTACAAATCTATATTACCTCTACACTAGCATGGGGACAGGCCATTTCACTAATCCTATCCATAAGAAATTCCCCAGGGTGCCCTTTGGAACAACCTCCAGGACCAGTTTAGATATGGCCTTCATGCTTCAAGGTACTCCAGGCAAATATCCTTAACCACTGCTTTGGATCTAGCAGTATCAGCTTTGAATGAATGACTGGTCCACATAGTAGTTCAATGCTCCCATGAAAATCTCGTCAAGTTATTTGTATGTAAAGAATGAACTCATGTATGAAGAATAGCATGTGGTCACAAGCTTTATGCCTTTAAAAAAATATAAAAACATATGCCATAAAACATTATTCTGTGGTATGATTTTAAACATCTTTGCATACTTGCAAATGGAAGACAGACATGGAAGACAGGATCACATTCATCAATTTAATTGTGGCAATAAAAATCCTACATAAAGACCAGAAAAAAACAGGGTTTTTTTTGACGCTTCTGGTCTTGTAATCTCAAAAAGCACAAAAGGAAGACATAATGATCCTAAAGTAACATTTGCCGTATTTGAAACATCTGCTCCAGCCTGCACTTATAATTCTCCCGTGTTTTCATAATTTCCTTCCATCTTATCGTATATTACTCAAAACAATATAAAAACAGAGGTTTTCTAAGTTTTCAAGGCAATGGGAAAGACGAAGAGACATACACAAATGTACGCCCCCATCCGTAGAAATAAAAACATGCTACAGATAGCAATGTTTACCACTCAGGCAGTTTCTTTATAGTGTCTCTGCTCTCAACTCAAAACCATTTCAGATCTTCCACTCCCTCTAAAGACATTTCTCGGGATCCTGCTGAGAACTCACATAAAAGTTAGACTTAAATAACAACAACAGGAACAAAAAATGAAAGGAAAAGCACACCTTCAGATGCTCATATGTTGCCATTGTGTTTTGAAGCACATTTCTCTGATACAATGTATTAAATTACCATAATAACATATTAGACTCTGGATATGATGAGGGGAAGGAAGATGATAGTTTTTCAAAGGTATTTGGAAGACATTTCCAGGCTCATTTTGGGATTATTTCTTTATAGGAAATTAATATATATGATCTGAAATGTCCCTTCCAACCTAGACAATTCTATGATTCTAACATGCACTGGTTTTCTCTGTAAGGTAAATGATTGGGTTATGCAACTGTGAAGATACTGGTTCTTCTTTATACATGAACACTGTGTAATCCAAAGCAGAAAATGTGACAAAAAAAAGGCATCCCAACAATTGGAGCCAGTGCTATAACTAACTCAGAAAATCCTTTGAATTCAACTAAACTATGCTACTTTATACAGCTGCTGTTAAAGCTGTGCATCTAATTATACCCTAATATACAACGGTGAATCAGGAGCTTCAGGCATTATTCCCGGCATGGTAAGAGAGAGGCACAGTACGCATAGTGCTGTGCTCTGTGATATTCCTTCATGTAACAGATTTGGTGATATCTTTTAAGACATTCCCCGTCCTTCTCATCCCCCACAGTGCTACACTTATTAAGGATATATCCTCTCAAGGGTAACCATCTTCTAATTTGAGAAGGTTGATCATATAAATTGGCAACTCCTGTCAGATGATTTTATTATCTAAGAACCTGATTTCAAAGAAAGAAGCGGGGCAAGATCACTGGCAGTGCAACAGGCTTACCAGGTAACTAATACAGAATTAGACTAAATACCAAGTGACAGTTTGTATCACAGCAAAGTGACAGCAACAAGTTAACGTGACCTGGACTAGAAACCTTTTTTTTTTTTTTTTTTTTTTTTTTAAGATTGACATATTGGAAATTACCATTTCAGTAATTTCTTTAAAAATTAAAACTGAAAACTTACTCAAACCTTGACCAAAAGTCTCCAAATTAGTGTTATAGTATTTTTACCCATTTCTTATTGCATTAACAACAGATTAAAAATTTTAATTTATATTTTTGTATGTGTGTGTTTGTATGAGTGACACTTTAAACAACCAGGATAGCTGAGATCGCAGTCTAGGTACTGAGATTTGTATTCTGGGAAACCCAGCCATACCACCAGCTATATCACGTGCCTTTAGTGGTTTAGTTTTTGTTGGTGGGTTGGTTTTTTTTTACTGGAAAGGGATGCCTCAGTCGCTCACTCAGAACAAGTGAAAAGCACTAATTATTTTTCTCACAAATTTTGCAACAGCATTGTAAAACATTTATGGCAAAAATTTTGTTTCTTTATTCTAACAGAAAGGTAAACCCCAATGTGGCTTGTTTGGCCAATCAAGACCAAGCAACAGTCAGAAGAGAAGCAAATGAAAGGTAGCATTGACTATTAATCATGAAAGATAAATGCTTTCTTGGACAATGAACTACTCTCAAAAAACAAACAGAAGTCAATTTACTTTGAGATATTCCTAAGAGACAAAATAGAGGAATTTGTGTGATAAATTATTCATCACAGCTTATTCACACCATTTTAATTATGATACTCTTCCTATAACTGTCTAAACACAGAAGAGCTCAGGGGACTCAAAGGCTCATGGCCATTGATTGTAGGATACAGAGTTTTCACCTGTACATTGCCAGTATGTACGGGGACTGGATTCAATGAGTAAAAGCTGGTATCACCTAGTAATCTTTATGGTTCGTGGAAAAAGAGCAGGTGATGATGAAAAGGAATTAGCAAGCCAGGGATATTTCCCAAGGGCTGCTGACTGAATTCAGAGGCAATTAAAAGTATTCAGCCTTTTGCAGGGTATGGCCCCAAAGGCTGTAACAGAAGTGATGACAAATGGCTGTTTCAGACAGCAGGACTGAGAAGATGAGGAGATGCATGGACTTCTGAACACTGCAGTAGTCCCTGCTGGTTAGAGAGTGAAGCATGGATGCAGTGACTTCTCTGCCGCTGTCATACTGTCCTCATTGTGAGGTGAAAAAGATGACAGTTTCCAAGAGCTGAAGGGGCTGTGCTCTTCACAGGGAATGAATGAGAGTCCTTGCCTTCTTAGGAGCAAAGTAACCTCAGCACCAGTCAAAAATTTTATAGTCTCACATTGGTCACAACACACTTTGCAAATTCTGGCTCAAAGCACTAGCCTTGACTGAATTAAAAATCATAATAAAAACATTGCAGCAAACATGAAAACTGCTGAAATCTTCATAACCAGATCACTGTATCCCTTTTATACTTTCTGCAATGAGATTTTCTCCCTTGCTTTAAGGAGTGATCCAAGATTTGTGTATGAGAGCAACTGACAGTAAGCAAGAGAAAAGAGAAGTTAAGCCCCAAAAGAGCACTGTCAAGACACTTTTTCTTCTTTTAGGCATCAGAATGAAGATCTTAATAAAAGTAGATTGTAAGAGCATATTCTGAGAACAACAAAAGAACCCTGCTGAACCCCCCTAATTTTCAAGTGCTTGCTTTCCTTGTAGAAGTCTTTCTCTCATTTTTAGTTAGTTGACTCTTCTCAGAGTGAGAATATAAGACCAAAAAATAAAAATCCCCCAAAACAAAACCCACCCAAGTTACAAAAGCAGCAGTACTTTTTTGTGTGTGCACTTGATTCACTTAATGTCATTATATCTGACAAGAATCCAGGAGAGTGAAAAACCTACCTATAATCGCGTAAAACAAACAGGGTTGTGTATTCCAACTGTTACAGATACAAATTTGCTGTCCACATTTATATTGCCCTGACTCTATCTGTAGCACACAGCCACCTTCACTTTTCCACATTACAGCAGAGGTTGAGGTAACAACATAGCCTGATCACTGAAATTCTCAGACAAGTTTCTTTTTCTTGTTCTATACATCAAAGGAGCCCCTTTTTCCCAGAGCACTGTCGTACAGTAATTATGTGGAGCACAGATTAGACAGATTCAAATGTGGTGCGAATGGGAATAGGATAAACAAGAAAATATTGCAGAGGCATCTGAATCTTATAAGTTCTGGAAGCTATAGGATACAAGCCAAAGTCAAAGAGGGAGGGAGATTGATTTACCCAAACAATGATAGTTTTCTTCTTAAGTAAAGTCTTCACAAATAATAGTTTTCCATTGATTAACAAGATGTTGGCAAGACAACAATGCTCACTCAGAATCAGATAGGGCATAACCCTCAGAAAGGCCTGAAGGAAAGAGCATGAACTCTTCCCCGTCTGACAGCTTTTCTGAGGAGTCCTCTCCACCTGTATTCCATTTGCTTAAGACCACTGGCACAAATTGGCAGGAGATGTCAAATAGTGCCATGGCAACATCCTGTCCTGCCCCAAATGCTCTATTACCCAGTATGTCTATACGTCAGAAAAGACATAAGATGGCTGTGTTGGGCAGTGCCTCAGTACCTCAGCCTTAGCACTGGTAGGGGCCTTCTGTTTGCAGCGCTGCACCTTTCCACCTGAGCACCACTGGCAGTGCCTCCCGGAGCCTCCACAGCATCATTTTCCCTTCCTGCAGCTGCTGTGGTGCTGCGGGTCTTGTGCCTTCCGTCGGCAAAGCCCAGTAGTGCTGTTGTGGCAGGTGTGGACCCTGCCAATACATCTTTGTGTATGTGAATTTACTTCAACATCCTGTGTTACACAGCCATCGGGCTGACAAAAAACTCTATGAAGTCCCTAAAAACTTGCAGGCATTTTAATGAAGCAGATTTTGTTTTCATAGAATACTTCCCACCTTGCTCTCCCCTCCCCCAAAAAACACCCCTCTGCCTTGTAATTTCCAAGCCATAATCTGTCGTTGAATTCCTTTTTACCCACTATTAAATGCATAGCTTCTGTGACATGAGGAAGCAGAGCTTCAGAAAGAATTGTAAATAATGTCAGTCCCTTGGGGTAAGATAGGATCAACCAGTACAAGCCTCTTCCAACGGTACATCCAGCGCTTCATTGGCAAAACATGTTTTTTGGAAGTACTCTGTCAGATGCAAAAGACTTTTTAACATAGGAATTTCATCTCACCTTTCATCATACTAAACTGCTGCCTTTCCAACTCACCTCCAGACAATTACGCTACTATTGCTCCAAGCACAACAGCTGTAATTGGGCGGTTAAGACTGTATCTACAACCTGGAGCAGAGGCACATTAACAATGTTCTCTCTCCTCCAGTGAAACAGTAAAATTTGATTTGCATTTGGAGGTGACCTGCCTGGGTCACAGAATGCTGCAAACACACAGCCAACACATTATTCCTGCACCTGGCTCTTCTCTTGCCAAAGGTACACTTTGATTCTTGGAAGTCCAGCTGTGTAAGCAGCATCCTGTTGATGTAGGCTCTTAAGTGGGATGGTGGTGCTCCTGAAGGGGAAATAGCTGCCTCCTGTAGTCGATGCAGCAGAAGAACCAACTGTTTTTGGAGGCCTTTGTTAACTGCCTACTTCCTCCTCTCAGTGGCACATTATTCCCAGAGTACTGTACAATCAAGGTAGCTGTTGGGACAATTCTTTCCGTTTTCTTGTGCATCTTACAGTAACTGTCTCCTGCTGTGTAAACTTCTGCCCTAGTGCTGATGAACAGGCCAGTGCATGTAAGAGCCGAAGACAAGGGCGGCAGTTATAAACTAAGTGGGGAAAATAGCACAAACTGGCATTCACAGCACTGGAAAGTGGCATGGAGACAAATATTCCAAGACAGGTTTACAAAGACCCAACCTATTTTTACGCAAAGCGAGCTGACAATCGAGGCTAGCACAAAAATTATTTGCAAAATAAGTCACATTAAAAATCCACACAATATATTTGTGAGCAATAGTCAATTAAGATTAGTACTACCAATAAAGCGAGCAGTTTGTATAAATTCTTTGGCAGATTATAGGTTCAACTGGTCACACTACTTCATCTATGTCGATGTCTTTGATATTTCTCTACTTTAATTAGCATAGCACCAGCAGAATTAGAGACTTTAACCGTTTGTTTCCAGTGGATAAAACCAGGAGGCTCTGATGACCTTTGAGTGAAAGATACAGTCAGTAAGGCCTATAGGCCTAAGGCCTATATCACTATGTGACACTTTTCCAGGACTTATTCTGATTTTCTCTAGTATTTATTGCTTCCATTCACTTTTAATACATTTAATTAGCAAAAGATGTAACCTTTTTAGAGAACATGATCCACTGGTTCTGCTGTTCCGAGTTGGTAGCGATCAGCCTCTGCTGCTGTCTTACCTCATTTTGAGCCTGCTTCTGCTCTTTCTCTTCAAACCCACGGTCTGATCTCTGGATGCTTGAACGCCCAATCCCCTGCTTCTCCATAACTTTTCTCCTAAGTCCCAGTAAGTCCTTTTTTCTCCTGCTGTCCTACAAAGAGACACAGCAGTCTGCCTGAATACCAAGAGAGGAGGCATTCCTCTGTAAGCGAGAGCCTTGTGCTGTCAGACACACTGGTCCTCGGACAGCCATAGCTGGGCAGGATACTGCAAAGCCCCTGAAGGGGAAAATCGGATTCAAGTTCCGCTGTGACTGCAAATAACTTCACTCTGCTTCATTACAGTTTCGCTGAAGACAGAACTAAGCTTAGTGTATACAGACTGACTATAAGTAAGCTAGACTAGACTAAGGGTAGGGTTACAGACTACTGCGTATAAATCCACTTGGGTTAATCCCTCCAGAGACTGAACCGTACCCGAATACTTTGCCGAATACTTTGACTGTTGCCGAGAAGGATACTCTCAATACTGAAGAATAATTTTTATGCTTATGTATTTTATGACAGTTCTCTCAAGTCTGTACCTTTGTGCTAAGCGTCCATAATAAATTGAAAATCATAAATAAATTCAGATGAAGGGCTTCAATCATTCAGAAGAACAGAACGAGGACAAGTGTATGAATGTTCAACAGCACTTGGAGCCCAGCACGCCTGCAAACCCCCTGCAGGTGTCAGGGCCCCGAGCACATCCCCACTTCTGGAGATGTGGCTGCCAGGGCTCAGGGCCAGCACAGCCACAGGCTGTCACCTTCCTGCAGTGACCTGGGACAGGGCCCTCCCAGTCAGCGGTGCAAGAGCCGATCCCCTGCCTGCAGGAGCGGCTTTTAGGCTAAGCCTCTACCATTTGGCCCCCAAGTGAGCCATATCACATCTCTGACCATATCACAGCCCTGCCTGGGCCCGGCCATGGGCACTGTTGATCATAGCCTGGCCTCAGCCCTGCTGCACCACTTCAGACTTCCTCAGTGATGCATAGGCTTTATCTGACCCTGGTTACCCTTGCTGGGCCTGATCCTGCTCCATCCCTGGTGGGGTAGTAGGATGGCCCCTGTCTGGAGAGGCTGCTGCCCTGACAGCCCAGGCATCCCCCATGGCTCCCAGCACCCTGACAGCATGTTGGATTAAAACAATGAAATAAAGAGGCAGGATATTAAATGAATTAAAACAACTATGTCATCTACTACCTAGATTTTGAACGGAAAATGAAAGTTCAAACAGCTTCTTCCTTAAGCAATAACTATTTCATAGCCAGTGACAATTCCAATGTGCATGTGGACATAGGAATGTACCACTCCACACTCCATTGTGCATGCAATACAAAAGCAGGCACAGAGAAGGGGGGGGGGGGAAGGCTAGGCTATGATTTTGCAGTGCCATGCAAAAAAGCTAAGCTCTCTAATATCCTGATTTATTTTATTACTTTCTTCTTGGGAGGGTCTTGTAGTACCAAGAAAGGTGAATGTGTGACACATTAAAATCTTAAAATCACTGCAGTATGAGGTTCTTATTTCTTTTAATTGTTTATTTCTCTTTTCTCCAGATCACTGACTTTGACACAGTTAAAAGTGGTTTTGGTATAAATATAAAACTAGTCAGAAGACACTTTTTATAAAACCTAATTTCACTCTAATCTCATCTGATGAAAACAAGGCTAGTGAATTTATGATATAAAAGTAATTAAATGAGTACTAATACCATGAATTGCCAAGTGTCTTTATTGAAGCGTGTGGAAGAGGGGGAAATAGATAATGAATTTTAGAAACACAATTTATATCTTACACTTCCTATTATCTTCTTATTGACAAGTTTATACTGTTTCTGTTTCCAATGAGATGTCAAATGTAGTGGTCTTCCATTAGCAAGTAGTACATGACTTCATGCCTACATAGAAACAAAAAGTCTGTTTTCAGCCTTCCTGAGAAGAAACAAGTACTTCTGCAGAGTGGATTACACGAATGAGGTGATTACACAGATATCTGCTAAACTTGTTTACAAGAACTCCAGTCTTAAGTGACAACTCAAGCTTGAGACCAAACCTATCACTGCTTTTGAAAGCTGCTATTAAAGTCTGTGCAGCTCAGTGCAGTCACATTAAAGCCTTTAAAATATTACTAAAGTAATTGAACTGACAGTAGACTAAGTCAAACTTATCTGCTCTCAGGTTTACCAATGAGATGTAATTCCTGAAGCAAAAATGTATCATTCACCAGGAAAATAAGTACAACCATTGCTTTAAATTTCAAGATATTTCATATTCACTGCACAGTTTGTATAAAGACAAAGTTTCTTCTTCCATTTTCTCTCACTTTCTACACATGGATAAGGCTAAAATAAATAACATTTTAGATTTTTTTCTGAAAAACAAAAAAAATCCCAGGGATTGGTGGACATCCTTTCTCTCCTGCCCTCACC